>VWZW01006995.1:317882-328075 GCA_013397115.1 Edolisoma coerulescens
TCCCGCCCCGCCCGCGGGGCGGCGCTGCCGGGAGAGCCCGGCCCGGGCAGCGCGCGCGGAGGGCGGCGGCACCGCGCGGGGGGACGGGCGGGCGGCGGCTGACACGGACCCGACCCCGACCCAGAAATGGGTGAGGTCACGAGGGTATCGGAGGCTCCTCGGGCAGGACCGAACGCTTCATCCAATTACTCGTCCTCCAGCTTCCTGAGACGATTTTTTTTGTTTGGGTTTTTTTGTTTGTTTTGGTTTTTGGTTTTGTTTTGTTTCAGTAGCAAATAAGTGGAGCAGCACTGGGTAGAAATCACTCTGCAAAGTTCAGTCTCCATTCCTGGAAAAGCCTCAGGTGTTCTGTGGGACCTGCAATCCTGCTGGGCAAGAGGCTGATGCCTCAAAATTATTCAGAAGATAGGTGGATGGGTCAGTCTTTTGAAATATACTCACCTCTGTGTGATACTATATATTATCATATATGTATATATAAAATCATGTATTATTATCTGTGTCTTTTACCTATATTGCATCTACAGTGTAGATGTACGCGTCTATTTAAACAATGAAATATTTACAGCATGGCTGCATCTGTTCATGTCCACAAGGAGAAGAGAGAGCTTCTCTTTTTATAGAGAAGCTGTCTCTGCTGTCTTATCAGTTACTTGCGCTTAAGCATTTAACATTACTGTTCTCTGCTCTACAGGAGAAAATAAATCTCAGACAAATGTGTTTCCCCAGGCAAAGTAGGAGGACTGAGGACCTCTTGGAGGTTCAGCCTGCAAACTTGTTTTCTCCTCCTCTGTTGCAGTTAAGATCACTAAATCGGTGCCTGAACAGTTTGTCTAGGAGAAGAGCAAGAGAGACTGAGAACAGAATGAACAGTCAGTGTGGTGTGATGACAGATAAAAGTAACTGTATGAGGATGGATAAGAAAAAGCAAATAGATTTGGAGTTGTTTTCACTGTCTGAGAACTTAATAAAATGGAATATCCTTTTATGACCAAGTGACCTGCCTAGTGGATGAGGGGAAGTCTGTGGATATAGTCTACCTGGACTTCAGCAAAGCCTTCAATACTGTCTCCCACAGCATTTTCCTGGAGATGCTGGCAGCCCATAGCTTGGAGCCCACTCTTCTCTAAAGGGTTAAAAACTGCCTGGATGACTGGGCCCAGAGAGTGGTGGTGAATGGTGCCCCATTCAGTTGGTGACTGGTCACTAGTGGGGTTCCCCAGGGCTCAGTATTGGGCCCAGTCCTGTTCATTAATATCTTTAGTAATGATCTGGACGAGGGGCTGGAGAGCACCCTCAGTAAGTTCGCAGATGACACCAAGTTGGGTGGGAGTGTTGATCTGCTGGAGGGTAAGAAGGCTCTGCAAAGGGATCTGGACAGGCTGGATCAATGGGCTGAGGCAAACGGTGTGAGGGTCAACAAGGTGAAATGACAGGTCCTACACTTAAGCCACAGCAACCCCCTGCAGAGATCCAGGTTGGGGGCAGAGTAGGTGGAAAGCATCACAGTGGAAAAGAACCTGGAGGTGCTGGTTGACAGTGGCTCAACATGAGCCCGGGTGGGCAAGAAGGCCAGTGGTATCCTGGTCTGTATCAGCAATAGTGTGGCCAGCAGGACCAGGGCAGGGATTGTCCCCCTGTACTCAGCACTGGTGAGGCCACACCTCAAGTGCTGTGTCCAGTTCTGGGCTCCTCAATTCAGGAAGGACATTGAGGTGCTGGAGGTGTTTAGTCTGGGAAGACCTTATCACTCTACAAATACCTGAAAGAAGGCTGTACCAAAGTGGGGTTTGGCCTCTTCTCCCAGGCAACCAGTGACAGGACAAGAGGCCTGTTATAAATAAATCGGGTAATTCGCGCTCAAATATGTAATATCAAAATGTATGTATAAAGTTAAGTTGTAACCAGTTTTAAAAACGGCCAGGGCTTGTTCCAAAAAGAATGCAGTTTCTACCGGGAAGGTGCTCACATCCAAACAACAGGGCCACAGAGAGCAGATGGCCCATCAGGAAGGCATCCAGTTCCTGGAAATCTACATCTCCAAAGAGGAGTTCCCGGTATAGCTGATGGACCATCTCCGAAGATCTCCTCCCAGCTCAGGCGTTAACGATCCGATCAGGAACTCAGATATGGAACATCAAGAACCATCAGATAACTTCCCCCGGTGATGAGAGACTAATCAAAAAACAGGATGCGCTTTGTCCATCTCAGTCCCACGAATAGCATGCTTCATGAATATGCTGAGTGGCAAAAATAATACCCAGGATCCGGACTTTGCAGAAAAACTGTATATAAACCAGCTGCCGAAAGCAACCGGTGTGAACAGAGGGAGGTCTGATGCGATAGAGATCAGACCTGTGTTCACCCAGTGCCAATCCCGGGCTTGGCACTGCCTCCTTTTGGATCACGGCATTGCGTGTGCGATCTCTCGGACACGAAATAAATTTATGTTTGTTTTATTCTCGAATTAGGTGCATTCTTTTATAACAGCCTCAAGCTGCACCAGGGGAGGTTCAGGTTGGGCATCAGAAGGAATTTCTTTACGGTAAAGATTTCAAACCCTGGAATGGTCTGCCGAGGGAGGTGGTGGGGTCACCATCTCCAAAATGTTCAAGGAATGACTGGAGATAGCACTTAGTGCTATGGTTTAGTAGACAAGGTGGTGTTTAGTCAAAGGCTGGACTTGATGATCTTGGAGGTCTTTTCCAACTTTAATGATTCTATGATCAGTCTGCGCCAAAGTCTCCATTTTGAAGGCAATGTGAGGTGTGTCCTCCTCACTGATGCTGACTTCCCTTCTGCCTCTTCACAGCTTTTATTGGGGGTAGAAGAGCCTCTTCCCACAGATTGCATTTGGCATTCTTTCCCCTTCTCTCTCCATCTTTGTGCAAATGTCTGTAAAACTATTTCATCTTTTGTTAACGAGCTGGTGCTGAACCAGTTCCTCAAAATCATTTTGCTGCTCTAATGCTCTTTCACATAATAATAGTGTGTAATCTTCTTGTAGTAGTTCTGTATTTCTGTGTGAATCGCACACCTATTACTGTCTTTTCACATGGCCTGAACAGCAACCTTGTCCTCACTGAGGCAGCCACTTGAGCAGTGTTCTGCAATGCTCTATAGCTCTTGGCATTGCCTGCCCTATGTAGAGAGCTAAAAATGACCCTGCATCCAAATACTAATTGCTATGCCTTGCTTTCGCTGTTCAGATCCTTACTAGAATCCCTTGCAGGCGTAAGAAAATCTCAGCAGCCTGTGATTTTTGCATTGCAAACTTTCAGCTATACCCTAGGATTATAGTTCGTATTTGCAAATGAGAGCGAGGAGGAAGGAAAATGATTCAGAAGAACAGGCTCTTTTAGAAAACATTTTCTTGTGTTACAAATGTTAAGGGCAAAGTTGCACGGGGTGGGGGGAGGGAGGGTTGTCAAGCTCACTGCACTCCGTCCCTGCCTGCACAGCATCACGCCCCTGCACCCCTGTATCCTTTGAGACCCACAAGGGTCACATCCCACCTGCCTTATCCTCAGCCCAACACCATTCCTGCAGAGGAATCTCCCTGCATCAGGCTCCCAGGACACGTCACTGCTCCGCACCCATGCAGCCAAGCCTCTCCAGGGGTTTGCATTGGGTCAAAGTCCAAAAAGAGGGGAGTTACTGAGACTGTTTCCTTCTGCAGATCCTGGCACTCCCCATGGCTGCAGAGCAGAAGGACACATACCCAGGAGGTCACAGAAGAGGAGACAGGATGTTTACATGTGCACCTCGTGCTGTGCAAAGTCTGAACTGGTTGCTCTGGTTTAACTGCCCTGGCACAATGACCTCTTTGCCCAGGTATTGCCTCCAGCCACCTACCCCACAAACACTCTCTTCATGGGCAACCCATGGCATATGGCTGTGCTCCTTTTCACAGTCTCTCAGTGTGTGTTAGTAACGTAACACGTTAACCTCCTATACTATCTGCAATAAAGAAGAAAACAACACTTCTGGCTAATCACCCATACCAGTTCCAGACCACAGCACAGGGCACATCCTGTTTGCCAGCCTTTCTCTTTAGCTGTTTATGCCTTTTGGTTGCCCACCATTCAGGATGAGTGCCAAGTATCAGAGGACCAGCACGCTATGAGCTCTTCTTAGTCTGCTGAGTGCTGGTCACACTGATCAGATTATGGAGCAGAAATTAAACCCTTTGAATGAATGTTATTAATATAGATAATAAAATCCTGGAACATTATGGGTGTTATACTCATCAGTCATCCAAAATTTCCAGCTTTAAAAAAGCATGAGAAGTTCTGTCTCCTTCAAAAACCTACAAAGCAAATATTTCTTGTTGGGCTATTTACAGAATACTGTGGGTTGCTTTGTAGGAGATCTCAAGCCAACTGTCTTGATATTTTTCATTTACTGGCTAAGACAAAAACAATGTACAGAAGCCCATGATTAAATTAATTTACTACTACTTTTTAAAACACAAATATTGCAATTTGCTATTTCTGTGTCATAGGCTGTAGAGAGCTGGCCTCTATTTATAACCATGTGACTGATGAGAGCTACCTTTCTTGTGAAGAAGTTTCCAAAACTTAAATTATCATTATTACAGTGAAGTAAACTGCATAGTGAACCTGGGAGCTTTTCCTACCCCCTCAGAGGAGGAAGGTGGAGGTTAAATGACTGTAATTATCCACACCACACAAAACCAGGAAATAAAGTGGGAGATCAAGCACAGTATCTAGTCAAAATAAAGAAGAATAAATAAAGCCCAAAACTGAAGGAAATGGTAACCTAGGTCTTGCTCTTCCCTGCATGATAGTCTCAGAGCCACAGGGAAGATGAGATGCCAGGCTGGAAGCAAAAGAGGAAGGAAAGGGAATGTGGAGGATAGTCCCAGTCAGACAGGATGCTGCTGCTTTGCAGAAAGGCAAAGCTTAGCTGCTAATGACTACAGATGGGACTTTTACCTCGAGGAAAACTTATTTTCCTCCAAAATGAAATCAGCGTTCCTGAATAAATAGGATGACAAAGCCCATGATTTCCCACTTTTCTTGTTGATATTTTCATGTGAAACAAAGACCACACATTGTCAGGGAAAATAGCTCTTCCTTTGTTCTATGGAGAAACGCAGTAACCTTCCATAGATAAACAATTGAGCAAAAGTCTGTGAAGGGGCGGCCGGGGGGGAGGGGAGAGGGGGGGATTATTTACAGATAAAAGGCATTTTCTCATAAATGAGAAGGATTCAGCTCTAACTCAAGGACCTCAGTAGCCAGTTCAGAAGACATTTCTTAACACAGTTTTCTGTGTATCTCTGAGTCTGTATTTATTAAACACTGCTTATTTCACACAGATGATGCAAGGACTCATCTCAAGCATCCTGTTTTTCAGATGGTGCCTGTGAACTTGATGGGATTTTAGCAGGATAATGCAAACCCGGCATGAGGTTCAGTGTGGTAACAGAATCATCGACTCATAGAATGATTTGGGTTGGAAGGGACCTTAAAGCTCCCAGCCTCCCTGCCATGGGCAGGGAAACCTTCCACTAGACCAGGTTGTTCCAAGGCCCATGCAGCCTGGCCTTGAACACTTCCAGGGATGAGGCAGCCACAGCTTCTCTGGACAGCCTGTGCCAGNCCCATGATTTCCCACTTTTCTTGTTGATATTTTCATGTGAAACAAAGACCACACATTGTCAGGGAAAATAGCTCTTCCTTTGTTCTATGGAGAAACGCAGTAACCTTCCATAGATAAACAATTGAGCAAAAGTCTGTGAAGGGGCGGCCGGGGGGGAGGGGAGAGGGGGTGATTATTTACAGATAAAAGGCATTTTCTCATAAATGAGAAGGATTCAGCTCTAACTCAAGGACCTCAGTAGCCAGTTCAGAAGACATTTCTTAACACAGTTTTCTGTGTATCTCTGAGTCTGTATTTATTAAACACTGCTTATTTCACACAGATGATGCAAGGACTCATCTCAAGCATCCTGTTTTTCAGATGGTGCCTGTGAACTTGATGGGATTTTAGCAGGATAATGCAAACCCGGCATGAGGTTCAGTGTGGTAACAGAATCATAGACTCATAGAATGATTTGGGTTGGAAGGGACCTTAAAGCTCCCAGCCTCCCTGCCATGGGCAGGGAAACCTTCCACTAGACCAGGTTGTTCCAAGGCCCATGCAGCCTGGCCTTGAACACTTCCAGGGATGAGGCAGCCACAGCTTCTCTGGACAGCCTGTGCCAGGGCCTCACCGCCCTCACAGGGAGGAGTTTTCCTCTAATAGCTAATCTAAATCTACCCTCTGCTGCACTTCAGCATTAGGCAGCAGGGAAATTTGGGGTCTGTTTCTGTATGGAAATGAACCTACAGCTCCTATTGACTTACAGCTTAGAAAAACAGCACTTCTGTAAAAACGCCTTATGAGCTCCATATATTGTCAGCTCCAATGAAAGTTTAATAAGGTGCTTGGTGGTGTTGATGCTGAAAGAGTAGCTATAAACCATTTGATTTCTAGTAATCCCCAGGACACACAGTGAGAAATGTATAGTTATCCAAAAGCTGCTTCCTCTGGCCTGTGTTGAAAACCCTGAAGGAGATCTGTTTATCTGCACCACCTGGATTTAAAAATCAAAGACTTTATTCAGCCTTGAAAGTTGGAGCCATCCTCAAAAGGCCTTGGTCTTGCTGCTCTACTCATGCGGCAGGTGGGATGATCTCTTGCTTTCTGTTTCTGCCTACCAAGTCAAAGGGGCTGTGATAGCATTTATTTCTCTCCACTTTCATTGCCTATACCTGTGCTCACAATGTGAAGAGATAAACGTCCTCCTGCTGATCTCCCCACCATGAGAACTGTGCTGCTGCCATGCCACCATCCATGCAGAGGGGCATTTCCCCTGCTCTCCCCAGGACAAAGAGATTCCAGGGACACATTTGTGCCTCTTCAGTCCTTTGTGCTCTCTGCCCCAGCTCTTCACCTGTAAAAAATCCACAGCTCATCTTAAATTCACTGTGGTTTTAGCAGGTACAAATATCCCACGAAATTTAAAGTCCTTGCAGGAGCATCTAGCACTATAATATACATTTAATTACAGAGCTATTAGGAATAATTTGCAAAACAATTAGCAGCTAAAGGAATCACCAAATCCAAGTCACTTCTCTGGAAGCAGTTTCTATGCAAAGGAACCTTTTGAAATCAGCAGGGTTTCTCTTGATTTGGCATTAGAAATAGTGTGCTTTTTGCAATAACAAGGTGTTTAAAAATAACTGTGAGCTTTTATACAGTGCTCTGCTGTCACAGAGATCTGCCCCACGCTGGTGGCAGCGCTACTAGAAACTTCCTCTGTCGAGGACTTCAGCTGCAGGGGGTCTGAGCAGCACAGCTCAGAGCCAGGAGGCAGCAGTGTTGGCTCTTGATCTGTTGCAATGTCTCACAATTTTCTTTGTGCTGTGAATCTTTGCATCTGACCTGCAGCTCACAGAAACCAGCAGCTGTTTCGGAATCAGCTTTTGTGGGCCTTGTCTTGTTACATTGTGCACTTTATTGTCAGGGAATAGAGCTCTTAACGAATCAAAGTCAATTGCTTTTCCAAAAGTACCTGGCATCACGGCATTTAGGTGTGTGCTAAGCAAGAGTTTTATATTGTCTTAAATAAGGACTCACAAAGCTGGTTGTAAAGAAAAAAAAAAACCAAACCAAAAAACCAAACCAACAACAACAACAACAAAACTCCAACAAAACCAGAACTTTTAGATCTTTTTATCTGCTTATTTTTGCTTCTTTGTGATATATAAAAGCAGCCTGGAAAGTTAACTCTGCTTCTGTATTAACTGTTCGACTTGCATCTGTACAACAGAAATACCAGATTTTAGCTTCCGCATTTTTGCTGAAGGAGCCAGGGAGAACTGGAGAACCTTTGGGAATCGGCCAAAGAAACAAGGTGATAAAGTGAATGTCTGGCATGCATGAACATTTTACTTACAAGGGGTAAATGAATAAAAGGTTCAGCAAACTTATAACACTGCTCAGGCTTGGTTTCAGGTGCCAGGGACCAGCAGGACAGCTTTGCTGTCCCTGGCAGCATTAAGAGTCGTGGCTGTGACAGGAAAAACGTTGGGGGTGGTTTTGGTAATTTTTGGTGAAAATAAATTAACGGATGGTGTTCAGCAATGACCTTTTTAGAAAAGTACATTTTTAAAAACCTTTCTGTATCCACAACTGATACATGGATTAGGCGAATTAATTTAGTTGTAGGCAGTCTGCTCAGGAAAGAGAAAAACAGCTCCTTTGACCTGCACTAGATCTATCATATTTCAAAAAGCAAATCATTTGGATTACACCATCTCAGAAAATGCCTTGAAATTGCTTCAAGGGAGAACACAACCTTCTTCCTAATCTCTGATCCCTCTAACCCTTGCCCTCTCCCTTCAATTACCTACATCTAAATTTATACCCTGTATTATTTCTCCAGCACAAGCACCGTGCCCTTCCAGGACGAACAGTGCTTTCCAGAGCTCCTGCAGCACTGTGCAGGTGGAACACAAGGAGGCTTAGGAAGAATCAAAGATGTGGAGCTGTAAAATACGGACACCTGCTGTAACCCAGCGACTCAGGGACTGCCCGGAGTGGCTGGTGTGTGCACTGAGGGAGAAGCAGCCCTTAAGATGGGCTTGGAGCAGCTCAGCTGAGCAGACGCTGCCTGAGAGCAACGGAGAGAGGGCTCTGTGCGTCCCCAAAGCTGCTGGGGGATTTCTGCTGGGTCCTCGGAACTTGCACAGTAACTGCTCCATTGTTGTGCACACACTGCTTTTCTATGACTCCTGTGTGTAGTGGTAAGAGGAATTCTCTTCTTGGGGGCGTTCAAAATGAACCCCATGAGTCCTTTCCTCGCAAAGAGCATTGTTAGCAGAAGTATTTGGTCTCTTTGACCAAACGCAGCTCTCCAGATCTGAAGAGCGGATTGCTCCAAGAGGGAGGGTGAGGAGGAAAGGTGAGGACATAGCAGGGACAGACGGGAAAGCCTCAGACAAAACCAGGGCAACAGAGAGATTAGCGGTGCAGGTCCGGTCTAGTGACCCAGCAGCACGACCGGGAGCACACGTGGCTCTGGTGAGCTGTTCCTGGGTAGCTGCACTGCAGCAGAGGGCACCAGAAAGCAACAGAAACCGCTCTGCGCTATCAGCTCGTGAAATACCAATGTCTGCGTTACAGAGACTGCCGGTGGCCTTGGCTCCGTGCCTGAGGTGGGAAGGAGCGATGAAGAAAGACTCGACAGTCCTCTGTTCCATACTTTAAATCATAAACACGGGCATCAAAAAATCATAAACACGGGCAGCATTAATGGCCGTGAGCTCTCGTGGCCCGGCTCAAACCCACGCTGTGGCTGCCACTTTGGTGTGGCTCTCGCGTGCCATGGAAGCACCTCGGTGCAGAGGCACCGCTGCCCTGTAGAATGTGATGTCCTTCCAGCACGCTGAACGCTGGAGACCTTCTCGAGATGGGGAGATGGGTCTGTGTGACCCCTGCAGAGGATGCTCCCGGCCCTTCCGCAGCCACTCGGGCTCGCAGCTGCCCCGTACTGAGGGCAGTGCTGTACGGCGCTCACAGCCCCCTTCTCCTGCCAGGGCCACCCATGCGATGTGCTCGCCCCCAGACCCGCAGCTGACCCCGGCAGGGGCGGTGGGGGCCAGCCAGGGCAGCCCAACCGCTATCCCCCGGTTCCACTCCCCTCCGCAGCCGAGGAACCTCCCCGCCGGCCGAGGGAGGGCTGGCCCCCACCCCGTCCCTCCCCGCCGGTGCCCGTCCCCTCGGTTCCCCCGGTCCGGCGGGCGGGCGGCGCCTGCGGCGGGCGGAGGGAGTTTCCAGGAAGTGGCCATATTGGATCCATTCAGCCGCATCCACCCGCGGCGGGCAGCGACAGCAGCGCTCCCGCCGCCGGAGTCGCGCCAGCTCCGGTCATGGCCGCCACCGACTTGGAGCGTTTCTCGGTGAGCACCGCCCCGCTCTCGTACGCGCCCCTCCTCGACCACACAACTTGGGGTTTCTTTGTCACTCGGAGGCGGGGGAATAACCCAGCGGGTGGTGGGGCCAGGACACCGGAGAGGGATGTGCGGCCGCTGCCCCGCCGGCCCCCGCCGGAACCCGGCGGCGACGGGGGGAGCTGAGGAGGGAGCGGAGCGATGCTGGTGCCCGTGGCGGGGGCGGGG
>VWZW01006995.1:328105-371631 GCA_013397115.1 Edolisoma coerulescens
CCGCGCCGTGGGCGGAGGGAACGGCGGGTGAAGGGCTCCGGGGCCTCGGAGCCCCCTCTGGTTCTGGAACCGGCACCGGCACCGCCAAGCTCGGCGACTCCTGCCGGGATGCCCAGGATGCTCACAAAGGGTATCCGGGATCCGTGTGTCTGCAGGTGTGCAGCACCCCGCAAAGACGGGCGGCAAGAAATGGGGTCAGATTCCTAAATACGAATTGTTTACATACCACTGGTATCCAAACACTCTGCAATAGTAACTTAGCGGTGTGTGTATAATACGGTGAGAGACACGCTGATGCAAACACGGGTAAAGCAAACCCTTGAGGCTGGCTGCTCTCTGAGCCAATGTATGAGGAATGCTGTACAGCAAATATGGAGCGTGACCTGTGCACCGCCGCCTCTCTGCAGCTCACATGTTGTATAACTGCTATCGGAAGTCAATCTGGCTAAAATCTGTGTCGGCTCAAAACTATTCTTTGTCTACAGCTTGAATTTTTTGTTGTTATTGGAAGGCTGTTCTAGTTAAATAGCTTGGTGGTTTGTCGTGTACAGTCTCAGAGCTAAAAACATTTTTACCACATTAAATAGCATAGCTCTCCAAAGTCAAAAAAGTCTGGTGTGATATATTACTAAATAAATGGGAACAGCAGTGGTGACTGTCTGAATTATAGGCATGCCGTTTGAGCACAAACAAGTCCCTGCTACTGTTTTCTCTATAAGCTACTTTTTGCCAAGAATCTCAAACCCTGCTTCATTTCTTTGTGTCCTGGCCCAAAAGTTTCCAGCTCAACAATGAATTTGCAAGACTGTAACTTACTTAAAACCTGCATAAAGGAAAATTGAACTGGGCCTCTTATTTAAGAAAGCTAATGTTTCTAGGTTCTGGGAGGAGTAGATTAAGGTAAAGCAGAGAATGAAAACACCAAGACTCTCTCACTGCAATTCTTTTCTGCATTTGTATCATATAAAAATACTTTTAATGTTAGTTTGGTATGCCTGCCATTGCCTGTGCAGGTTTTCATAGGTGTTACAGGAACCTAAAATATTGCCTAGTTCTGGAGAAAATTAAATTAATTGGCATTCTTTGGTGTGGGTACTTGAATGCTTGGTATACTTACATCAGTACTCTGTCACTTTGATTTTAAAAAAAAGAAAGGGGAAAAAAAACCTCTTGAAGTTGCTTGGCTCTCATTTGGGCACCAAAGGGAAATGGCTGGGCTCCAGCATGGCTTGAGTGCCTAACTCCATTAGGAAGAAATCTGCTTGCTTTGTGCAGAGAGCTGGGATGAGTTTATAGGGATCTTCAGGTGCGGTAGGTCTGGTGATCTGATGATTTCAGTTTGCCTTTTGCCTGGAACTATGGATCTGGCAGAGGTGGGTGAGAGAGCAACATCTTGTTTCCGTTTGATGTGGGGCAGATGTCTGTCCCAGCTGCTGTTTCCTTTACCCCTGCACATGTCTCAGCTGTTTTTCCTCCAGCAGTATCATGGAAACTTCATGATTCAGGTGTTCTGAGTTGTCCTTTCTGCAGGGCTTACAGGTTTCTTGTTGCCATTTTATATCACTGTACCTCAGCTTCCTGAGCATGAAGTCCATGTGGGAGCAGCTTGTTACTGCCAAGCAAAGGTGATGATAAATTCACTTATTTTTACCAGCTGTTTGTATTTGCAGTAGGAAATAATGTTGGAAAAGCCTCTGAAGTAGGGTTTTAATACACAGTGGGTCATGCTGTTCAGCTTGGTGAAGCTATTTATAAGTGTCTAGCTGACACTGACATCCTGGAATGTAGTGACCTTTAGGTTCGGATAATGTGTTTTGAAAACTCCCCAGATGCACACTTCCCTTACACAGTCCTCCAGAATGCCTCTGTCTCCAGCACAATAAAGTTCCCTTCAAGTGCTGGTGTTGGAAATGACCAACAAAAGCAAATGAAAGGAAGCTTGCCCGCGGAACGCTGCTCTGAGGCAGCAGGATCACACCAGTGGTGCTCAACACCGCCTTTGTTTTTATGGCTGTAGTGTTGTGAGAGAGATTTGCTTCAGGCCCTGGAGACTTAAGTTTTCTGCTGATCTGCTCTGAGAACATGGCTCGCTACAACTGTGTTCGGGTCTTGGGCTGCAG
Organism: Edolisoma coerulescens; assembly: GCA_013397115.1. Taxonomy (NCBI): domain Eukaryota; kingdom Metazoa; phylum Chordata; class Aves; order Passeriformes; family Campephagidae; genus Edolisoma; species Edolisoma coerulescens. The sequence goes on from VWZW01006995.1 coordinate 330,226, forward strand.
GCATCGCTTCTGGAGAACCAGAGCTGCTCACTGCCAGGGTGGAAGGAAAACTGATGAAGTTTGGTTAATTTATGGAATACTTCTTTTTTGTCATTAAAGCTCAGAGCTTCTCCATTGCCTGGGCTGGCCAGTTAGCACACGTGGTGACTATGCTGGAGCAGACACTAGCAGTATTAATGAGGATGTTGGGATGTTGAGTGGGAAACAGCCCAACCACCATGTGCAAGTGGAAGCCAGAAGGTGCTTGAAATGCAGCAGGGAAATGCAGAAGCTCTGAAGGAGCTTGGAAAAGCTGGAAGGAGAAAAAGTGACAGAGAAGCGAGTGGAGATGCGTAGGAGAATAAATCGGATGAGATGTGAGACTGAGACTGTAAGACTTCTGTTTTCCCAAATCTGTTGCTTTCTCTCTTTTTAAATAAAACCCATTGACCTCACAAAATGCTGTTGCTTAAGTATCTGCGCTAACCCATGGCCTGACATGGAGGTGCAAAAGCAGTGGGCTCCAAACTGAGCAGTTCTATGAGAAGAAGCAGGTGCCCTTAGCCTCAAGGTTGGGCTGAGATAAGAGTTTAATGTGAAAAGCTAACTTTTGGCTGATTGCACTGTGTGGACATTGCCACTGCCTGCACAGACAGGGATGTGTGAACATTGATGCCCAGGGCAGAGAGCTCTGGACACATGTACATAGCAGCGTGTGAGCTGTGGTTGGGGATGGCTGTCCACATGCAGTCCTGAGATTTCCCTTCATGTAAGTGATTGACAGCTAGGCTGGTACTGGCAGCTTTACTATAAATTAATGTCCCCTAGAAGATCTCGCCGAAAAAACACCACTTCATACGGAGGAAAGCTGAGCAGCAACTTCTTCGCTGGAAATAGATGATAGGATTTGCTTTGTCTCGGCAAGTTGCTGAGCTTGGGGAGGATCTGGCGATTTTGTCAGCTGTGTGTGAGTGCTACCTGTTTACACACCACTGCCTTCTTGTCACCTGCTCCCAGCTGTGTGGGAAGAGAGGAACCTTTGGATGGTGCCTGTTCCTGTCATAACTGCCTGCATTGTGATAAACTTCATGTGTTGCTGCTGCTTTCTGTAAGCTCAGGGTTCACTTAATGACTGCACAGCCTAAACCCACTCTTCCCTGTGAGGGGCCAGTGTGATGCCTTAGTCTGTGAAAGATGGACTTAAGGAGTGAGCTGAGAATAGCTTTGTGTTTCATGACCAGAAGTCTTATCACTGCAGGTCCTAAGCACAGGCTTACATTTTCTTCTAAACAAACTCTCAAGGAAAACCTTTCTATGGCTCAATTCCAGTGGAAAATGGGGTTGATTTGAATTCAGACATTCCCTCTGCTCTCTTTTTTTGCCTAGGCAGTTGGCACCATTTGGAAGTTCCAGGATTAAATCTCCTTGTCTGTTTTTGCTATTCAGTTATTTTACCTTCTGCCTGGAAAAACTCAAGTGATCCCCCATGCAGTGTGGAGCACAAGTGACAGATTTTTCTCCAAGCTGGTAGCAGGCACCAGGAAGCCAACCCAGCAGGAGCAGCCGTTTCCCTCCCTGTGCTGGCCAGCTCTTCTGCCTGTAGCGTATGCTTTTTTGGGAAGGAAGGATGCAGAAAATGGCCTTCCACTGGAGGGGACAAATTGGTGGTTGTGTCTCCAAGTCCTGCGATCCCTCCCCTGGAATTTTGCCTGTCCTCACACAGGAAGCCAGCTCTGACTGCCTCAACCACAGAATCAATTAACTCAACCACAGCCCATGGCAGTTAAACACTTATTTTCAATTTATGCACTGGGTACAACTATTGTCCAGAATAAGATTTTTTTGTATTTATTTTTCTCTTCCCTGCTGTGGTGCTGTCACTGCTGGTGAATCCAGAGTGTCTCTTCCTCCTGTAGCAGAGATGCAACATGTTGTTCTGCGTGGGAGCTCCAGAGCTGCTCTGAACCACTCATAACTGCAGTGAGTGCTGAGGCAGTGGGTGGAAGGACGTGAGCTGGTGGAGGCTGAGGCCGTATGTGCCCTCGGCATTGGCAAAACAAATGAGAGCCTGAAGAATAACTCCCTTTCAGGAGGCCGGCACGGTGTCAGTGCTTGTCATCTGTGCTGTGGTGGCAGCTGTCAGCCAGTCCCCAGCGTTGCTGGAAGGCCAAAAGCTCCCTAAATATTATCTTCTGTGGCAGAATACCAGGGCTGTCTACAGCTGCGGGGAGAGGCACAGCCCTGTCTCTGAGTGCCCCCACTGTCCCCAGTCCTGTCGTCTCAAGGCACCACTGTGCAAGCCAAGGGCCCCAGCACTGGGCTGTTTTCTGTCTGCAGGAGTGACAGTCACGCTCATCTCCTTTCCTTCCCGTGCTCCTTTGGCTTGGAGCTTGGGAGGGGAAGAAACTGGTATGATGCTGAATTGGCTTTTCCTGGGTTGTGCAATTAAGAGGAGGAGTTTGAGAGGCGATTAGACTGAAGGAGATGTGCAGGGTGTGGGCACGCTGGTTCACCCCGCCTGTGTAGGGTACGGGCGTGTTTATGGGATTAGTTTTGATTATTCAGAATGTGTTTTGGACACACTTCAGGCTGTGGATGGGAGAAGCTGCCCTGTTTGTTTCAGATGCCCTGTTTGTGCAGCCTTTGGAAATAACATTGTCTTGTCCTGTACTTGTTTTGTTGAGGTCGGCCTTGTGTTTATGCAGAATCTGCTTGTTTCTCCCCTTCCCCACATCTGTGTAGCTGCAGTGAGCTCTGGGTTTATACCTGAAGCTTTGCATTTGTATTCATGAATCATAAAAGTGTCAGACAGCTAGGAGAGCCCATCTCTTCTCCCAGAGCAGCTCAAGTGAGAAAAAAAAAATCCTGAAAGTGCTGCTTCTGCTCAGTCCCAGCCATGTGGTTTCCTTCCAGAGCCTCTTCTCTGGCATAAGCAGCCATGCTCGCCTCCAGCTTGTGACATCGGAATGCAGAAGGTGAACCCAGACAGGGAATCATCCTCCAAATGGGGTGACGGGAGACTTTCAGAGGAGGGTGATGTCAGCGAGAACCTCAGGATTCTTGGATACAGCCCTAGTCGCCACTCTTGGCTTGTGGCTGACCAGGGCCCGTGGGGTCAGGGCTGTGAAGGCACCACTTTTAGATGTTCAGATTCCTTTGTGAAACCAAAAAGTGTCCGTCTCCCACGTGCATGGAATTCCAGAGATGTGAGACAGCTCGAGCAAGGTTCCCATGGAGCGCCTGTCTCGGAGCTCTTGCCCTCTCTGGCTGCACCGCCTCAAAACCAGACTGTCACAGGGAGCTGTGGAGCCAGAGAGCCTGGGCTGGATTTCCATCAAAGGGTTGGGGTTCTCCCATCCTCACCTCACCATTGCATGAGATGCTGTGATGAGTCTGCATTTTGTATGCAAGGAAACGTGGGGAATGCATCAAGTCCTCCACAGGCAATCAGCGTGCTTCAGCTGGCTCTGGCTGTAACAGAGGCAGGACTCAGCCCTCAGCTTCTGCTCAGCTGGGCTCATGTCTGCCTGCAAAGGACTGTACAGGCATGCCTTCAGCTGTGGCTGCTGTGGAGCATGTTCCCAGAGCTTGTGGTGATGCTGGAAAATGGAACCTTCCCGCTTCTGCCAGTATCTCCCATGCAATCCTCAGGTCTGTTGCTGGGAGAGGAGACCATCCCGGCTGTGTTGAACTGTGTGTGCATTCCTGGGGTGCCTGGAGTGTGGAGATAGCTCGGGGCAGAGGGGCATTGCCAGGTCTCTGGTCCAGACCCTGCTTATAGCAGCCTTCCATCCTGAGCCACACTGATCCTGGCTTTCAGCTCTGCCATAGGAAAATGCTACCTGAGGAAGGCTGGCAGCTGGCCTCCCAGCAATGTTCCCCTTCCCTTTTTCTGCAGCAAAGGTGCTTCCAGCTCATATTCCTGGATATAGATTTAGTCTGTATTTTCATACAGAACAAATAGTCCTTTCAGCTTATCTTTTTGCTACGTGTATTTTTCAGATAGAGGTTTTCTTTTCCTTTTTTTCCATTGCCTTGATTCTTCATATTAAAGGTATTCTGTGCTAATACACTGGGAGGCTTTCTGGAGGCATGTGTTAATAGGATATATAGCAGTCAGCTTATTAGTATGAGGACTCTGGTTTAGCCCTCAGAGGAGCTGAGCTGCTGTGGTATATTGTGGGATATTCTCTTTCTGGTGTCTTCCAGGCATTATTACAAGAAGACGTGGTCAGTAGCTGGAAGACCTGTTTGTGGAGATGCTGTGAGATGGTTGCATAAGGCAAACTGGGAAAAAGCATACAGTGGTGACCAAAAGCCCTTGGGTTCCCATTATATCTCTGTTCCCTTCTCTAAAAATATACTGGATAATTGTAGTTATTGTAATTGGGCAATAAATTCTGGAAATGTATGTGGGAATTAGCCATGTTTATTTTAAGTGGTAACTAAAGCAAATAATCTTGGTGGCTGATATCCAGCACGGCTTGTTTGGTGTGATGGGGATCCAGATCCTTTTTCCCCTCTTCAACATTTCTTTTAAACTGCTCCAAACTGTTTTCATTCCACTCCTTAAGGGTAGGCACTCAGTTTATCTCCTGGCTTTGTCCCACAGCCACTTGTGTTTGCCAAGTGTCTCCCCTTCCTCATGGAAGGATGCTGGGAAAGGGAAGAGATTCCACAGCTCAGAGCAGCTGAGTGTAAGCTGGGAATGCATCTGCTGCCTTGGGTGAACTTGGGGAAGGTCTGTGCTAGATAAGGTGCTAAGATTAACTTCTTGACAGGGTTAATTGGGAAGTCCATTAAATGAAAAGCCTCAGCAGCTTCTGAATAAATAATTTTAAAAAGAAACTGACTAGGGCAGTGTCAGGTGTTGGTTTTTGTCTATATTTTAGGCTCTTTTCTTTGTCTGTTTAAAAAGTTTCATTTGTATTTTGGACTTCGCTTGGTTTTGAATAGCTTATGGAATTCTCAGGCTGCCAAGAAGCTGAACTTTCTCATTCTTTAAGGTCATTTTGGAGGAAATGTCTTTCATTTTTGATTCCATAGCTTTCTCTGTTTTAACCAACTTTCCTTATTCTCAGAGGCAACATTCATGTTTGCAGAACACTGTATATGTAATGCCTGGTAAGTCCTGCTTTGCTCCGTTGTAAACTCTCATCCAGGACTTGTGATAGAGACAAAATGCGCATTTAATCCTCTCTTGATTAAGAAAGACCTCACAGTTAATTAATTAGGCTTTATAAATGTTGTAGGGAATTCACTAAATAACAGCTTAAGAAAAGGAAGCATGTGGGAATTTTGCTTGTGGTGTAAAAAAGAGAGGAATTTAAGCCAGAACCAGTCAGTTTGTTTGCAGAAAATTAAAACTGATGTTGCATTCACAGGTTGTGAATGGATCATCTTGGATGTGTGTGGTATAAGAAGATGAGGATCTTTACTCTCCCTTGAGACTTGGCTCTGAGCATCAGCAAAAACGGATGTTTTAAGCCTGTGCCATTCGACTCTGTAGATGTGTGTAGGATTTTTATTTTATGTTCTGTGGTTTGTTGTGGTTTTTTCAAGGAGGAAAGGGTGCTGGGGCTGAAGTGAAGCTGAAGGCAATGCCGTCAGTTCAGCTTCGTGCTCACAAGCGGTGAAGGAAGCAGGCTGGTGCAGAAGGGGAACACGTGGAGTGTGCAGGTCCCTGCTCCTGGCTGGCTGCTGGGAGTGCCCTGCATCCGGCTGGTTGCTGGGATACAGCACAAGGTGTGCCGCAGGAATCCAGGCGCTATTTGGCACCAGTACTTTGGATACAGGAAAGCAATCAAGGAGTTTGCCTAAGGCCTTCGTTCCTTCAAAGGAGCTTGGCTTTCTCACTTAAATCTCTGTCCACCGTCTTACAGGAGGAGGCTGCAGTGCGTGTTCAGCACTGGGTATTGCAGGTGTGCAGCAGAGCCTTTGCTTCCCTGAGACTGCCCTGGGGCACATGGGACATTGTGAAATGTTGGCACTGGACCAGTGATTTTTTAAAATATTTGTGTTCCGTAGGTGCTGAGCATTGCACTTCACAGTGCACTCACTGGTCACTTGCTGGTCTTAAAGTTTGTGAATAGCTCCTAAAAATGAGTCCAAAAGTTAAAGGCAAGAACCTCAGCTCTTGAGCCTTCTTGCTTCTGTAGTATAAAGTGGCTTTAATTTTTATTTGGCATGTCTTGGTGGTGACTCCATATGTGGTTTCTTCAGTGATGTTTTTGCCTGCCTGGAGTGTAGCTGGGAGCCAGGAGGGATATGAATAAAGGCTTGAGTGTCTGGGAAAATTTTTGGCATTCTTAGAAGAGCAGTTTAACAGGGAGCTGGGAATTGTGTTGGTTTAGTGTGAGGTTTTTTGGGGGGACTCCAGTGTAGGCTGGGAGCTTATTGTGAGCATGCAGCAACTGGAGATGGCTGGCTGGCACAGTGTCTCGCACATGGAGAGCTGGCTCAGACGTGGCTGTGCTCCTGTGTGCTGCGTGTTGGAAAACAGAAAGAAGGGAAGGCACTTGGGGCTCTGCCCTGCCATTGCTGGAGCAGTGTTAGGCATCACCATGTTAGCTTTTTAGGTTTACTTCAACAGGGAAAAACAACTGTTGCCCTCCCTGCACAGGCATAGAAGGCAGAACTGCTCACAGTCTCAGGTGCATCCTGGTTGACCGACCACGTACCACCACCAGAGTGGGCAGGAGCAGGAGGCAGCAGAGAAGATGAAGCTCTTCATCTTCTGTTGTTGCTATTGTAAGACAAGTGGTAAATCAGCAGAAACCCCACATCTAAAACTTTCTCTGTGGGCTTGTTTTTTCTTCCTTTCTTCTTTCCCCAGACTGTTATTAAGTGCTCCATGATGGGGATCTGAAATTTTAAGCCCATGCTTAAGATTAACTGAAAACCTTCAGAACTGAGTGTGTACTTGCGCTTGGCAAATCTCTTTGAGATTAGGTGCCATTTAGATGTGACAATTTTAGCCTAAGAGGTGCTGAGAGCTCTGCTGGCCAGCCCCAGCTGAGTGTGGTTCATTTTGTCTCCAGTGCCAAAGGCACTCACAAGGTGGTGCCTATTCCACCTCTGTTGAGCCCTCTGTTAAGATTTACTATGCTCAGAATCCTCTGACTGTCAAATCTGGTCTCATTACCTTTCTTATACCATCTCTTTCTGCTTAGTAGACTGCAAAGAACAATCTCATTCACTGATGCTGTTATACATCTAATAGTTGTTAGCTTGTGAGTACAAGACAGGTAATATTTTCATGTGTGTTAGCGACTGTTTTGAATGTTGCTCACACCACAGAGGTGTTTTTCAGACATGAGGTGTTGTGTTGCTGTTAATTGCCCCTCAGCTCTGAGCTAGGCAAAAGAGATATTTTCTTCATGGAAACATAAGTCTGTACTCACTGCTGTCGCTTTGCAAATGTCAAGTGGCATTTATTGAGCCAGCATTCAGAGACAGAGAGATTCTCCTAAGAGACGTAATTTGTCAAATTTTTCTGCATTGATCCAGAAGCTGGGCCAAGCCCCAGGGAGTGCATGCTTGGACAAAGAAGCTGAATTTGGCTTCTGACACTGTTTGCCCAAAGGTCTCTAGGCAAGTACTCAACTGCTCCATGACTCACTGTACTTGTGAAATGATGATAACTACAAGTGCCTTTGTAAGGAATCTTGCAGTGGTGGGCATTTGGGGGAGGTTGTGGGGTTGAGCTAGGGACCTACGTATGCTGGACCCTGAAGCAGCTCTCTCTGTTTCATGGTTTGTGGAACTGCTGCCCAAAGTGCCCAGCCTGAGAGGGACCAGGCAGTGCCTGCGGCTAGCAGTGCAGCTGCTGCAGTGCCAACACGCATGAGCCTGTACCTGGGACCAGCTTGCTCTGCTTGGATTGAATTAACAGCCAAATTTCACTCAGTCCTTTCTCTGCTCAGTTCCAAAATGAGACTCCCTGCATCAGGATGGAATGATTTCCTGATTCCATGCCTTTCCATGCAGGAGACAAGGGAATAGCATCCTACAAACCCCACTGGTGCATGTATTAATCTCTGTGTTGCACGCACTCTTGTGGTTTGTGGACGGGGCATCAAGAGGGTGAAGTCATTGTTTTGTGCCTAGCAGCAGTCCCCAGCTGTGCTGGGTGCCAGGCCAGCCCCTCAGAGCAGTGTCCATCCTGCTGCAGGAGCTCTGCCAGTGGCATTGTGGCTGTGTGGAGCAGGGCTTGGGGAGCCTTCCCTGCTCTTCTTCCTCACTGAGTCATTCTGGTCAGGGACCTGCAATCTGATAGCTCTGGTTTCTTTTTCTGTTTTGATTTGACTGTAAATCGGAGGGGAGAGGATCTGTGTGTGTGCTCTGCACTTTGCTGTGTGCCTGGCACTCCATGTCCACGTGTGCCCTGCAGGGCAAAGCGATGCTCCCCTGGGAATAGACAGTGCCACAGACCTGCTGCAAGGCATCGGTATGATACAGGTAATGCCTGGACCCAGGCTGCAAAGCACTGGAGGATTTGTTATGGTATAAGGTCAAGGTGACATCCAGGACTGAGGAATTTAGAAACAGAAGTGTGCCTCAGTAGTGGGAATTGAAGTGCTGTGGAAAAGTGCCATGCAGATGTTGGGTTGTTGCCTCTTGCTGTTTTCTAAGTATGTGTGTGTGTATAAAATGTAAATGGGAAAAGTCTGGGAAGAGAAGGACCTGAAATACAGCTGCCTTGTGAGCTCTTGGAAGACACAAGCTTCTCCCTGTGTGGGGCTGGCATGTGGGGAGCTGCAGCCTGGCCACAGATCCTGGGCTGGTGGTGCAGAGGTACTGGAGGGAATGTTTGAGAGCAGCAGACACCTTTGGGTTGAATGTCACTGCTCGAGTGTAAGCCCTATTCATGTAACAGAAAGGAGAGAAAACTTAATTTCCTTCCTTCTTTCCCTGTAGGTCTCTGCTGATTGGCCTTGGAAAATATCAGCTGTTCCATCTTTCTCATTTATGTTTTGTTGGGCTGTAGAAATGGGAAAGGGCACCTCAGATACAGAAAAGTTCTGTGCTGTCCCTCAGGGTATGAGTTCTGTGCTATCCCTCAGGAGTCTTCACTGTTTATCAGCTAAACCATGTGATTTTTGGTTTTCCCTCTTGGTTTTATTCACCAGTTGCTTGTATGCTGGTGAATCTGCTGTAGCAGGGCCCAGGGTTTACATTACAAGTCCCATCATGCCAGGTTCTTAAAAATAAATATCGCCATTTAAAAAAAATAAGTATCACCATTTATGATTGTGGCATTCAATTACGCTTTTGTTTACCCATACGCTTTCGCCTGCATCATTCAGGAAAAAAACCCAAGAGTAGTCTCAAGCAGGAAATGCAAGCATATGTCACTAAGGAGAGTTTTGCAGTGAGATTAATTGAAAGATGATACTCTAGAGATATTTATTTATTTTTTAGCTGACTGATATCAGAATGGTCTTTTCTATACAAGGTCCAGTCTGTTTATAGTGCTCCTGGTGAAAGCAAGGGAAGCACACCTAAAAGCAGCGAGCGGCTCTGCTCTGCACCAGGAGCCCCAGCTAAGGAACACTCTGCAGCTGAGGGGCAGCTGAACGTGGATCTGGTCCCACTGCTGACATTCCCCTGGGTTGTGCAAGCAGCAATAAAACCACTTTTCCTGGAACAAGCTCCTGAAAAATGTAATGATGCAGAGTGAAACTGTGAAACTGATGCTAATTTGGAGGTGAAGCATGAAGAGAAACTGTGATGGGGTTTTTATTTTTTGAAGAATTATAGGCACACAATTGGAAGCTGTAGCCTGTTCATTTCTCACAGGTTTCTTTAATCGCTGTCTATGAAGAAGAGCCTAATTAGCGTGTGATGCTGTGTTGACCCTCTTCTGGGGATCTGGATTTGGTCTCTCTGATTGTGTTTCTCTGCTGCCTTTTCTTGTCTGACTTGCAGTAAAGACAAATAACATATCATCTGCAGCGGATGTGGTCTGTGGCCAGCTGCCTGCAGCAATAATGCCAGTCCTGCTGCAGGGCCCAGCCTGGGCAACCCTGCTGGGGATGGCCTCAGAAGCCAATGTGGGTTTGAAGCACAGTTTTTAGTTCCCTGGGCAGCTCTGTGCTGGTGTGGCCACAGGAATGGGCTGGTGTGCAACTGCACATCCCAAATGCATCCTCAGTTTCCAGCAGGCCGTGTCCAGGAGCTGGGATGCCTGGTGCATTGCAGTGCATTTGAAGCACTATGGTTGGAGGTTTCGTTTCAGTTCTTGTGGTGCTCAGCTAAATGTGTCCATCTGTGCTACCAAGGATGTGTCTGTCTTTCTGCTGCATGCTAAGAAAAGGGTTCTGTGATGTTGCTGTCAAATCAGAGCTAAAGATTGATGTTCCTCTGGAATGGCTGTTGTTCCTATGGGCATGCCCCCAGACGCCACTTCTGTGCCTGTTGCCTGGACAGAACATTTGTGAAAACGTTTAAAGGACTTTGGATTGGAAAATAAATAAATTCTGCTCTGATCTTATGATGAATCTTTCATTTCCCACAAAATTCCAGATTCAAAATATGATTTATCCCCTTGGCTCTCTGCTTCAAGCCTGAAGATCAGCTCAAGGCACAGAAATCTTTGAAGAGCATGTTCAAAGACTGCAACTAAAACCCTGGTAGCTGCCCCATCATAGGATGTTATTAATGACCCAAGAAGGGACGTTCAGCGCTGCAGTGGCTATTTGAGGTGAGAGTTCCCACCTGGAGCCATTGCAGACTCTTAATTATCGTGTTGTGTAATAATGAAATGGGCTTCAGGAAAGGTTGGCTGCCTTGTGGTTGTTTGCAGCTCCAGGATGGGGTCCTGCCTGGTAAGAAGCAGCAGAGTTGTCTCTCCAGGCTGTGAGATGGAGGGGACTGGTCCACACTGAGTGCTGTGGAGGGTAGGAGTGTTGCAGGGACCAGCGCAACTGGAAAGGGCAGGGCTGTGTTCCTGCCTGGCTCTTGCAGTGGCTGATCCCATCTGGCTCTGCCATGTGATCTGCCCAGCTCCTATCCTGCAAGGCAGTCTCATTGCTGGTGCAAAGTGTGGAGAAGGTTCTGCTGAAAACTTTAGCTTTTGTTTAAAACAAACAAAACTACAAACAAAACCCCCCTGCATTGCTGCATTACTGCTGCCCTTATTTATTGCAGCATTTGTGTTCTGGATTGATTATTTATGCTGAGTGTGGCAGGCTGGCTGCTCCTGCTGGAAGGGATTCTGTTTGGAGTGTGACCTTGTCTTTACCAGCAGGTGAACAGTTTCAAGCTGTCCTTGAGCCACCCTGGCATGTGGGAGCTGGCCAAAAGGGCTGGTCATTTGGGGCTGTTCATCAGGATGTGGGCAGGTTCCTCTCCAGCACAGGTCCACACACCAAACTCCACAAGTGGTTGTGTTCACAAGGCTGTCAGGTTTCCAAGGTCGATGGATTGGAGGGAAAGAATAAAACAGTGAAAACTTTTTCCCCCCTTTCTTTATTTTCCTAATCTTATTACTTCCCAGCAGCTGTTGCCATTGTTTTTCCTAACACAGCAAAATCCTTTTGGAGCTGAATGACAGCTGAACGCACTGCAAGCACAGCAAATGGTTTTCTGCTTTGGTATCGGCAGTGCCTTGAACTTGAACCTGATTATTTCTGCTGCTTACAGAAATAAAGGAAACTGCATTTCAAGGTCACTGGCAAAGAATATTCCACTGAAGTTTGGCTCATTGGTTTAGCAGCTTTGAGAGACAGCGAGCAATTCTGAGCAGGTGTAGTGAACAGCGACTGAGTGCCAAAAAAAGAAGAGAAAAAGCCCTGTGCAGATGCATTGGGGTTTCCTGCGGCCAAGGCATGACTGAGTTCTCAATGCAGCCTTGCCTGGCTGGAGCCTATTTAAATGCAGCCTTGCTGAGCTGGAGCCTATTTTAAAATCTTGAGCAGTGGTGCTGCCTGTTGCCTGGAAACCTCTTCCCAGCCTCAGGCACTTTCAGCCTAATCATAACCCTCGGCAGCCTTTATTTATTTGCCATCCAAAATGTCATCCCAGGCCTCTGGTTTGTGTTTTTGTTTGCTTGGTTTTGTTTATTATTTAAAATGAAAAGACACAAAGTGTAATCATCAAACTCAGTGACTTTCTGTGGGAACAGCTTGTTCGGCTGTCACCGCATTGCAGTGGTGGGAACCGTTCTGTAAAGTGGTGGCTCAGAGGGACACAGGGAAGAGGAGAAGCGGGGGCTGAGAGATTGGGCTGAGAGCCTGAGGAAGCCCCCCAAGCTCAACTGGTGCCTGCAGTGGCATCCTGCACCTTGTGACAGCCTCTCCTCAAGGGCAAAACCAGACCTAATCAACTCTGAGTCTTTTCCCAGCACACACATGTGCCAAGTTCCCCTTCCCTATGCGGTTGTACCACCTCATGCGAGATGCACAGCTCAGCATTGGACTGACTGGAGCAGCACAGGCTCACTTTTAAAACACTCTGTATCCTGGGGTCTGAGCTGTAGCATCTCCCTGTGCTGACAGGTGAATGGAAGAAAGTTAAACTTGGAGATCTCCCTGTTTTAGGGGCCCTTTTTATTTTTAACTCAGCTAAACTCTCTGGCCATCTCAAAACCTTAATTGCTGGCATCAGTTACACATGGAAACTTTAACTGATTGCTCTTTCTGCTAAGTTAGTGAGTGTGATTGATCCTGATCGGATGGAACAGGATGGATCACACAAGCCCAGCTATGATTCAATTGTGGTTTTGTCCAGGGAGCCCCTTGGGAGAGCACTGGGCTAAAACCATCTGAAAGTGGGTAAAAAGTGCTAACCAGAACAGCCAGAAGGTTTATATGTGAGACACAGAAGCTGTTTCAGCTGTTCACAGGTTGTTCTTGTGATTTAAATGGTTTATTTTACAAGGCTGAGAATATTTATTCTACCAAAGGCAGAGCTAAAGGAGGCTTTGACTCAAGATGCAGTTGAGCAAAAGTTTGTGTTTTGTTTAGCAATCTTACTGCAGGCACAGAGCAATATGCAAGGCTTATCACATTATTTATTTTCCTCTTGACTTCATTTAAGTTTGACAGGCAGCTTAGGCTCTTCGCAGGGATGCTCCTGTCTCTCAGTGCTGGGATATTAAGTTCCAGTTGTCAGGAACAGACAGAAGAACCAGAGCCAGACCAAGGGCAGACATTTTTTCCATTCCCATCTTCTATGTGTGCTGGTGATTAAGAAAAACAATCAATTACCAAAGAAATCATGAGGGTGAATGAATCGTGCTCTGAAGTCCTGTCTCCTAGCTTTTCCATGGGTGAGTAAGAGTGCCTGAGAGGCTCCAGGGATGGTGGTCTGGTCCCTGGGTTCAGACATCGTTGCTTAGTTGTGCAGAGAGGTGTGTGTTGTTGAAATTCCAAACTTTCCTGGTTTTAGCCACTAGAAAGAGAAATTATCCTTCTATCAGCTCCTCTTTGCTGGACTTTATAGCTGCTCTGCTTTGCCTTTCTGTATAGCATGGGTCACAGAGCTGCTTGTCTCCTTGGATTTTGTTGTCTTAGTTCCTAAGCAAAGCCTCTGCAGGTGATCAGCTTCTCTGGGGAAGGGAGGAGACAGAAGGGAGAGCAAAGTGCACACGGGGAAGGCAGGAATAGTTACAGCAGAGGAACGGTGGAAAACTGTGGTCACAGATGGTAAATCAAGAGGGTTCCTTGCGCTGCCTGTGCCACCAGCACCCCCAGTGCCTGAGTGAACAAACCTCGCTGCTTGTGGCAATAGCAAAGGGGGAAAGACAAGCAGTCAGGGAAAAATGCAGTCTGTCAAGCTGAGTTCACTGCTGGAGGGTTTAAGAAAATAAAATAAAAAAAGTCAAGGAGAAATGAGTGCTAAAACACACCGTGGTGGGTTTTCCTTTGCTAATCTCTCCCAGCTGCATGTAGTTGAAGCTCACACTAGTGTTTTCTTTTCTTTGGAGCCTGGTAGCTTAGTTCTCCCAATTCCCCATGAAGATCAGTATTTCACACCCTCTTTCCTGTTGTTGGTGGCTGTTGGGGGGATTTGTGCTGTGGTGTGCCAGAACACAAGCTCTTGAGGGCACTGCTGGGGTTTGTGTGGTGGCTCTGCAGTGCCCAGGAGGGTGGGTGATCTTGGTCTCATCAGTCTGATTTGCCATCTCAGTGCAGTTTGCTAATCTGGCTTCTTCTCCCTGCCAGAATGAAGAGAAGAGGAACCTTTCCCTGGGGGGCCATGTGGGCTTCGACAGCCTCCCCGATCAGCTGGTCAGCAAGTCTGTCACACAAGGCTTCAGTTTCAATATCCTCTGTGTGGGTGAGCACGGTCCTCTGCAAATAGGCATGGGGGGAGGTTGGGACCAGGATTTCTTGAGTGTCCTGCTGTGCCACAAGCCTTGGCAGTGATTTAAGCTAGTCAGAAATGCCAAACTCTTAAAAAACACAGTGAGTCAAACCAGGAGAATTTCTGTAATCAGTGAGGTACTGCTCATCATCTCTGCTGCAATAGCTTTGCAATAAGAAGGATTAAGGGAAGGCTGTATCTAGCAAGTAAAGTATTTCCATATGCAGACTGGGGTGGCTGGCACGAGCAGCTTTTTCTGGGTATGATGTTTAGGTAGATGCAGTCAGATGTACCATGGGTTATGTGACAGCTGCTGGTGATAACTGGGTCATTTCTGAGTGTCCTCACCCCAAATCTGGGCACAAGAGGTTTGTGTCTGAGCTGTGCCTGGTCAGTGCTTTCCCAGGTGTCAGAGGGCTTGAAGCATGGTCATCTCTGTGCTTGGAAAGGGAGGGGGAGTGTTCTTTATTGACTTTAAAATAACCTCATTATATTCTTGCCTTTTAATTTTGGTATTGATGTGATCTAGCAGGCAATGCTCGCTGGAGTACTAGAAACCAATTCCTTTCAGTGATGAGATGAGCATCATTTTTGCTTTGGCTGGTTCTTGTATGGTGTATGAGGTCTGAAGTATTGTAACCTGCTAGAGCAGCAGAAATACATCCAGAGACAGCAGCTATGGCTTTGTATAGACTGTGCAGTGACACCCTGACAAGTTACACAAAGTGCCTGTGCCATACCCAGGTCACTTTTGCATATCCACACCACAAGTAAAAAGCATGGCTGAAATCACAGTTGAAATTCACAGACTTGTTCCTTAGCAGAAGGGTAATTACAACAGAGGTCAATATGTTTTTAATTAGTGTCGTTCTTGGGGCTACCAGAATGGATATTCCTACATTCTCATTTAGCTTTTTTAAAATTTTTTTTTGGGGGAGAAAAAGCCCCACCCTGTTTGCCAGTTCCTACTCCCAACAGTGCCCAGAACTGAACAGGAGAATACAGCTTACATAAGGAAGTGAGTTCTCTGTATGTCTGCCTTCAGATTAATCTAGAGCACCAGCTGGCTTTATTTCCTTGCACGACTCTTAGCCACAGCTGGTAGGAAGCAGTGTGTGCCTCTGCCGCACTCTGAGCACTCTGAGGTGTTTATTCTTTTGTGAAGAGCAGAACCTGAGGTGCTGGAAGAAGGAGAGAGTCCAAGGCCCTTGGCAGCAGGCACAGCACCTCCGTGGAACAGAACCTTTCCCACCCTCCTGCTCTCCCACCAGTGTTATCTGCTGTAGGGCTCCTCAGCAGTGCCTGTCTCTGCTGAAGTGATAGCAGCACGGACTGCCCGGAAAATGAGCAGAGAGTAGAAGGTTATTTCCTTGGATTTTGCCTCTCTTCACCCCCATGACCAATAGGGCTGTGTGTAGTGAATAAGGAGTTTCAATGGGGCCCCTTCTAGGCCAATCTGGAAAATATCAGTCTTGTTTCGTTACCAGGAACAGCAGTTCAAAGCCTTTCTGGCTTACAAACAGCTTGTCAGCCAAATATTCTGGGATAGAGGTTTTTGTGATGCATCCCAGGTGTCCTTCAATGGCTACTAAAATTGTCCTCTCCACAGCTTTTCTAGTGCAGAATCTCAAGCAAAGTCAGGGGTCATGGAAAGGAAAATAGTGTGTTTTGCTGTGCTGATGTATTCTGTGTGATACTGGGAGATGAGACCCAATTGCTCTATGTTGTTTGCATTAAGCATGGGAGGCCTTCAAGAAGGCAGACACCTGTGTGACAATTACACGTCTGTCCACAAGCAATTTGTGGTGACCTTCCACAGTGTATTTTAGTTCTGTCTCTAATTAATGTGCTTTGAAGTACCTGTGGCAAGTTCATGCTGCAGTGAGCTGATGATTTGTCCTCCCTAGGTGAGACTGGCATTGGAAAATCCACGCTGATGAACACCCTCTTCAACACCACGTTTGAGACAGAGGAAGCCAGTCACTACGAGAGCGCGGTTCGCTTGCGGCCGCGCACCTATGACCTGCAGGAGAGCAACGTCCACCTGAAGCTGACCATTGTGGATGCGGTTGGATTTGGGGATCAGATAAATAAAGATGAAAGGCAGGTCTTGTGCCATCTGCTCGGCATTTCTGGGCTTGCCTCGTGCTTAGACATCAACTGCCTGCAGTTTCCCTTGCCGTGCTGCAGAAGTGTCTGTGTCTCTGTTAAAGGAGTCGCTCCCTGTAGTGGCTCTGGTTCTGGGGACAAAGGGTAGAGGGAAATGGGTGAACAACCAAAAAGAGAGGTCACAGGAAGTCTTTCCAGCAGAGAATGCTGTCCTCCAGGAGCATGAGCTGTTAACCAGCTGTCCTCAGAGCAGGGTCAGGAATTATCTGTTCTGGCAGTGATCGGTGTTTCTGGACTTGTCTCATTTAACTACACAGACATCTTGTTCAAGCCCCAGGTAAAGGCTTTCTGAGACTCCAAGGTGTCTCCTTGGTCATGTTACATTGCTACAGACAGATGGCTCAGCCCTGAAATCTGGGCAGAGTTTGATCTGGGGAAGTAGTCATCTGTCTGTGCTCCACTGTCCTTAGACTTTGCAGTGCAGCCTCAAGAATCTCCAGTAGCCTTTGGATTATAAGGTCTGTGTGTAAACACCACACTTTTCCTGTTGTAAGGCTAAATTGTTTGAGTCTTATAACTTGTTTTTAAGTGATATCATGGAATGTCAAGGAGAATTCCTTCGGCCTTTAAACTGTTTAGATTTGCTCTCCAGGAGCTGGTTTGCTAATGGGATGGTTTTAGTTACAGGCCAATCGTAGAGTACATTGATACGCAGTTTGAAAACTATTTGCAAGAAGAGCTGAAAATCCGCCGGTCTCTGTTCAACTACCACGACACAAGGATTCACGTCTGCCTCTACTTCATCACCCCTACTGGGCACTCACTCAAGTCCTTGGACCTGGTGACAATGAAGAAGCTGGATAGCAAGGTAAGGGGTTGGAGACTATGGTCCATCTTTCTGGATTGCTTCTGTTGGTACTGACTGTCACGTGGAAGCTTTTGTTCCTTCTGTGCCAGTGCTGGAGTCCTTCCTGCATGGCAGCTGAGCCATTTTTAGGACTCTGGTAAAGCTTTGTCTGGCCTGGTGATTGCTGAGGTCCTGTGCTTGTTTTCTCACTGACTTTCCTTAAGAATGTCAGGAAAAACCTGCTTTCCAGTTGGTTGTGTAAATTCCAGAGTGTCCCTCCACTCTAAGAGTCTTACCAAGATTAGCTGGTATTTATCAAAGCCATCAGCTGCAGCTCTGTTGGGTGTGCAGGTGAAGATGCCTTCCAGCATCAGCAGTTGAACTGTGGAGTCCCTTTTGCTGTCCTGACCTGTCAGCAGGGACAGAGGGGCTGAGAGCCACCAAAACTGTAGATGTCCTAAAGCGGTTGTCAGTGCTGAGGAGACAAGGGCTGAGGAGAAGCATTGGCTGTGCATGCTGGTGCACAGGGAGTGTGTGAGCTGTCACTGCTGGCAGTGCCAGGTGATCTGCAGAGGAGATCACAGTATCTTCTTAAAGTGTAGATATGGTGAGGAATTCTCAAGGTTATAGGAATCCTAAAAGTGGGTCATGAGAGGGTCTGCTGGGGTTGTTTCTTTGTGCATAAGCTATTCTGCCTTAGGGGGTAGGGTGTTACCTAACCAACTACTTGCTGATATTCCTGCAGCTCGGAGCAAGTTTCTGACAGTTTTGGGTATTCCAGCTGGCTTCCAGGGAGCTGCAGGAGGCTTCAAAGGTCACTAGTGGCAGCAGAATCTCTTCTTTTCTTCTCAATAATTTCCTGTCTTTCAGAGCAGTGTTTTAGCATCAGGGTGGTTCCTTCCAGGTGGCAGATGCTGATCAGCCTACAGAGGAACAGGTGTGGCAGGTGGGACCCTGCAGGACCTGGGGATCCCCTGGATTACACTGAGGGAACACTCTTCTCTGGCTGTTGTTCACATGCAGCTCTGTTGGACTTCCCTGGTGGGTTGAGTTCCCCTCATGCAGTCCCTGCTGCTTGCCCTCACCACCTAGGACTCATGGCCTGCTTCTCCTTGGTCCCAGTCCAGAGCAGACACTGGCTTCCCATTGCATTGGGCTGTTTGTAGCTGTAGCAGCTGTTACACTGACTTCACCAGGAATCCAAAAACTTTCCCTTAATAAACTTTTGTCTCTTGGTACACTGCCAGCATTACATGTTCCCAGAAATATTTTTGGAGGAAAGCTTTTGCATGATTCCCCTTGGTGCTGGTGGTACCACAAAGCATTTCTCTCCTTTCCTTCTCATTCCCTACTTTTCACATCTCCCTGTGGTTGCCTTTAATGTGGTCCTTGGGTAGTACCAAAATAAATCCTTTGTACTTGTGCACAGATGAAAAATTTGTGTGCAGGCAAACTTTTTCTATTTCCAAACTTCCACTTAAATAGTCCTCTCTGGAGTAATTTTATGCCTTTGTTCTCATCCCCCTTCTTGCCACAGCATGAGAACATCCTGGATTTCATGCTGTGGTGGCCTCACACAAGTGGGCACATGGAAATGAATAAGCAAGTGGAGCCCATTGATATTTTCTGGGCATCAGGGATATATGTTGCATTTCTGCACCAGTGTCATCCCAGGACATCTGGGTGCTTTCCAGGCACTCCCTGAGGGTTTGTGCATGGCAGTGCTGTGCCCCTTTCCCAGTACAAATCAACCATTTGTGCTGGGGGCTAGTGTGTGGGCGGAGTGAAGTGGGGTGTCAGCAAAGCCCAGGCAGCTCTGCCCTCTCCAGATGGGAGCAGCAAGTGGTTACTGAGCAGAGGTGATGTGCCCTGACTCATGTCTGCTGCTGTGTGAGCACACCTGAACCTGCCGTTCCTCTTGGAGAGCTTTGTGTGCCTGGTGGCCCTCGTTTTACAATTGAAGAATGGAGCCTGTGGAGATAGAAGGTACATCAGAGGCAATGCTTTGCTCTGTGCTCTGCTGGCTCAGGCTCTGGGACTGGTTTAACAGGGAGTTTGTAGGACCCTGGCTCAGTTCCATCTTTGCTTTAGCCCACCAGTGGCTTGATGCGTGGTCCTGGGCTGGCTTTTGACTCTCTGTGACAATTTCAATAACCAGTCTTGTTTTTAGTGTAAAGTTTACGAAATCTCTTCTGGGTAAAGCTGTTTTGTAAACAAAATCTTCCACTGTACTGTAAGACAATATCTGTTTGGCTGAGCTCTTGGTCAGATGTTGTCTGGGGTATTTAGTTACAGCCAGAGAGCAGAAGGATCTTCAGAAGTGGTTGTAGGTAGATGGAATTTGGCTGGCTGGCTGCCAGTGGGAAGCACATAGGGCCTGACAGGTGTAGGCTTTCCACTGGGTTTAACCTGGGAACAGGAGGAGATAAATATTAGTGCATTTGTATCAGATGAGAAGGTGATTTATTGATTTAAAACCCAGCCCTGTCATGGGAAGTGGTGGCACAGTGTGTGCAGCCATGAGCATCCTGGAGCTCCCTGCTTGTCCCTGGATGGTTTTCAGTCAGCATGTGCTGTTTGAGCTGTGGCTAATTGCGTGCCCTCTGAGAGATGACACATCTCAGGCAGGTGGGAGATGCTTCAGGCAGCCTGTGCCTCAGCTCTTTGGCTTCAAAAGTAGGATTTGCCTGTTGGCTTCACTGCAGCTTGCATTCAGGAGCAGTTTGGAGATGGGGAAAAATCCAGCTGTGCTTCACAGGGCAGAAGTGCCTGCAGTCTTATTGCATCAGCAAAATTATTTTCTACCAAATGACAAGTTCTTATAAGTTTTATTTTTGGAGATGAGAAGCAGCTCTGGTCAGAAAGACTTGTGAAGGAGGTGCATTTTGTGTGTGTGCATGGGAGTTCCCTGTCTGAAGCACAGACTTCCTCTGGTCATAATTCCAGCTCCAGCAAAGCCCTCCAGCACATGGACTGACAGGCAAGGGGACACTGCACCCCTGTCACATTCAGTGGGGTGACATGCCAGTAGTCAACTGCATGATTTTATTACTAGATCTTTAAATAGAGAATATTGCTCTTCCACCATGAGATACAACAATGTTGCTCTAGGGTTTTGCCTTCAATCCAAGGTCAACATTATTTGTGTAAAAAGAGTGGACAGAGAACCCTCATGTAGTTCTGGCATTCCTTCCTTTTATTGGGGTTTTAAAACCTGTTCAGGAGAAGAGGTGACTTTTCTTCTCTAGCTAGATATACAGCAGTTTGAACTAATCTCTGTGCCACAGACTTGGCCTTTGCGTGGAGGTGGGTGTGTGGAAGGTGCTGTGGGATTAGACATGCAGTTCAGTAGCATCTCATGTCTCATTGGTTTCTTGTTTCCAAACTATTCCATCCTTTCTCTGTATTGTGAAGGAATGAACCCATTCTAGACTTAGGACTACACCCAAATGCCATGTCCGTGCCTCCCCAGTATTGATGTGGCTATTGATTATTGGAAACACAACTTGTAAAATCCCTTTGGATTGTGAACTCTGTGTCAGCAGGTATTCACTGAGTTGCCTTTTCAAAATACAAGAAATCTGGTTGAGGGCACTTGAACCATCCTTGATTTGTGCTTTCTTTGAGTAGTGCTGAGACCACAGTGGTGACCACAGAGCCTGTCTCCTCTGCTGCTAGAAAGCTACGCCAGGCTCCAGGCTCTGCACTTCCTGCCTTGCTGTAAGCAGGGTTGAATTGGTGCCCCTTGGAAAAAGAAGGGGAAATTGCTTGGGCCAGTTGAAAAGGGATATGAGCCCTGAGCTGACCCTTTTCCTGTGGGAGATGGTGAATCCAAGCCTCCTCAGCTCTTAGTAGATCAGGTAGACACCCAGCTGTGGTCATGGCCCTTTTACCTTTGTAATGAGGACATTGACCTGCTGAGCAATGGAGGGAGCAGCAGGCCTTGTTCTGTATGGGGTTGTGGTCCTTGGTAAAAGAGGCCAGGACAGTGGCTGAGAAAAAGAGGAATTTATTCTCTCAGATACATTTGCAATGAGCAAATTTAGACTATTTCCATTTGGAGTGAGTAAATGCTCTTGAGTTTAGTGAGTACTAAACCACTAAACAGAGACAGGGGAGAGGGAGTGGTGGCACAGGGGCAACCCGAGAAGTATAAAAAACCACTGAGTTACAAAGAACTTGTGCTGGGAAAGCAAAGCCATTTATTTTAATGGGCACCCACTGGAGACCAACTGGTTGCTATGAATTTCAGCTCTGTAGGTCAAAAAGCGTTGGCTGTTGGAAAATGTTAGATGGCAAATCAGACCTTATTTGTCTAAATTCTTGTGTTACAAAGCTGTGAATTTGGCTGCTGTTCAGACAGATGAGTTCTGCTGTTTGTGTAAGCAGTGGTTTGCAGTATCACACTTGGCTTTTCTGGTTATGGCAGCATTATCTAGCAGAGGTTCCTGTGATAGATCCAGCCCCACTGTAGCTCTCTTAAGCATGAGGCCATAGTGAACCCCATTGCTCCTGATGGATGTGGGATGTGGCCCTTGTTTACTTTTGATCTGGGTGGGTTCTGGGCACAGTGAGATCTCCCCACTGTGCAGCTTGTGGGTGTCTTTGAAGCCCGGGTGGATGATGTTGTGTGGGGTATAGTGACTGCTGGCTGATGTGAAACCGAAGCTGAGAAAGAACCAGCATGAAAACAAATCTGTCTGCTGTATGGCACCCTGCACCTTTCCCAGGTGCTCCATATAATCCACACAGCACACCCAAGCTCTGGTCCTCACCAACATGCTCAGGGAGTCCTTGGAGAGGATCAGCAGCTGCTGTCAGAGCATCTGAGGAGTCCCTGCTCTTTCTGCTTGAGCGCGGGAGGGCTTCACATCAGCTCAATGCAGCATTTCATCCTTGTGCTTGTCTTGTAAAAAACATCCTGTCAGCACAGCCAGAGTGGATGGGTGACAGCTTGGGTGTGACAGCTACACTGTGTCTGCCTCCCTCGACATGTGTAACAAAATACATAGGCGAGAGCAGGGCCTTTGATCTGCTCCTTGTGTACTTAGTGCAGGATGTTTGGTTTATCTGAAGTCTTGTAGCCAAGTGAGTCCTGGAAAACTCTTCCCTCTAGTGTTCAGCTGAGCTGGGCTGCAGCTCCTGTGTAAACAGAGCTCAGAGGTGATTTTAGGAAATGTAAAACAGCATGTGGGGCAGGATCCAGGTCACCCCTGGGCTCGACACAGCTGCTCACCCAGTTGCTGCTCACCTGGATGTTTGTCCTTCCTTCCTCCCTTCTTCTCTAGGTGAACATCATCCCGATTATTGCCAAAGCAGACACCATCTCCAAGAGCGAGCTGCACAAGTTCAAGATCAAGATCATGAGCGAGCTGGTCAGCAATGGAGTGCAGATCTATCAGTTCCCCACGGACGACGAGGCAGTGGCTGAGATCAACTCTGTGATGAATGTGGGTAACGCTGCCAGTTCTATCACTGCCAAAAGTTGTGACAAATTAAATTGCTGCACAAAAATGCATTTGAAGGGCGAGTTTCACTGGGAATGTCCAGACACTGAATCTGTTGGAAAGTTGAACTGCGAGTCTCACAGATGCCAAAAGTTGTTGCATACAGAATTAATTAAAATGTGGCTCATGTTTAGTCTGGGGGCTCTCTTTTTCTAAGAGAAACTTAGCTCTAGAATTTATTGAATTTTTGAAAAATACTTTCTTCCAAATTAATTCTGTCTGTTCTTAGGCTACTTTGCATTTGTGGAAGAAAAAACTTTGAATAAAAATGAGACAGTTAAGATTTACATTAGCCTTGTGGCTTAAGGAGGCTGATCAGAGAAAACCCAATTTAAAGTAAAGAAGAAAAATTGTTAATCTCTATTTTGTCTTTTTTGAAATTCAAAGATCAAATTCAGACCTGGCTTGAAGCACATGCAAAAACACTTGCAAGCTTCCTGTCTCCCAAATCAGAGTGCAGCTATGGCAGTAGAAACAACTGAAATGTTTCCATGTTAATTTTATAAATCAAAAGAAGCTTTTTCATCAAAATGACCATTTTCCTCTGTAGCTGTTTCTGATTAAATGCTTTGTCTTTTCTTTCACCCTTCCCCCCACCACTTTTTAAAAATTCAGTCACCTGAATTTTTTTTTTAAATTCTGGGTCAACTAGATAATGTGTACTTAATAGTTCTTACTATTACTTACTTAATAGTTCTTTTTTGCTGAAATCATGAAAAATTTGGAGGATTCACTCTTACTTAAATAATTGCAAGCTGTGTGTATTGGGGAGAAAAAACAGGAGTCGTGCTTGCTTGGCTTTTCTTTTTTTCTTTCTTTCCTCCAATGAAAATATATTTGGCCACTTCTCTCTGAGTTCCACACTTCTGGATCCATTTGTTTTTAAATGTGAAGGAGTTTGTCAGCCTTGCCCTACTGAAGCACCCACTCTGTGGCTCCTTCCCTGCAATCCCGAGGAGAGTGTCCTGTTTCCTCCCTGTGCCTGATGCTTTGCAGACTTGGAGAGCAGCAAACACATGTATCCTGCACATGTCCCTTGCAGTGCCCACACACTCACTGCTGTGCTAAGGCCTGTTTGTGGATATCCCTGCCAGTGCTTTTGGCAAGGCAGGGAGTGCCCCGCTCCTGGTGCATGCCAGAACAGCCTGACAAAGAGATAGAGGAGAGCAGTAATGACCGGGGTGTTCCTACAATATTCTCCAGCTGGTGCAGCCCAGACAGCATTGCTGGTAAGCTATGCTGTGGCCTGACACCACTCTCTGTCATAATATCCCAGTTCATAGTAGAGATTGCTCCAAGTATCAGAGATTGGTAGGTTCAGAGGGGGGACTCATGGAAGCAGCTCCTGTGCCTGGGTTAGGGGGATCTAAGGGTCAGGCTGATCTCTGAGGGGTTACCCCATGCACTGAGTCCCTGCCCTTGGCTCTGTTTCAGGCTCATCTGCCCTTTGCTGTGGTTGGCAGCACGGAGGAGGTGAAAGTTGGGAACAAGCTGGTGCGAGCTCGGCAGTACCCGTGGGGAGTGGTGCAAGGTGAGGGGCTGCAAGCCCATCCCAAACCCCTCCCCATGTGTGCTCAGGCACACCCTGGCACCTGTCCAGCTCTGCCCTCCACCAGCACCTCTGCATGAAGGCACCCTGTGATAAGTGGTGCAGGCATGTCCCCTGCAGCATTTTGTATTTCCTTTGAATTCCCATTCCTACCAGCAGGTAGGAAGGTCAACAGGAATCCCTGCATCCAAGGGGTTGTGTTGTGCCCTGAGCAGGGCAGCAGGCTCCTCAGGATGCGAGTATCTGGAGTCAATCCTATGTGCCCTTGTCCCCCAACACACCTGCAGTTTGCTGACTTGTCCCTTCACTTCTATTAGTGGAGAATGAAAGTCACTGTGACTTTGTGAAGCTGCGGGAAATGCTGATTCGGGTCAACATGGAGGATCTACGGGAGCAGACCCACACCCGCCACTACGAGCTCTACCGGAGGTGCAAACTGGAGGAGATGGGTTTCAAGGACACAGATCCAGACAGCCAGCCCTTCAGGTGAGAGTTTGGTACTGACAGCCCCAAAAAATGGGAAGTTTGTAGGTGAAATCTACAGTGCTGGGCTGGAAAATACCAGCACTGGGTTTGAACTTTGCAGCTGATTTGGATGTTCCCTTCCCTGCCTGTTTGTCTTTAAACAACACAGACAGGCATGCATTTCCCCATCACTAACTCATCGGTGTCCAGGGAGTCTGGATTCCATTTGCTTTCTTCCCCAGCCTCCAAGAAACATACGAGACCAAAAGGAAGGAGTTCTTGGGTGAGCTCCAGAGGAAAGAGGAAGAAATGAGACAAATGTTTGTTAACAAAGTCAAGGAGACAGAAGCAGAGCTGAAGGAGAAGGAGAGAGAGGTGCGTGTGCCAAAAATCTGCAAGGAACCCAAACTACAGCCAGCAGGGAATCTAGTTCTGGGCAATGCATGAATCCTGCACATAAAAAGCACATGCAGCTGTTGAGCAAACCTCAGCAGCCAAAGCACAAACACATCACTAGTTTAGGTGCCTCAGAAACTAGTCTTCCCTGTCCTGTGCCACATGGAAGTATGGCTGCTGTCTGGGGAGTGAAAGGCAGTGGCAGGAGGTTTAGGTGAGCATTCATGTCAGACTTCACTCTTGAGGCTTGCTGGACAGCAGAGTAAAGGGGGCAGCTGGGCTGGAGTCCCCAGTCAAAGTGAGTTCAGTGGAGTCCCCAGTGTGAGGCTTCAGGCAGCAGCTGTGATTTCCGAGGAATTAAATGGACCATCCTCAGAACTAGTGAGGAGCAAAAGATCCTGCGATGTCCCCACCCCCCGTGCAGGGCTCCAGGCTGAGCCAAAATCCCCTGTGCTCATCTCCAGGGCTCACACTGCCTCTGGTTTGCTATGTGGTGTCAGGCAGAGCTAAATTTATTGTGTCTTCCCTGCTTTTGGTGGGCACTGGGTGCTGTATTCTGCCAGCAGATTGGTCCCTGTGGTGGGGATTTCTGTGGGAGGTGTGACAGGGCTCCTGGGGCAGGGTTAGGACAGCCCAAAGAAGCTGAATGGATGCTCAGAGGGTCTGTCTCCTACCAGCTGCATGAGAAGTTTGAGCACTTAAAAAGGATACACCAGGAAGAGAAAAGGAAGGTGGAGGAGAAGAGGAGGGAGCTGGAGGAAGAGATGAATGCCTTCAACAGGCGGAAAGTCGCAGTGGAAACCTTGCAGTCCCAATCCTTGCAGGCTACCTCACAGCAGCCACTGAAGAAGGACAAAGACAAGAAAAAGTAAGTGTCTGAACTGGAGTCTTCCTCCTCTGCCACTGGAAAGCTGGGAGTCTGCTCAGATGCTTTAATGTTTGGTCGGTTGTTTAGACAGCATACAGAAAAGGGGATTTTGGAATCCTAATTTCCATCCTTCTAGTCCTTTGCTTAAAGCAGAGGAGAGATGAGCCCCTCCTGTGCCTGAGCACTGCCCAGAGAAGCCTGGGCAGCTGCAGGTGGGAGGGATTTGCAATTTGGGGCCATTCTCTAAAGGCTGATGGTCCCATGGGGCTTACTCTTGCCTCTGGGACAGCCAACTCAGGTTGTGAAATGGGGGGCCAAGGCACAGTTCTGATTACAAGAAAATTCTTTTCCTCTAAAGGCAGAGTTATCTTAGCTTACTGCACATTAATTGACATTTCTGAAGCCAGCAGGAGCAAGGGTATGTAAATATTGCTGTTCCAGCCACCTGATTGTGTACTGATAGACCAGGAATGGGACAAACAAGTTTAAAAAGAAAATATATTGCGGGGGTTATTCTGCTTCCAATTGAAGCCAGTCTCTAAGGAACACTGGCTAGG
This sequence comes from Edolisoma coerulescens, assembly GCA_013397115.1. Lineage (NCBI taxonomy): Eukaryota > Metazoa > Chordata > Aves > Passeriformes > Campephagidae > Edolisoma > Edolisoma coerulescens. The sequence continues at coordinate 356,813 of VWZW01006995.1, forward strand.
GAGCAAAATAAGGAGCACTGTCATGCAAACTGGTAATTCTGCTATTGCAGCATTTTTTATTACTTCCCCTTGCATAAAGGAGCTCAAGAAGTCAGAACTGCGTTCTATCAAACCCAGAGCAGGCTGATGGCAAACCTTCTAATGATGGCAAGAAAAAAAGACCATGAATAGCAGCAAATACCCGAGTTTGTGCTTGACAGTGCAGCATTCAGCTTCATGCTGCTGATGAGATCTTGTGGTCTGTCATTTCCCTGCTGTGAACCACAGCACCAGAGGAGCTCATTCTGTATACTGACATCCTAGAAATTTGTTTCTTCCTGTGGAAGATAACGGGGTAGATTATTGGAGTATTTCGTTGGAATGTAAATGTGTTGGTGCTAAAACCAAAGCGCTCTCTTGTGCAGACTGCTTGATATGCTCTGGGCGTGCCCACCTCACACACACAGTCCAAATGGTTTGTAAAATTAGGGTTTAATCTGAATTAGAAGCTGAATCCTAGGGCATTCTTGGGCCCAGGACTGCTTTGGGGAAGGTGAGCACAATGGTAACTTACGCAAGGGGCGCCGGTGGCAGGGATGGACTGTGAGCATGGACCAAGAAATGCTGCAGCTTCCCCTCTGCTCCTCTGGCTGCAACAGAAAAAGTTTTCCTGCACTTTGCTGGGTTTAGCCCACCTGCAGATGTGAATCTGGACTTTTCCTCTTCTGGGTAGCAATAGAAACAAGCTGTGGTCAGGAGCAGGACTGGGAGGCAGCTCAGTGGCGTGCAAAGGTCTGAGAGGCACCCACAGCCTGTGCTCTGTACAGTGGGGGACCCCACATGGTGCTGGGGCAGGGGGACTCTAGCTCTGAAGCACAGCTAGAGGAGGTGCACCATCACCAGGATGGTTTCAGATTGGGTTTTTTTATTGGTTTTTTCTTTTCAAACCTGTGAGCTAGCTCAAAATGTGGGGTTTTGGGATTTCTGCTCAAGTAAAATTTTTAGGAGAGCTAGTTGAACTCTTTATAATCTCCTGATTCAAGACAGTGTTCTTAGTAGCTTTAATAAGTAAAAAAACGGTGAGGGAATAATTGCAGAAGTTGGGGGGAAAGAGAAGTGTTTTTGGTGCCAAGCAGGTTGTGCCAGGCTGCTCTCACCTGCCTGCCTCAGCAGTGTTTGTCCTCCTCCTCCTTTTTTTGTTTTAACATATTTCTCTACACTTCGCTTTTGTTCGATTTTCATAACTTTAATTCATGCTTTTTTATGTTTTGTTTCTTTCAGTTAATCACACACAGACTTTCAGGCCAAGAGTGGACTTGGTGCTTTCATGTGTTAAGTTGCTTGAGTTTTCCACCCTGTGACCCTTCTCATAACATTGTATGAGTGGACCAAAGTGAAAGAGAAAATGAGCATCTCCGGTGGTTGCAGTGTTCCAACTTGCTGTTTTCTTTTCAGAATTATCAGGAGGTTTGCAGGAAGTAACCTTACATGTACATTTTGTTAAACAAAGCCAACTAATCCCTCAAGTAAGATGTTTTCTAAACCCAGTGATTGAGCAGCCGTGTATGAAGTGACCATAACTGAACTCATCTTACCTACCAGCTAAATAATTGCTTTCTACTTTGTTTTTTTTTTTAATTGGCCAAGGTGACTGCCGGAGGCTCATTAACCTCCCCTCTACATGCACAGTGAGAGGAGTGGTCTGAAGAATGCTGAAATGTTTATTTTTCTAACAAAATTCTCAAATAAGTTTTTAGAATGGGTAGAAAAACAAAACATTTAGGCTTTCTGCAGGAATCTTAGAGTAACCCTCATTCCAGTAATTCTATATTTAATCCTGAACTACTCTAAACACTTTCTACATCATTTATAATATATATATATAAGGAGAGAGAGAGTGGTTAATAAAATTAATGGGACAATGTTTTGAATTTTCTTTACTGCTACAGTAGAACATTTATAGAGAGGTTTTTCATAAGAGTTTGTTGTATAAAGTGGAACTACAGGATTTGTGTAACATTTCAGTTGTCACTTACCAATGTATTTGCTGTTGTGGAAACTATTTAAGCCAATGTCTTTACTTTTACTCTTTAACCTTAAACCCAGTATGTGCCTAATAAGGAGAATCCCCTGCTCTTGAGCTGTGCACCATATTTATGCTGACAGGCTCTGTTCCTCTTAGAAGGTGCTTCTTTTGACAACTCCTCATGCCTAGAAATCACAGCCTTGTTTTCCTGGGTAACTGAGCTTAGAAGAATAATTAGGATCAATATTAATTTTTTCCACTCAAACCATTTTGTGAATAGGCAGGGCAATAACTGAACAGAGAGTTACTAGCTATGTTGTCATGGAAAAATAGTTGGACCCAATTCCATCCATCCATCAGATCCTAGGCTAAATGAAAGGAAATATTTTATATTAATCCTCACATAGTATCTTTGGAGTTTATAAAAACACTGGCTGGCTAAGTGTTAGTTGTGAGTGTGTGCGTTTTTATTTAGTTATTAATGTTACAGGATTTTTCTGATACCTTTTTTGTTAAAGACTTGTCTTTAAGCTGTCAGCAAATTCCTGATGTGCCATGCAGAGGGAGATGAAGGGCCTGGGTCTCAGCTGTCACAGGGCTGTTGCAGGGCAGCATTTTTCTGGATTCTGAGGTTCTTTAACGCTCATATCCCATTAAAGCAGCTTTTTTTTCCCCCCTTTCTAAATACATGCAGGTGTTAAACAGTGTTTTCCTATGGACATTGGCCTTTTCTGTGGATATGCTAACAGTCTTACTTGATGCTTGTAGAAAAGAACCTCACAAAGATCTCATCGGTACCTTTTAGAATAGGCTTTTGTTGAAAGAATAAAAATTCAGCACTTGTTGGGAGTCTGCTGAAAGCTGGACATTTAATTTTTAAGGCTGTGCCTCCAGGTTAGATATATTTTTAAGAGTAACTATCAAATGTTGGGAGGGTTAGTGTGGTTTTCTTAAACACGTACAAGGAACCCAACCTTCTGTTACATGCAAGAAGACAATTGCACCTCGCCTCTGACTACAGACCAATCATGTAGCAAATTATTTGTTAATAATCTTTTGCTAATGAGAGAAACTGTAGTGCACTAATTGCCTGAGCAAGCAATGCTCTTTGGTTCATTGTTTTGCTTCTCAAGGCCAATGCTGGGATAAAACAGTAACTGCTGGTACTGGTATGCACCCAGCTGCCTCACCAGTGTGTTCCAAATCAATAGTTCTCTCCTGATCTCATGCTGCAGCCAGCAAGATCTATGCAAATGATTTCTCTCTGCCCTGGCTCATCAGAGATCAATTCTTTTTTCCTAGAATAACAGGTAGTTAAGAAAAATTATTATAACAGAGAGTAAAAATCTTCAAATCCATGGGCATTGTGGAGAAATTTACAGTATTTTCTGAAGAAGACATTCAGAATGTATGTAACAATATTTTAATGATGATGATGATTATATTACTTTGACTTTATGTTGTGACGGACATCCCTTGTCCTTGTAGTTGCTTGTTCAACATCATAATCTCCCCAGGGGGACTCAGTCATATTTTTTTCCTGAGTACTTGTTTTTTCCTTTTGGCTGAGACAAGATTTAAGTATTGTGGTATATAGGGTAGTTCTGTGTCTTGTTTTTATTTAACAAATTACAAATACATTGTGATGCTAATCTCACCCAGTCTGAAGACTTAAATCTTGTAGGCTAGAAAAAGTGAAAGAAAAACCCTTCAGAAATTATTGAAACCATTCAGTTACACATCTTTCAGCTGTTTTATACATTTATCTGTATAAGATTGGTATTAATGGTAAAAACGATCCAGTTTTTTATCATTTAAACATTTACCATCCTGTACGTTGTCTGCTTTCTAATTTAAATTGTGTTTTGTGGGTCTCTGAGGGGGGTGTTATGCCTGGCTGTGGTGGCTGCCCCAGGGATGGAGATGGGGGGTGGTTTGGAGCCATGGAGGCACCTTGGGGACCTGCCCGGGGGACACAGCCCTCTGGGATGTGCTGCATCCCTTTGCTTTGTCATTCCCAGCATGTTGGGGGTTGTGGTTTGGGGTTTTTTTGCTTTCTTTTCTTTCCACTCACTTTGTACTTTTTTTCTTTTATTAAATCTCACATGTATTTTGAGTTTTTGTGGTGTCGTTTATTTAGTGGTGCATTTTCTGTGCAATCTAGTCATTTTCTGTATTATCTGTCAAAATAATAGTGTGTCATGATTGCAAGCTTACCAGTAACAGCCTGTCTTATGGCTATTGGGAACATTCAAAAATATAATTAGCTAATTAATTGACAACTAGATAATAATGGAGTATACAGAAATGTACTTCCTATGTAATCTGGGGAGAAATTCTAAGATATTAATCCAAAAGCTATCCTTGTTTGGGCAGAAGGAACTTTGAGGCTTGTTGGTACATCTCCTTTGTGAGATCTGGTGACTGAGCAGGGGGGATGTACCGGCAGCTTTGCTGATGTGATGGTGCCCAAAGAGGTGATTTAAAGGTAGGATGAAAAGGGAGCAGAGGTGGAGAGATTTCCTGGCAGTGCATCCAAAGCTGTGTGCGTTGTCTGGAGAAGGACATTGTACACTTAGGTCAAGGCCAACAAAAGAGCACAGTTTTAATTTGGGGCTCTGCTTTCAGAGAGCTGCTGAAGCTTTACCCGAAGATTTGTTCTCAGTGTCTGTTCTCTGGGCCACTGCTATGTACCAAGTTATATTCACTCAGCTTGGGGTCCTTCTGGGGTTTATTTGGTATTGGACTGAGATCAGTGCTGCACTTCAGACACAGCCAATGTGGAGTTCAGCTGATGCACAGTTTGCTGTAGCAGTGCTTCTGGTGGGAGGTTTTTCTGCAGCCCCAGCTCAAAGAACAAAACCAGGCTGGTGATCCTGGCTGCCTCTGAGAGCTTTTTAGGAATATGCAGCAGGAAGTCTTTTAGGCTTTAGTAGGGAATTATCAGTTGATACCAAGTGGTTTGTATGAAATGTTTACATCCTTTTCCATCCCAATACGTTTTAAAGCCAAATCTAGGAGACCAGAGAGGAGCATCTGCATTCAGGTACATCAGAATTCAGGAAATCGAAGGTGGTGGAGTAGCTGTTCCTTTTAAAGATGGGCCACCTGGTGATTCAGATGATGTGCTTTGGCAAGTGTCTTTCCAGAGGAGCAGTGTTAAGAGCATTCATTAATACTTGTGCAAAGCTCCTAGAGATGCTTTAAGGAGAAGGAGAAATGCACAGGTTTGTTAGAGGAGCAGCTCAGCAGTGAGGTAGGTGCTGCCCAGGCTTTGCAATTCCAGAGCCGAAGCCCAGTGGCCAAGGCCCTGGGACAGGGTGGTACTTTCCTTCAGGAGACAGCCCAAACCCAACCTGGTCCTCGGCTGTTCCATCAGGAGAACTGCAGCTGTGAGGGATGGAATGAGGCAAGGACTGTGCAAAGCCACTGCTCCAACTGTGTCGCTGGTTGGCTGCTCCTGCAGGTCTCCATCACCTGGGATTTCTCATGTTCATCAGCAGTCTTTTCTCATTAAAATTTTAAATCAATCCTCTGATTACCAGTTCCAAACAAGATGTTGGCAGCTATGAGAGCTTCTCCAAGTTGCAGTGGGTTAAACTCAAATGTCTGTACAATAGATTGATGCTTTGACCTTTCATGCTGTCTTTACTTAATGTAAATAACTGAAACTTGAACACTGATTCTCTTTTGTTCTTTCTATAGCTTTTTTAGTCTTCCCAGTGCGTACTCCATAACAACAGGAAGATATGTTAATTAGAAGATTTATTAAGGCCAAAACATCTCATGCAGAAGAAATTAATTGGTGCTTACACCTTTAAGCTTGCAATATATTGCACAGAAGAGAATATGTAGCAAGGCCTAAAATCCACCGTGTCTTTTGATGGGGAAAAATTTGCTTAATCAAGTTTCTTGGTAAAGTTGAAATCCAAGATACTTGCCAAAAGGTAAACTGCTAATTCAGGCTGCTGCATGGCTGGCACTAAAACCAGAATCCTAATTCTGGGGCTCTTACCCCGAAGGAGTTAACACTGACTGACTCCAGAGAGATGAGGGACAAAGCTGGGGTAGTGTGAGGAGCTTTCAGCTTTGCTGCTCGAGCTGCCGCAGTAACAGGGTCCTGCGGGTCCTCTCCAGTCTGGTTTTGAGGTGTAACTGGGGAGCCTGGTGTCCCTAACCTGACATCCCTAGTCTGACATCCCTAATCTTTCAGCTGGATTCTCACTTTTCATAGCAATAACTCTTCTGTGCAGCTTGCTTCTGGATACTTACAGGTTTTATAACCAAAATGCCCCAATCTTCATCTCCTTAGTTTTCTGAAGGCTGCATGTGGTGCCTCACACTGTAACCCCTTCCCCAGAGCTCCCTGCCTACCTCCCACCTGCTGCTTCGGGGCCAGGTAACTCTGCCTGGCCAGTCTGGACTCTGCTCATCCTGCTGGGATGTGATGGGTGAGAAGGGAACCATTTTAAATACAACTAAATGTTATCTATTAATGGAGGGGAAATGGTTTAAAGCTGGAGCCTCAGTGTTCCTGGTGTGAGTTCTGTGTTTGTAACAGACTGACTTCCCTTACACAAATACTTTTTTTTAAAAAAGGAAAGGGGAAAAACAAAGTGTGATGTCTGTGTCTCAGTAACTTCACACAGGAACAGGGAGCGGCCCCAGTTTATCTTTGTTTTAAACAACCTTGTAAATGAATCTCAGGAATGACCTGTACCAGAGTTGGGTTTAATAAAAACAAAACTGACTTGTTTAACAAACATCTGTTAAAACCATGGTTTGTACACCAGGTATGACCAGAACAATGTCCTCTGTCCAAATTCACAACCCTCTGTGATCCCAGTTTCCCTTTGTTAACCCTGTTGCCCTGTGATTAAAGTGTGATGTCCCCTGTGCACCCCTATGTCTTGGCAGCTGCTGTCCCCAGTCTCCCTCCCTTCTTCCAGGCTGCTGCTTTCCCCACTGCCCTGCTGCTGGGAGGGTAGGAGTGGCCAAAAGCCAGTCCTTGGCAGGAGGTTTAAAGGAAGTCTCACCCTGTGCCCCTGCCTCATGCTATGTGGTGTGACTGCAGTGGGACAGAGGTTGAGAACAGGGAGTGGGTGTATGTGACAGGAGCCCTCCGAGGCTCCCACTGAGGACCTTGTGTCTCTGTAACCACCGAAGAGATGGAGAGGCTGGTGTAGAGGTACTAACTGCCCCAGGCACTGAGTGGCTGTCCCTAGGATGTGTGGTACGTGAGAGTCTCTGAACGCTCTGGATGCCCTTAGCATAAATTAGAACTGGAAAATAGATTGTAGCTGTAACAGGTATGTGGCCTGAAAAGGACTAAACTGGGCACATGGAGAAGCTGTGGAGACTCCTGCCACTTGCAGGCATTAGGGATGAAACCCCATGACAAACATGTTCACCCCTTGTTCTTCATCCCTGCCTGTCCCTGCTGCCACAGTGGGCAGGGATGAGGCACCACTTGTGCCAGGGGAGGTGGGACCAGGTGGGAAGCACCAGGGTCTGACACAGCTGTTTCTTGGGGGCCATGAATTCAGAGCTGGAAGCCCTCGTAGGAGGGCTCTGTCTGTCTCCATGTCTGTGGTGCCCCGCACAGAACGGGAGAAAGCTGAAGCTGTGTGTGACCATCAGGCTGAGCGGAGCCATGAAACAGCCTTTGCTGCTGCTTTGATGACTATTTTAAACTTGCTTGTGCTCTCTTTTGAGGCCAGCCACTCTAATTCCATCCGGCTTAGAGCTTTTGTCAAGTTAGATTCCCAGCTGGATAGGTTAATTAGGAATAGAAGATTTTTGTTCCTTTTCCAAATTGCTTGGAAGATTTGATTAAGTTCTGTTTGTCGTGTTGGGGCATAGTTGGGGCACCAGGGGATTCCAGTTGCATGCCTTGCTGAGGAGGAATGGGAAGGGGCTCTGAGACCTGCCAGAAGTTAATGCATCTCTCCATCTCAGTGCACTTTTCTGCCTTCCTAAAGAATTGAACTGTAAGTACTGTTTAAATTGAATTTAACACACTAAAGTCAATTAGCAGGAGAAAAAAAACAACAACTGTATAGATGCAACCCCACAAATGAGGTATAAGTATTGCATTACTCTTCCCTTTGCAGTTTTCTTGTCTCTTGGTCAATTCTCTGACCACAGGAGTTTCTTTATTTGTGCAGCTGTGTAAATGAACTCTTCTCCTAGGTCATCACACACCCTCCATAAGTAGTGACACCAAATCAGGTTTATTGTCAGAAACACCCCAGTGAGTGCTGTCTTGAAATGGGGCAGCTCCATCCTCACCTGTAATGGTTCCTGGGTGACTGCATGAGCTGTGACATGGCTCCTTTTGGTGGGGGCTATGAATGGGGGACATTGTGGTGGATGGGAGGATCTGAAATGCTTTGCTGTTTCTGTAGGTGGTGTAAAACAGCCACAGAAAACAGTTCCGTGGGTGCTTACCATAGGGGATTTTAGGTGTAATTGCAGCTTTGTTTACAAGACGGTGGTAGCTTCAGGCATCTCGAAATCTGGCCTGAACTGAGGCAACAACAAGAGGAGACTGGGTTTGAGAGGTGTGCCTCACCTGGGCCGAGATCCCCCAAGGGAAGGGACCTTACCAGGTCAGAGCTCTTTAAAAATACTCTGTAAGCATTCTCTGTAATTTTCCTGGGAGTGAATATTCCCAAAACAACAATCCTCACGGAGCGAGCCATAACCACATCAGACCTCTGCCAGCACTCACTGAATCTGGCACATTTTCACCAGTAACTGGTGTGTAGCAAATGGGATCCACAGTGGTGAGCTGAGCTGCAGCTGGAATAAACTTGTGTTGTACACACAGTCCAAACAGGCAGGCACACAGGTGAGATGTCATCCTGTCTGAAACTGACTGGGCAAAATAATTGTTCCTGTCACTGCTGTGTGTGGGGGGTGTTCATCTTGTCACTCGTTACTTGTCAAGGCAGGGAGGGGAAAGGTATTAAAGCTTCCAACCCTATTCTGCAAGAAAAAAAGAGAATTGGTGCTGTTCTCACTATCCAAAAAGCTCTTTCTGTAACAAGAATGGTCCTGTGCAAGAGCAGCTCCTTCCTGTAGCTGGCAACTCGTTCTTCGGGGTAGGAAGTTCCCTTCTGAGCGATGGCAGGATTGCAAAGGTAAGTGACTTTTTTAACCAGTTGAAGCCAAGACAAAAGTATTTGTTTCTTCATGGTAACTACAGTGCTGGAAATAGGTGTGTGGGAGGGAGCTGTGCTGCCAGAGAATCAGCAGTGTGTCCTGGGAGAGCAGGCAGGCTCCAGGTGAACTGTTCCCATCCCAGTGTGGCATCTTGCACCCTGACTGGGAACATGGAGCCCTGATGGGCCTTCCAGCACTGCCTGTATCTTTTAGAATTAAACCCTGTTAATGTATACTTTTCAATGTTGATCATAGAGATCTGCAGAGATTTTGAAAAGCAGGTTTGTTCATGGGTTTTAATACATCAGCTTATAGGCAAGAACTATATATGTAGGCTCAAAGCTGTGGGGAAAACATGAGGTCATGATTGTTGTGGTGTAAAGTTACAGCATGTTAATTACTGTGTGTAGAACTTTTCTGATGGCATTTCCATGGGTAAACACAGCTGGTGATAATGCTTGAGATAGGGCAAATGGATGGGAGAGAAGCAGAGCCCATCACACAGCCCAGTTTTCTACAGGGATCAGTGTGGGCATCACCTTTCAGCAGGGCTATTCCAGGCAGACCAAGCTTATATTTTATTTAGTGGAAACTGTAAAAGACTACTTGCCTCCTCCCAAAAGCCAGGCAGTCAAGTCACAGCTTCTGAGAGAAAAGGAAGGTACTGCTCAGGAGAAGGGAAGAGCCCTACCTTTAAATAAAAACCTCCCCTGTGGTAGGATGAATAAATACCATGTCCCAAGCATGCTGCTGCCTGGCCCCCGAGTGTGTGGGGACCTCAAAAACCTCATCTGGTCTAACCCAGCCTCCCGAGTCCTGCTCCTGCAGCACCCCTGGTCTGGGCAGAGCCCCCCTCAGCACAGCATCCACAGCTTGAGGTAGCTTTGATCTGGCTCATGGGAATTCTGTGGGTTTCACTGCTGGTTCAAGTCATGTCTGCTCACACGTTATTTGCACTAAGTCTCCAATACTGGGTGTTACTGGAACACTTTGGCATTTCCTTTGTGGTTTAAAGAGCAGCATGGCTTTCTCCCTGCACACACACAGCTCACTGTGTTCTCAGAACTCACTCTGGCAAATTTAACTCTTGAGAAAGCGTGAACAGCTGCTCAGCACATCAGTCCTGCAAGGCTGGCAATCAAGAATTCCTCTCCTACAAGGTAAGACAATGAGGAAGGGGAGAAGGCCAGAAACTTTCTTCTTGCACTGACGAGCTCTGCTGTTACACTGCATGAGGGTCTCCTTGCTCCTGTCCCATCTCTGTCTCCAAGTTATTTATCCCAGGTCATTACATGAGATACCTGCTCGGTATTTAGCCTGTGCCAGTCCATATGAAACCCCCTCCTGTTCTGTGACAGGATGGCAGGTGTGGTGCTGTTACCCATCCCACATTGGCTGGATTATACCTTCAAGCTAGGGTAACAATCACCTAAAAATGCCTATTGTTTAAAACAAACCCCCCGCTAATTTTAAAAGGATGTGTGAGGCTGGTTTTTAAAAGTGCAAGAGTGGTTCAATCTGACCTATGTGAAACATTTTGTTGACCTTTTTGAAAATCTTTGCTATGAAGATTAAGCAGTTTGTAAGAAATTATATGGTTGTAGGGGTGGAGGGGAATTAATTAAAGACATTTTGTATTGTCTAGTCTGGTAAGACAGAATAAATTTTAAAAACCCTGACCAGCACATGCTAGTTGGTAACAGCCCAAGGCAATGGTGATTGTAGACAAGAAGTGATTTCCCACATTTTGTAGGAACTGTGATTGAGTCTGTAATGGTTTAACCAGGAAGAAGCACAGATCCCAGAGCCCTGGATTACAAGGTAAGGCCTTAAGGAAAACTGGAGGTTTGATTCAGGCTTCTCACTGCTGAATCAAAACCTTGGTTCCATCTGAGAACTCTTGCAGAGGCAGCAGTGGGGGCTGCCCATTCCTCGACAGCAGCTCCTGTTCAGGCTCCCATGGGCCAAGCCAGATTAGCTCTAATGAGAGAACAATGGTGTGAGCTGGATGAAAGGCTCATCTGTCAAACTTCTATTTTAAAAATAAACTCTGAGGCATTTGGTTCTCCATGCAGTTTGTAGCTGCCTGCCAACTGGATCCCTGGGTTGAAGGACTGTGACCGAGTCCCTCCTCTCCCCAGCTTTCTGTCTTTATGTAATGTTAAAACTGAGGGGTAGCACACACTGCTTAGGGAGGACGTAAAAAATAGACTGATAATACCAACTGTCTTTATCCTTTGAGAAGCACAGTGACACTTTCGCCCTGTTGTTTTGGCTGTTCTGTTTGCTGGGACCTGCTGGTTCTGCAGGTGCTGCTTCCAAGGCAATAATTTTCCACTAGTCCTTTTTGGGTGGCTGTTAAGGAGGACGGGGGCAGCTCAATTGAGGGCACAAGCCTCCTGTGATCATCCTCCCAGCACTTACTTCCCCATCCTCACTGTGCAGGTGTCTGAATCCATCACAGCATTCTTCAGTCTCAATGGTTTGATCAGGAGTTTGGGCTGTAGTAGGTGTGAAAGGTGCTGAAACAGGCTGGCTTACAGCCACCCTCAACCTTCCTTGATGGGAACTCTTCCATTCAGAAGGGTGATGGCAGAGTAGCCTTGCCTTGGGATGGCCCCGCACAGCTTGGCTGATGGGATAGAAAATATAAACAGCATTGGGTGGCTGCAAGCACATTAACTCTTGATCCTCAAGCTCTTTGCAGTGGATGAATTCAGCGCTGTTCACCTGTGAAGAAAGATGCAGGTTTATTGTAAGTTCTGGATAAATGACTCTCTTGTCTGGCCACTGCTCCTGTCACTTTGTAATTAGGGGGAGGGCAGGGACAGGCTGATGCCTCAGGAGATGCATAGCAGCAATGTGCTGTTGATCCTGATGGAAAACACCTATCCAGGAGCTCCTGATAATTACTCCTACAACTACTACTACTCCTTCTACTACACAGAAGGTGGCAAGAGCTTCCTCCTTCCAGGAAACAACAGGCAGCAGGAACAGCAGGAGGCCAGGTTATTTCAGACAAATTCAAGACCTTAAAATGGGTGGATGGCAAGTTGACAGCCTGGGTCTTTAGCCTTCTAAGTGTGCTCTCTTAAAAGACATGTGTTTTATGAAACTGGGGAAAAGCTTTAAAAAAAGAAGAAAGAAAAAATAGAGCTGGTCTTGAATCATTAGAAGTCAAACTGATTATACTTGACAAGCAATGTGACTGTACTTAAAAGTTTTCTCAGTGCTCAGTGGGAGGCTGAGGAAACTGGGCAGATTTCTAGGTGCTCTCAGACTCTCCCATCATGAGAGAATCTCTCCTGGCTCAGGATGCAGGGGGCTATCTGTGGCCAAGAATGTGGAACCCGCCCTTCCCTGCCAAAGGGATGTTCCTCTCCCCAGTCCCACCCCTGAACTACACTTTTGTTCCCTTTTGTTAGCACCAGCAAGGTCTGCAGCAAAGGCAGAACAAGGACACAAGTCTCAGGAGCTGCTGAAGTGCAATACTGGCTGTAAATACACATGGCTTTATTAATTTATCATGTCCTGCCTTTAGGATTTGTGACCAAAGGCCATTTTGCTTCCTACCTGTGCTTTTTTTAGCAGATCAGTAATAACAGGAAACCAACCAGGAGTCTGCCTCTCCAGCTCCAAGGTGATGATCACCAAAGCCAATGTGGAGCCCTTAAACTGCACAAGTTGGTGGCAGGCCATACAGTGCTGCAGCTGCTTGGTCAAGAGTGCAACGTGGAGGGAAGGATTCCTCTGAGGCAGTCTAGGTGGGAGATGGGGCCAGCTGGACATCACCATGGCATGGAACTGCAGAGAAGATTAAGTGTACATATATATATACACATATATATGTGAAAAGAAAAGCAGAGGTTAGTGAAGTTTATATGTTTTCATGTCATCACCCAGAAGTACAGACGAATTTAATCTCATATCAGGAAACTTGAAGGCTTCCCCCATCTTTTTTTTTGTGTTTTGTGTTCGTACTTGCCAGTCATTGAACTGTTTTTTTGGGCTGATAATGAATGTACGAGGTCTGTGTTTCCTAACAATTTCTGAGGTTTCTACATTATCCAGATTGCTGTCCAGGAGATTCAATTCAGGACAGCAGCTCTAAATCCAGTAAAACCAGTAATACTGCACTCTGAATTTACCAAGGAAACAAGCACCTATGAAAGGCAGTTTTCACAATCAGCAGCCTAAAATGGCTTAATATTTGCACATAACCTTAAAAAAGGGATCCAGGATGTGTTAATATCACATGAATTTTGCCTTACTAGCACATGATCGTTTCTTGAAGACAAAGTTTAATTGTTTCTATTAAATGTTTAGTAACTGCAATGTGAGCTAAGTGCCAGAACAGGGTAGTCTCATTGCATAAATGAATAATCAGTGGGATGAAAAGGAAAATGGTTTCAGGAAAAACCTGTGTGTGAAATGTAGCAAAACTCTGACAGCTTTCTATGTACAGTATTAATAGAAGGGAAATAGTTAGAAATATTTTTGCAGCCTGTATTAAAAAAAAATAAAGAAGGCATATAGTTGTGCATTATGAGAATCTTTTTAATGTCCATTCAGTTGTCCTTTAAAGATGAGAGTAAATTTTTTTGAGCAAAATAGAAGGTTTTAAATAGTAGAAAATTTAAAAAATAAATTTTAAAAGAAAATTACTGTAATATTCTTTAAAAGACTTGCAGATAGGTAGAAATGCCCAGGGTCTCGCGCTACGCTCTGGCCACAGCAATAGGTAGTTTGCCAAGCATCTTGGGAAGGATGTATGGGTGTGTGTGTGTGCACATCTGTGTTTTTTAGTCTTATTTGATAAGGAGTTGTTTCTTTAAAGAAAAAAAATTGCAAAATGTAGTGCTTACAATGTTTAAGAAATCCATTGGTGTTGCTGTGTGAAGATCCCCCTGAAGCTTATCCAGTATAATTTTTTTCCATTCTCAAGATCTCAGCTGGAGAGTGCTTATACCTGCTTTGCACTGCTAGTGTCTGCACCGATGGTATTACCTGTAAAAAATTTTTTAAAACTAAAAAAAAAAAATAAAGAAACCAACATCCTACACAGTGCTGTGTGTGCTTCTCTGTATTGTGAAGGGATCTAACAAGTTTAAACAAGTTTGTGTTAAGCAGAATGCTCAGCCAGGAGACCTCGTTCCTAGGTACCTCCCATCCTAACCGAAGGCAGCTGCCCTGCTCACCCCAGGGCAGCTGCTGTGGACCCAGCGCACAGCAAGAATGATGTCCTGAGCCCCCTGGGTCACTGTGATCCTCCCCAGTGTGGCATCAGTGATGCACCTTCCCTGCTACCATTAGTTTTGCTCAGAGGAGGCTTCCTGTCAGCCTGTTTTACAGGGCCTGCTGTGGTTCCCTTGTTTCCTGTGGTCATTGACTCAGCTTGTCCTTCGTAGCTGAGAGGAAAAGAACAATAAACCTCAGTGTAACACCACCTAAGAAAGGCTGTTGTTCGGGTTTTAGGAGTTACCCTTTTGTTTTCCTTTTCTCTTAAAGAATTTTTCCCATACAGGCAGCTAGGAGACAAATCACTGAGTACTTGAGACAAAAGGACCTGGCCACAGGGAGGGAGGGTCTGCGAGCTGCCTCTTTTTATTTGGGGTGGGGTGCGGAGCCTGGCGCGGGGTTCTCTGGG
>VWZW01006995.1:376249-435505 GCA_013397115.1 Edolisoma coerulescens
GCGGGGGCGATACCTGCGGGGGCGATACCTGCGGGGGCGATACCTGCGGGGGCGATACCTGCAGGGGCGATACCTGCGGGGGACCAGCCCCCACGGGCGCTGCTGGACGCCTCCACCGGGAACTTCGGTGCCCGATCTGCGGGGCACGGCTCGGCTGGAACACCCATCTCGTCTCTCGGGGTCCAAACCGCGTGGCACCTCCCAGGTGAGCGCTGTCTCAGCCCGTGTGGGTCTGTCTTACCTGTATAGGGATCATTGTGCCAGTCAAAGCGCTCCCGGGATCGGGTTGAAATTCTGCCACGGTGATAAACACTGTAACCTTCCGCATTGCCCCCAAATCCGCTTGCCCCCTTCCCTGGCATCGGTTATTGCCTTGACAGATGTGCTGCCCTTTCTCTTCGACTTGGCCCTGTCCAAAACACCTATTTGCTGGATCCACACAATCCCAGCACCTGCCAGGACCTATTTTCCTTCCAGTCACAGGAGGTATCTTTTCTCTGTGTGTTTCACGGACCATATGCACCCTTATCCCCTCCCAGGGCTGGGTCTCTTTTGCAGCATCCGTGTTTTCACCCCACGTTTTCTTCCACCCAGGATCTCTCCATGTCTCAGAGCTACTCTCAGCTTTCCCCTCAGCTCCTGGATCCTTTTGTTTTCCTCCTGCAGCATTTTCTGTGGGAAACTGGTTCCAATATTTTATGTTAAACCTTTTCTTGTTCCTCAGCTTTGCCTGCCTACACACGACTCTCTGTTCTCTCACCAGCCCCTTGGGTTATACATTTTCTGGTGCTAAATTATTAGTCCATGAATCTGTGCGTGCAGCACAGCTCTGAGTAATACCATGGCAGTGTGTAAAAAGCAAAGCAACTGTTTGCTGAACACCTGGTCTTCAAGCTTCCTGACTCACCTGGTGATACACACCTGGGGCTGAGGGAATGGCCCTGTCCTGTCATTACTGGTGTGTTCCCAGTCCTGTGGCACACTGGTCAGTTTGGTGGGAGAGTTCTGCAAGGTACAGATCAGCTCTGTCCACATTCCTGCTCCTGCTTACAACCCTCTGGCAAAAATACGGCACAACTGAGGTACAACTCTGTGTTTGTGTCTGTGCTTGGTGCTTGGTGCTGGGGATTCCTGGCCTTGCCCGGGGATCCCAGGCCCCAGTGGTCTACAGCAAAGGTTAGCAAGGGGAGGAGTGGGACTGGAACAATGCCCCGTGAACTGCCAACAGGATTTGGGTGTGCAGAAATACCTGGGAGGGAGCGAGACAAATGTGATTCAGGGCATGAGGAACTGGGGAAACTATTCATGGACCTCTCCTGTTGAGCAAAATTATGTCTTTGACTCTGGACATAGATTACAAAAGCACAAAGTCAGATTATTGGAATAACTTAATCTAATTCCTGTAAATAAGTGATACACGGACAGTGTGATGCTGAAATGCTGCAAGTAGGAGAGGAAGAGATGAGGCTGTGGAGGATCCCAGCAGTATCCCATGAAACTTCAGACTAAATGACAAATAACTTGGAAATGTGCCTCATTAGTGCAGGGCTAACTGATTTGTGTGCCACTTGGACTGTATCGCTTGTTTATATTTAAAGTACTCTGCAGTCCCTCTATTTCATCAGCAATTCAAAACTTTACAGTCAGGAAAAGAAGGAGATGGATTTTCTTGTGTGAAAAACAGGTTGGGGCTGCAGCCCTGTCAGAGACCCAGAGCCGCGTCAGACTCCCTGGAGCCCTGCCAGGGCAGTGGAGTCTTGTCAGAGCCTCTGGAGCCCTGTCAAACC
This sequence comes from Edolisoma coerulescens, assembly GCA_013397115.1. NCBI lineage: Eukaryota > Metazoa > Chordata > Aves > Passeriformes > Campephagidae > Edolisoma > Edolisoma coerulescens. The sequence continues at coordinate 378,037 of VWZW01006995.1, forward strand.
CACTGGAGATCCCTCACAACCCTGGCAGCCCCCAGCACGCCGTGGGGCCCGCGGGCGGACCCCGCGCGCTGTCCCCACTCCCCCCGGGCGGTGTCCAGGCCGCCCCGCCCGTCCAGCCGTTCCCATGGCGAGCGGACGCCCCGCCCGCCGCCTGCGCTCCGCTGTCGCCATTGGCTGGGCTCCCTCCGGCCCCGCCTTCCCCCGCTCGCCATTGGTTGCGCGGCCTCCGCAGCGCGCGGGGGCTGGCCGCGGGGCGGGGCGCGCGCAGGCGCGGTGCTGTTATTGTTCCGCGGTACCAGCGCTTGGTCGCGGCTGTTGCTGTCGCCATCGTTATTGCTATCGCTATGCCGGTGAGACCCGGGGGGAAGGCGGGCGGTGGGCTCACGGACCCACTGCGCGCCTCGGCCCACCGCGCTCGGGGTTCGCAGGCCCCGTCGCCTCCGTTCCCATGTGCGCGCAGGAGCCGCGGTGCGGGCAGCGCCTGTCAGGCCGAGCGGGGCGGGGGGTGATGAGGGGCTGCGGGCGGGGCGAGGTCCCGCAGAAGCGGCGGCACCTTGGCAGCGAGGGGTGGAGGTTCGGCCTTCCCTGAGGGTCTCGTCCCATATCCCGGGTGGCTCGTGGAGACATCCGAATCCCGCACCTGATTTTGGCCAGCGCCTCGTGTGCGGTCCCTCCCTCGCCCAGGTTGGGCTGAGCCGCTCTCTGCGTTCAGCAGGGCGGCAGAAGCCGCTGCTGAGGCCTGAGAGGAATCGGGGCAGGTGGCAGCCAGAGGGAGAGGCGCTTGGAAACAGGGTTTGTTTTGGCTTGACATCCAGTATAGATGCTCTTGGAGTAATTAAACGCTCAGCTGCAGCAGCTCTAGCCAAGGCGAGTGTCTCAGGCTTAACTATATTCATCAGCCGTGCTTCAAGATTTGTTTTGGCAACTACATGAAAGAAAATGAATGTGAGGTTTTATAATACAACATTCAGGTTTTCTAAAGGATTAAACTTTAGCATGTACACTGAGGGTTGTAATTGAAATGAATTCCCTTCAGCCAGCACTCCCTGGTATCTGCTTGTGTGCTCTGTGAGGTTTGAGAGTGTGTAGTCAGTGTTACTGAAAAAGAATGTCATGGCTGCACCAAATTCCAGCAAACTTGTTACAGATTGCAAGTGTGAAATTGTTTCTTGAAAAAATTCTTAGATGATGTTGAATATGAAATACTCAAGGTTTACTGACTCGGTTTCCACGTTGGCAAACAGAAGAAGATCCCATTGCCTGAATAAGTGTGTTATTCTCTCAGCTTTAATTATAAACCAGTCCTGGTTTTAAGTCCCCAAGTTCACGATCCTGTGGCGATGTAGCTGCTCAAGCTCATTCAACAGTGTTTGCGCTTAAATACACAATGGTTTTATAGTGAGAGAGGGCAGGGCTAGACTGGATATTAGGAAGAAATTCTTCCGTGTGAGGGTGGTGAGGCCCTGGCATAGGTTGCCCAAAGCAGCTGTGGCTGTCGCATCCCTGGAAGTGTTTAAGGCCAGGCTGGAAAGGGCTTGGAGCAACCTGCTCCAGTGGAAGGTGTCTCTGCCTATTGCAGGGTGTGGAACTGGGTTTTTTCCACCCTAAACCTTTCTGTGATTCTATGTTAACACTAGTGTTACAGCCTGTGTATTTTTTTTTTTTTAATTATTATAGATTAACAAGCCTGAGAAGCTAGACAAGCCGGAAAGCTGTGACAATGTCAAGGTGGTTGTTCGCTGCCGGCCTCTCAATGACCGGGAGAAAGCTACAGGCTACAAAATGGCAGTGAATGTGGATGAGATGAGGGGAACTATAACTGTCCATAAAACAGACTCATCCAATGAGCCTCCTAAGACATTCACATTTGACACAGTGTTTGGACCAGAGAGTAAACAACTGGATGTCTATAATTTAACAGCAAGACCTATTATAGATTCTGTCCTAGAGGGATACAACGGTAAGTCCCTTGTTGAAAGGGAAGGATCCCATCCTGTCTCCTTTCTTTGCTTTTTTGACGTTCCTGCTGATCTTGTGTAAGGGAGTTTCACCTTCTGAGGGCTGTAGCCCTGAATTGTTTCTGTTGTGGCCTCTAACTTAAAATAGCCTGAAGGTACTTGCTGTTCTGAGTGCTCAGTGGTTGTACCCACTGCTGTCATTAACAGTGGGAGATGGGTGATGAGGGAGACTCTTCTGAGATCAGTTAGCTGCATATTTTTATCCTTTATCTTCTCTTTGCAAAAGATACGCACTTTATCTCACTATCAGAATTCTCAGTGGCTCCTCAGTGTACAATTTCAGTACCTAGGAGCTGCCACAGCAGGGCAGTCACTAGGTATGCATACCAGACCTCTGCATAGAGCTGCTGCATTTTTTCCTCTAAACTTTGCTATTTTCAACTGAGATAACTGCTTAAACATGTCTGCCCTTCCCCACAGATAGTCTGTTGCTTCCTGCAGCTGGGAAGAGCATGGCCATGATTTGTGTGTGTGTCTGTTATGCATGGAACTATATTATATAAAGGAAAGCAGATTACTTCTTTCCATAACAGTATGCTACAAACAACAGTTTACAAAGTTTTCCAAGGTTTGTAAAATGACTAATAATCTCTTGTGCTAACAGACACTGGTTTCAGCTGATTAAAGTTCATGGTTTGAAAATGAATGATTTAAGGCTGTGCCTGGGGAGGTTTAGATTGGACATTAGGAAGCATTTCTTTACTGAGACACTGGAACAGGCTTCTAGAGAGGTGATCGATGCCCCAGTTCAGAGTTTAAGAGACATCTGGACAGTGCCCTTAACAACATTCTTTAATTTTTGATCAGCTCTGAATTGCTTGGACTAGATGATCATTGTAGGTGCCTTCCAGTTGAAATATTCTATTCAGATTTTCCAGTCTGTAATGTCAGTGGCTTGATAACAAAAACTTGAGTTTTCAGCAGTGGTAGGCTAAATCTAAGAACTGGGATATTTCTGGAGTTCCAGATCTTAGTAATGTTTCTGGATGCCTTTCTGTGCAGGCGGATTCTTTAGTCCAAATTGTAGCTGTATGTGCAGGTTCAGAGCTGGGGTTTTGCTGTGACTCTGCTGTAGAAGCCTCACACCATTTCTGCTGTGGCTTAGAGATTAGGAGTGGTTGGGTTTGCTGTTGGTATATAATCATCTGCTGCTAATTGGCTGTGTTATTAATTGGGCTTGCCTGCATTGTTTGTATGTGGAACTGAAGTGTACTAGCATTCCATACTTTAATCACTTTGCACTTCTAAAACAAGTGGACTTTTTATTAGACACCTTGCAGGCTGGATTAAGCAGCAGCTAAGTTGGGTTTTCTGTGTTTGCCCAGCATTTCTGTTGCTCCAGCCTTGTACTCCAGTAGCTACTGGAGTGGGTGGAAAATTTTAACTTCATAACAATAGAGGTGTTTGGTGCTATCAGGCTAAGAAGGGATGAAGTACAACTGCAGTTAGAGTTCAGAGAGGACTCAACTTCTTAGAGTTTGTTCTTTTATCTTATCCTTCAGGTACTATTTTTGCATATGGGCAGACAGGAACAGGCAAAACCTTCACCATGGAAGGGGTCCGAGCAGTTCCTGAGCTCAGAGGCATCATTCCCAATTCCTTTGCCCATATATTTGGTCACATTGCCAAGGCAGAGGGGGATACAAGGTAAATGCCTTCTCTTCACTGCTTCTGTCTTTTTTTTTTTTTTTAATGTGAGTGCATGTGTAGCAGGAGCCTGACCTTGACAGTGACAACAGACATGGTGCTTGTCCCAAGATGAAAGGCTCCCACTTCGGCAGTTCTTGAGGGGCAACAGGACTGTGTCGGTATTTCACTGTTTTCTTTGCACTTTGTGACTGTGTTTGTGGGACTTCAGCAAATGTTTTGCTAAGTGAACTACCAAGCTGTTCATCTGCAGGTTTTTAGTTCGTGTCTCTTACCTGGAAATTTACAATGAGGAAGTGCGGGACCTGCTAGGAAAGGACCAGACTCAGAGGTTAGAGGTGAGCCTCCTCTTCTGAATGTGATGTTTGTTTTGAATGAGAGCAATATTCTGTTTTAAAGACCAGAGAAGCACTTGCAGGGAAGTGGGAGGTCGGACTCCTTAGCAGTCCTCTTTTCTTTAAGATGCAACAGCTGTATGTTACTGCTGGCTTCTCTGTATCTCTTCCATTTGGTCAGTTGCACAAACTGGCTGTTCCACCTGAGGCAGTTTTGTACCTGCAGTTCTACCCCAAAGGCCCCTCCGCGGTCCTGGGAATTGGAGACTGGGATTTAAAATCGTGTCTTTCCCCCAGAGGAAAACAGTAGCATATTGTCATGCATGAGTCTTTATTCCTTATCCGCTCTGATTCCAAGCGGAGTGTTTTAAATGCAAACCAGAACATGGAGGGGTAAACCACTATACTGTTAGAGTATCACTAGAATTGCTGTCGGGGGTCTCCTAGGGATGATCAGTCTGAACTGTTTGTCTCTTAGGTGAAAGAGAGACCTGATGTGGGAGTTTATATCAAAGACCTTTCAGCTTATGTCGTAAACAATGCAGATGATATGGACAGAATCATGACTCTGGGCCACAAGAACCGTACGTAGCCTTGATGTGGGCAGGTTTATAGCTCAGACAGAGTAAACGTCTGGTTACCAGACCACAGCAGGAGGTCCTAGTCCTGTTGCTGGGAAGAGTGTTTGGCTGAACAGAGCAAAAAGGGTATCTCCTCCCAAACCCGCTTTGTGCAGGGGCAGGTAAAGAAGGTTGTGCCTCCCATATCAGCCAGTGCAGGGGGAATCAGCAGAGGGAGGAGGCAGTGAGGGCAGTCAGTGTTGTCAGAACTGCTTGTGTATCTCTTGGTCCTTTTTCCACTTCAGTTCTGATCAGGATGAACATTAGCCCTGTGCTGTGAGTGGGAGGTAGTTTGTGTTCTGGAAGACTTCTTAGTTAAGCTTAGATTATTTAATGACTTAAAGTTCTGACTCCTGTTGCCCTTGGCATGCATTGCTGTGTTCTTATGTCCCAAAATACAGCTGTTTTCAGGGATCAGCTGTGAACACCTTACGCTTACTGATCTTTGTAGCCTTAACAAAACAGATGAGGACAATTGCTGCTCTTGGGAGTCTGTGGTTGGCTTAGAGCTGTACCACGCTGCAGGACCTTCTCCTAGTCCAGGTTGGAAGTGTACTGCAACTTCAGTGCCCAAGAATACACTTTGCTGCTGAGTCTGAGCATCCCTCTGCCATCTTTTGTAATACAGGGTTGGGTAAAGAGGTCGGGATGAGTCTCCTGTGAGAGCAGGAAGAGTTAGAGGAAGAAGATGTGATTAATTCTGAAGACATCACTGCTTTTTTCTCTATTAAAAGGTTCTGTTGGTGCCACAAACATGAACGAGCACAGCTCTCGCTCGCACGCCATCTTCACTATCACCATTGAGTGCAGTGAGAAGGGGGTAGATGGGAACATGCACGTGCGCATGGGCAAGCTGCACCTCGTTGACCTTGCTGTGAGTAGGACCAGCTAGGTCTTTGGCAAAACATTTGGTTTGGATTGTTGAGTTTTTTCCAGAGGGTTGTGACCATGTTGTTCATCACTTGCAGGTTCCTTCCCTCAGTGTCACACTTTGAACCAATATAATTGTGCTGGTAAAACATGGCTTTAGCCCAAGATTTACAATGAGGTACTTTTCCTTGGGGAAGATGCAGAAAAAGTGAGACTAAAGGCATTCAACTTAACTTACTTACATGCATTTTAACTTATTTACATGATGTGTGTATAGGATGCTCTATGAAACTCTTTAAAATAATTGCAGTGTTGCTGTTCTCTCTTGTTCTGCTGATAGGAAGGGCTGTAGATGGCAGTTGGCAGCTCCAGCTGGGGTGCCTTTTAACTGCCGACTGACTTCCCATAATGTTTTTGTTCATGGGGAGGAAAATCTCCATTTTCTCAGCTGCATTGCTTTGAGCAATCCAGAATTTGCTGGCACTGAAAGTTTCTGTTTAAGACCTGTTTGACCTGTCTCTTTAACAATGTCTGAGATACTTAGCCAGGTTCTGTTAATAATGGATGAGGTGGTTAGTGGCATGGCTGCTAGCAAGATTTCAGGTGTAGCTGATTCTGTTTGGAGGGAGGAGATGTATTAGAGGATCTGTTTTAACTCCAGCTTCATGTTCCCTTTGCAGGGTTCTGAAAGACAGACAAAAACTGGAGCCACAGGGCAGAGACTGAAGGAAGCCACTAAGATCAACCTCTCTCTCTCCACACTGGGCAATGTTATCTCTGCACTGGTGGATGGCAAGAGCACCCACGTGCCCTACCGTAACTCCAAACTCACACGGCTGCTGCAGGACTCCCTGGGGGGCAATTCCAAAACCATGATGGTAACCTAAGAGATGTCCTTTCCATTGCCAGCTATTAGGCTGCATTTTTTCAGGGATAGCATAGTGACTTGAACAGCCTGGCATTTACCTCTCTAATCCTGAGCTGTTTGCGGTTTAGAGAACCTTCTATGTGCATCTCTTTCTATCTTTTCTCTTTGTATAGATGAGGTTCTAAACACAGCACACATGTACGTACATGTGTGAGATCAATCAGAACCTGTGCTTGGGTAGTCAGGAGTGGCTTCAGTGTAGAAGCAGCAGGAAAGCTTGGGAAGGAGTAGAAGTGCAGGATTGTCAGAGCTGGGGGTGGGTTCCTGCAGTGCCTTGTGCTAGGCTCTGACACTGTCCTCCAGTAACTCAGTCTCCATGTATTGCAGTGTGCAAACATTGGACCAGCAGACTACAACTACGATGAGACCATCAGCACTCTCAGGTATGCAAACAGAGCCAAGAACATAAAGAACAAGGCCAGGATTAATGAGGATCCCAAGGATGCCATGCTCCGCCAGTTCCAAAAAGAAATTGAAGAGCTTAAGAAAAAACTGGAAGAAGGTGAGACTCTCCTTCCCCTTTGTGTTCCTCTCTGCACAGTGCTTGTTCTGTTTGAATGGGAACATTTTTTGCTACGTGAATATGTATCACACGAGGTTGGCCACTGGTGCAGGTCGGTGTCCTGGTTTTGTATGCCGTGCTGGATGCCAGGAGAGGTGTCTAAGGCTGCTCATGGGGGCCCGGCTTTCCCACTTAGGTGGCACTTGGCACTAGAGTGAGTGGTGGCCTCTTGGGCTGGGATCGGTATGCCCGGGTTTCCCTGGGTTTTCCTAGCAAGCATCAGGGCTCTGGATGCAACTGACATGGTATAGGGAATTAAACTGGACTGTAACAACAGGTCACACTTTTTCTCTGATTGGGGAGGAGGGATGCATTTGTCGTAAGGAAAAATGAACCAAATTTGTGGAGGTGGAACTGGGGTTTCAAACACTGTAGAGCAACAAGAAGCTTCTTTAGCCATGTAACTTCTTAGCCTTTTGTCACTATTAGTCCATGAACATGGAGTGACCCTGCTAGAGGGGATGCTTACTAAATAGTGACCTTGTCACAACATCTCTCTCCAGAGATACTTGCAGCACAGAACAGCTGTAGCAGTAACTCCAACATGACTTGCTGTTTGGTGTCTGCCCCATTCAGGAGAAGCAGGAAATGGTCAGTAATGCTTCTTTCTTTTTCTTTCATCTGAGATAGAAGTGTGAGGTGGAAGAGAAGGTATGGTAGAATCCTGCTAGGAAAACTTTGTAGCTTCAGCTCTGCAAAGATGCTTTTTTTTTTTTCCATAAAAGCAGCCTCTTGAGCTTTAATACCTACACACTGACATCACAGCATTCAGTTGCTTGTCTTGGTTGTCCTTAAGTTTCCTGAGCCATGGCAAGCTGCCTGCTCAGCAGTCAAGGACTTCTGCAGGTGCTCGTAAGCTGATGTCAGGCACTGCTGTGTTTGGACAAATGCTGCTGTCACAGTAACAAGCTGATACAAGGTGAAGGAAAGCTTTTGATAAAAGCACACTCTTCTCTTCTAGGGGAAGAGATCTCTGGTTCTGAAACCAGTGATTCTGAAGAGGAGGATGAAGATGGGGAGATTGGAGAGGAGAAGCGGAAGAAACGGCGGGGTAAGGCAGCAGAGATTCCTGTCAGTGCCACCAGTCTCCCCTTATGCACGAGCTGGTGTAGGAAGTGTAGCCAGAGCCAGGCAGGGACAAGAGGAGTTGTAGAGCTGCCCTATGCCGCTGCAATTATCATGCCTCTCCTAGCAATGAAGCCCTTTGGTGCTGTCTCTGTAGATGGACAGCTCCGAACCTGTGTAGTACCTGCTTCCACTCGGGTAGCTGTGCTTGTTGTGGTGTCCTCCTTTGTGGTGGCTCCCTGAGTGCCGCAAGGTGGCTGCGTTTGGCTTCTGACTGGTGGTGTGGAACTTCCCCGGCTCACAGAGGTGGGAGGAAGAAGATGCCAAAGATCATTTGTAGGTAGATGTGGTTTTTATAGCCATGGGTATGATTGGAGGGGAATTTTGGCTGTGGTTTAGGCAAAGGATTCATCTGTCTTATGGATCTGCAGTAACTGACTCTTCTGGTGTCCTGTTTTATATTGATAGAGGGAAAACTTGACCTTTGGGTGTCTCTGTGCTAGCTGAAAAGCTTAATGGGAGCTGCACGTAATTTTTTTGGGAGCAGTCTGCAAATCCCATGATGAAGTTTCCTTGGTCCCACATCAGTGTTCAACTGCTGTGTATCATCCTAACTCCAGGGAATGTTGCTGAACCTGGAACTGAAGGTCACTGTGTACCATGAGATGCTGTGGCTTCTTGGGAATCCAGCCCAGTGCTACATCCCAACTTCCAGCTTCTCTAGTAAACTTATTTTGATGTTCAAACTGCCTTCCTGTCCTGAAACACTCACATCTGTTGAAAAAAATTCCTGTTAAAGAATTCCTGCTTTTAGGTGTACTCTCTTCATTTTGGTCTCTGTCCAAGTAGTCATAAATTACTTTTGCCATGCCTTTGGTGATAGTTGTAACAACTTCATTTTTCACTTTTTGGTTATTTCTAGAAGAGGAAAGCTTGACTACTGTCTCCAAATGTCCTGCCCAAATCTCCTCCCAAGAGGAGACCACCTTCAAAGTGCTGCTTGGAAGGACTAGAGGGTGAATAACTGACTTATTCAACTCCCAAACAAGCTACTCTAGTTAAGTTCCCTAAGGGAGCTGCTTCACAGGAAGACACACTGACTCTCCCTGTGTAAGCTGTTTCTGCCTTCCAGAGTGAGAAGTGCACATTGCCATGTGTGTAAGACTGGAAAGGATTCCTGGTCACTGAATCCTCTGCTATGACAGATATCCACAGCCTTCTCCACTATGATCTGGTGTTCTCTGCTGTTGTTGCTTGAAATGGAAGCTGCCTTGGCAATGTTGTTTTAAGCTGTAGTCTGGTTAAGATGGGTTTTAACTGAAATGTATTTCTGAGCATGCAGTTTTGTGCTGGGAAATGGTGGCTTTGCAAGCTGAGTCTGGGAGGGATCCTAGCAAATGCTTCCTAATGGGAACTTGTGCTTTTTTGAACTAGGTTGCTGGCTCTTCTGGGTTTCTTTCCTTTAGAACTAACTTCCCATCTGCATGTTTCTTCCTCTCTGGGTTTTTCTGTGGGATGCATTTCTGTTTTCCAGGCAGTAGCAGCAGCAGTAGTTCAGACTCTACATGCTCTGTCATAGAGAAACCTCTGGATAAGTCCTTCACTAGTGAGTGGGAGCTCTTAAGTCCTTTAAGCTTTGGCCTTTCCATAATCTGCACACTCCATTTTGCAATGTTGCACTCTTCCCTGTTTTGTCTGTTGGAAAGATAAACCTCAAGCTGTAATTCTGCTAAAGCATGCCTTTCCTTTGCTGCTTCCATGCTTGAAACAGTTATTCAATGTGCATATTGTTAGCCAGATATGTGAGAGAATAGGAAACAATGTAGTAGGCTGCTTGAGCAAGATTTAAAGATAATTGAGAAATAATAGGTTAAAAAAATCCAGTTTGCAACTTGTGTTAGATATGCATTCTAAAATACAGGGGAAAAACCTGAGCTTTTTAATGGGAATTGCTACAATATGAGTTCATAAAAAGGACAGCTAGACATGTATTCTATGTTATATTGGACTTTGCCTTCTCAAAATTAGTTCTGGAGAAAACAGTCAAACAGCATGAGGTTTATACTTGCGAAGAAAATGTGGCAGTGCTTGATTGATCTGCTTTATGTTTGCAGATACTTTAAAAAAAATCCCTGGTGGTTGGGGCTTAAGTGCCCCATGATACTAAGTTCTTGATCTCTGTGGGACTTAGTTTAGAGGAAGAGGACATCCAGATTTTGATCTAGCAGTGAGGAAAGTCTGGGCTGCTCCTGGTCAGAGAAGTCGCTCTGCCTGTAGAAACCCTACAATCAATGAGGATTCAGGAAACAAATCACATCTCGGGACTCGGCTTGTGGGGACTTCACCCACTGTTGTTGTTATCCTGGACAGAAGCACTCCACTCTTCTCCCTATGTGGAGAGACCCTGGAAAGTATTGCTGTATAGTTCACTTGCTTTTATACTAGTGATGTTAGTGGAAAGCCTCAGCTCAGAGAAGGGGGGTAGCAGGTTTAGAAGGAACACAACCCAGGGGAGACCTTTGGTGGGTCATATGACTGTGGCCTGGGAATTTGATTGCTTCAATCCTGCTCCTTTAAAGCTTACTTGCAACCTGAGTGTTTTATCTGGATGAGGACAGTTAATAGCAAACTGCTGATGTGTCAGCAGGTGGATGAGTCCGTCTCCTGCAGATTTGGAGACAGCTCTGTTGAGGAAGTTGCACTGGGCTTTTGGCAATTGGGATAAGTGTAGCTTTTTGTGGTTTGGGATATTAACTGTCCTCTAGCGTGACCCTTCTGCATGTGATGTCTTTCATTATCCCTTTCCTGTCCTGCCTTTTTTGATGCACTTGCTTGAATAACCAAAAGTGGCTCTATACCTCTATGGAAGCACCAGTTACTGCAAATTAACCTACTAATCCCCTGTATAATTAAATGGAGAAATCTTGTGTTGAGACTCCCTGTGTGCAACTGTCTTGTACCTTGCAAAGAATTGGCTTGGAAATCTTGGTTAAAACTTAGAACATGTATTCTGTGTGCTAATATTTCACAGGTAATATAACAGAATTTGCTCTCTTGAGTGTGGGGAGCATTAAGTTTGTTAATTGAAGGAGAAATCCACCCCCTTTAACTGTTTCTTAAGGCATGATCCTTGCGGCAGGCTCCTAATGTTGTGTTTAGATCCAGCATTGCATTGAATGGGCAGAAGAATGCAAGAGTGGACTGGAGATTATCCTGGATTTGCAAAGCACTCTGAAGTAAAGACTCATTCTCTGCTTTAGTGTAACATGATGCATTAGTGTTTGCTCTAATGGAGGGGTTTTTAGTTATGATTATCTCGTATTTTCTACCCTAGAAACATGAATATAAAATTTGATGTTTGTTCTGGTGCTGATGATCTTTGTCCAAAATGATCAAAGCAATAACATTTTCTCTCCTCCTCTTTTTATGTGTTTGCTGCCTCTCTGCGATTTGCTTTCTACTTCCTCTTAATGCAAGATCAAGCAGGTTGGTGTAATTGATTTTCACCTCCTTACATTTGCAAAGCTTGTGAAAGGATCTTACAACTTGCTTCATTTCATCTTTTTCTCCTAAACTGAGAATATATAGGGCTATGTTCTAATAGTAAGAAGCCTTTATCTGTCTTATCTCATATGATGAGCTCTGTATAGCACTTCCAGAAAGCTTCTTACTCAAAGACTAATTAATGAGAGATTTTTGCACCACAAGCCCAGAAAGAAGTGCTCATTATCTGATTCTGAAGTTTAGCAGATGGCAATGAAGATGTTGTTTGCTGTAGTGATGAAGTCCTTGCCTTGCAACAAAACTAAAGTTCTTGTGCACATGAAAAAATATACATGCAGATGTGAAAATATGTGCATGCATGTTTACATATGCAGTACACTTCGTTGGAGTGTATATGTGTGTAATGTATATATGTATATAAATAAAATATATGTAATGTGTATAAATGAAGCTGAGTATCTTGAAGACTGGAGGAAGAGAAGCCTTTTATTGAACAGCTTCCTTGAGCATGTTCTGACCATGTGCATTATGTCACTGTGGAAAACAGTCAGGTGGCAGTCAGTGGCTCCTGTTAGTTTCAAGTACAGCTGGATTCTACAGGGTGGGGTTTTTTCATGTCTGGAGAAAAGCAAAGCAAGAAAACGATGGATTCACTTGTGAATAAAGGTATATTTAGGACTTGAGGATTTGAGGAAATGCATTCTCATTCCACATAACCCCCCCAGCATCTCTATGTTCACCTGCCTTGGGCACTCCTGGGATTGCAATGAAAGTTGGCTCAAGACTTGCAGAGTGGCTTTCAAGAGCAGCAGCCTCACACTTTGTTTCAAATTTGGAGTGGTTGGGACCAACCCTTGAGGTCAGTAGGTTCAGTGAGCTGCTGTGGCTACTCCCTTTGCAGCCCTCCATGGCATGGACCTGGTGTACTGCTGTGGTAGTTCTGTTGTAAAGACACAGCTGATTAAGCCAGAGCAAACCTTGGTACTTTTGAATCTGTGGGTAGTCACTGTTACATAGACCAAATATCATCAAGAAGTTTCTTTAGTTGCCTGGTTTTCAAATGGCTGTTCTGAATTTCTCTGTTTTCATAGTAGTGTGTTCTTAAAAATATCTACATGCTCACTTTGGAACAGGTAAGCCTGTAAGGAAGGCAGTGAATGAGGGGAATGGTGGAAATGCTAATCTGAAATTTGAGTATGTAACTCTTGGTAGCTGAGCTCTTGTAGCTGTAGGTCGAGGCAGTCTTCTGTTTTCCTTCTTCTGGCCTGATCTGCATTGTTAGAACATCAGAGTTTCCAGACTGGGCTTCTCTTTAACCAGTGTTCCTTCTCCAGGTGTTCTTCATATGTTTTTGTATTTTGGGGGCATTAGGTTCCAGTGTTAGTTACACAACACTGCTACTCTGTAAGAGCTGGTGACAACTGGCCAATGTTAAAACGGGATTTGAAGGACTGAGTTTTGTCCATTTTGAAGCTGATACCTGAAGAAATTTTTGTTAAATGCAAGTATTGAATCTGAACTTGGAAAAAATGCCGTGATACAGAGGTTGTTTTACTTTGCAGTGAACTAATTTGTTTTCCCCATGTCTTTCAAAGGCAAAAAGAAAGTTTCCCCTGATAAGATGGTAGAGATGCAAGCAAAGATTGAAGAGGAGAGAAAAGCTCTTGAAACTAAGCTTGATATGGAAGAAGAAGAAAGAAATAAAGCCAGAGCTGAACTTGAGAAGAGAGAAAAAGACTTGCTCAAAGCTCAGTGAGTACCATGCTCTGAGAAGTTTATGTGGTTGTGTGAGTTGTTCCTTCCTTAATTATACGAATATAATGCATCTGGAGATGCATGGTAAGGTGCCTGTCAAACTTTGTAGAAAGTGAACATCAGCCCTTGCTGTTGTCAAGGTGAAAGAGGGGCTTATTCTGCTTTGAGAGCTAAGAGTATATGGGAAAGACAAACTTTTATCATTTTGCCACTTCTTTTCTTAACTTTACTTAGTTGTGCAAGATAGCCTAGAAACATAAATTAATCTTCCAAGACCTGTGAGGAGCAGCAGTACTGTCTGTAAGAGGCCAGGTTTCCTGCAGTACAGTCACAAGCCTGTCATTTTGAGTGTAGGGGTTCTCCATTCTGAAGCCAAAAAGCTGCTAAGGTTGCACTACCCTATGCAAGTAGACTGGTCCAGCAGCAGCCAGCATTCCTGGTTTGCACCTCAGCTGCTCTGCCTTGATCTCTGTTCACTCCCCTCTTATTTCAGCAGCTGCCTCTGGGCATTGCTGTGCTGGCAGGGCCCTTTTGGGCAGAGGGTGCCTTGAGTAGCCTGGTGATGTCACTGGATGCTTGCAATCCCTCACAGAGGTGACTTGCAGCAGGAGACACTTCTCTGCTGACCTGGTTTTGCTTGAGAGAAAGTGGTGGGAGCTGGAGCTTGGGGAACTTGCTGCTTTCACTTGCACTGCCTCACCCCCACCTAAACCCTCATCAGCAAGACAAGTTTTTCCAGCCCTGTGGGTGCTGTCTGGGCTATAAAAGCAAGCTGGACCTGCTGCCTGCTGAGCACGGTAGGATAGGAAGTCTCACACCTACCTGTCTGTCTAGGCAAGAGCACCAGTCCCTGTTGGAAAAACTGTCTGCATTAGAGAAAAAGGTGATTGTGGGAGGAGTGGACTTGCTGGCAAAAGCAGAGGAGCAAGAGAAGCTTCTAGAAGAATCAAACATGGAACTGGAAGAACGAAGGAAGAGAGCAGAGCAGCTTCGCAGGGAGCTCGAGGAGAAGGAGGTGGGGTTATCTGCTGTGGCTGTCTGCAAACAGCAATGGCAGGACACACCAGGATGTGTTACCCAGGTGTGGCTCTGCTTTGGAAGCACTGCAGAAGCCAACACCTCTACAGGTCACTCATTGGCTGTGCAACCCCTGCAGGTCTGAGCTAGCCTGGCTCAGCCAGAGCTCTGTGCTCTTGGCAAATGCTTTGTTTGTTCAAGTAGTTTTTCCTCTTGTTCATGCTATTGCGGAGAGTTTCTGTGATTGTTAATGTGTGTGTGTCTGTGCTAAATGTTGTTCATAGCAAGAACGGTTGGACATCGAGGAGAAGTACACCAACCTCCAGGAGGAAGCACAGGGGAAAACCAAAAAGCTGAAGAAAGTTTGGACCATGCTTATGGCTGCAAAGTCAGAGGTTAGTGTCTAAAGTCCTCAGCCAGTGATCCTGGGAGGGACGAGAGCTGGGAAGGGTAAGCCATAAGCTTTGTAATGCTGGGAGAAGTGCTGTATGTTTAGAAATGTCTTTCTGTCCATTTGACTCACATAATTCAAAAATACCTAAGTCTGGAGTTGGAGCTTTAGAAGAGCATGTTGTAGAGCTTTTCCCCAGGCCAGGCTGAGAAGGGTTATGTGTGAGACCCTGAGATATCCAGAACTTCAAGGAAAAACACTTGTTATTTCTGAAATAAAATGCAAGTTGCTTGCATGTCCTGCTTTGCTGCAGCTCAAAGGCTTCTCTGCTCTGAGCTGCCTGTCCTTTATGACCGATGCCCTTGGTACCTTGTTTCAGTCGCTGGATGAATGTATCCTTTGGCTGGTACCTGGAGTTCCTGTTTCATAAAAAATGCATTTGGTCTTTGGGATCAGAGATTTTCCTCAAAACCTTGCCAGGGATATAACTTGTCTCATGCTCATCATAGTCTTAGCTGAAGCAGCTTGGATTGGCAGAAGGCCAGTTTTGGGTTTATAAAACTGAGAACTTAATGCTCTTTTCTGCAGTCTCCGAGTTGTAACGTTTCAGAGGGTTTATTCTTCAGAGCTAAATATTCTGGTACTAATAACCAGAGTTTGGTTTTGTTTTCCAAAATCCTCATACAAACATAAGACTGTTCTCTTCAGGCTGTTACCATGTCTTAAGATAACTCTGATGACTCTCAAATGCCTGGTTTGTTTTCAGATGGCAGATCTACAACAAGAGCATCAGAGAGAGATTGAAGGGTTGCTAGAGAACATTCGGCAGCTGAGCAGGGAGCTTCGTCTTCAGATTCTCATCATAGACAACTTCATTCCTCAGGACTACCAGGTGAAGGCAAAGCACCTGAGCCTGGGGCAGGGCTTGGGCTGTGCTAATCTCAGTTCTCTTGCAGCATGTTTTCTTAAAGGCTTATAAAAATAACAAAATCACATTCACCGCATAGTTAACTGGTATATTTGCTGTGTACCCGTGCAGTGGGTCTGTTCAAAATCTTTTTTTTTTCTACTAGCTTGAAGTTGTGCTTGCTAATGTCTGATACTAACACAAAGACTGGATTTTTAGATCTTGGACATTCCTTGTGACTACAGTATACAGAAAATTCACAATGAACTTAAATATAATGCACACTGTTTAATGGGAAAATTAAGGGAAATTCTTTTTATCATTTTCATTTCTTCCCTATTACAATGTTTGTTTACTGCTGTCCTGATGGTGTTGGCATAATGGGAACCTCATGCTTTAGGGGGCTCTCCAGTACATACAATTTGGGAGTGGTATTTTCTCGTCTGTAGTCTTCAGAGTATAAATAGGGTTGCTTTTTTTTTTTGCACAAGATATAGCTGTCCTGATTAGGAACAACTTGGAATGGATCAAGACTGTTCTTAAGCAGCTTGTCCAGGCCTTAGGATGTATGTTCTGGAAAGTGCACCTGGAGGGTAGATTGTGCAAGTCTAACACTTACTGTACTGACTTCTTTGTAGGAAATGATTGAGAACTACGTTCACTGGAACGAAGACATAGGAGAATGGCAGCTGGTAAGAATGGCTGCCTGGCTTGTGTACAAGCTAATGTTAGTATGAGTTTCTGAGGGGTTTAATTGAGCCCAGGAAGAAACTGGTGAAGCTGTAGTCAGTTTTACTGTGCCCAGTGGACTTTACTAACAGACCTTTCTTTCTGCTTACAGAAATGTGTTGCATATACAGGAAACAATATGAGGAAACAGACACCTGTCCTGGATAAAAAAGAGAAAGATGTGAGTGACTATTGAATTGATGTATTGAACTGTACAGGCCCAAGTCCTGCCTGAGACTACCACTCTATTTAGGGCCAAACTGTCCAATTTCAATTTTCATTTCTTTTGAAGAAATGAGTCTTTGTAGTGTCATGAAAGCACCATTGGTCAGTGTATAAAATTATTCTGATGATTTTGTCTTACGGGTTTTTCTGGTGTTTTTCTAGCCCTTTGAAGTGGACCTTTCCCATGTTTACTTAGCTTACACTGAAGAAAGCCTGAGGCAATCTCTGATGAAGCTGGAGAGGCCGAGGACTTCAAAAGGCAGATCCAGGCCCAAGACGGGTAGAAGGTGAAGAACTCTGGGGTATCTATATGCAATGAGGGATTTACCCAAGGGAAGGTTTAAGTTTGTGTATGCAAACTTACCACAAGTCTTCAATCATTAGCTTAATGAGAAGGCAAAGGACAAAAATTTTGCATGGTGTAGTTTAGTGTTGCCAGGTGTGACAGAACCAAGTTGAGATGTCTTTAGTGCAGTAAATCTTGTCCAGAAAGACTTGTCTGGGGATTTTTCTGATGTTCTTTTGCTGCATTGTCCTCTTCCAGCTCCTCGCTTTATTTTGCTGCATTCCTTGGTTCAGTTTAACACAGTCTGGCATGTTGCCAGTGCAAGCACTGGTACCGATGGAGAGGAGAGGGCTGTTGGGGGAGATTTCAGCACGTGCTTTCTTGTGGTTTTTGTTTGGTTGGTTTTGCTTATGGAGAAGTCACATCATGTAGTTTTGACTTGAAATGTGGCTGGTCCCTATCTTTCCTAGATAGCATAATGATGTGTGTGTGGTGTTGTTTTCCCCTTTCCTTTCTGCTCTCCTAACAGAAAACGCTCGGCCAAGCCAGGAGCTGTCATTGACTCCCTGCTGCAATAGTGTGACCTGGTCAGAATTCCTGTAAAAAATCAGTGAGTGTATAAGGTTTGGCCAGAATATGGAATTCAAGAGATGGCACAGTTTGACATGGCTATAATTTTTTATTTAAAAAAATGTATTTTTCCTTAGTTGCCTGTATATTGTATGTTATATTAACATAATATTAAACTGGTATATATGATTGATGGTTGTGAAATTCCATGTGTTAAATGTGTTGTGCAGGGAAACTTGTTGGTAATCCTTGTTGAAATGTATAGAAAATAAGGGTTCTAGATGTGTGTTTGAGTGCTAGATGTTAGATCAAAACAGTTAATGAAATCCTAAAATTAAGGCTGGTAAATCTGACTTATGCCCTGCTTTGCACATAACTGGCAGCTTTCACTGTTGTCCTCTGTTGCACTGATCTGTGTTTGAATGTGATTGCTGCAAACCTTTAAGAGCATCAAATCTTTTTATTTAATATTCCTCTCTGTGGCTGTTAACCTGATCGTGTTGTGTGTCAAATACACAGTCCTTTGCCTTTTTTGCTGTCTTGCTGTACAGAGAAAGTAGCTGGGTAGGAAAAACATGAACCACAAAAGGCTTGAGATTTCTGAAAAGGGACCATGCTCTGTTTAAGTGCAGCAGAAAACAAGGGTGTCTAATAGTTCTTTTTTTTTTTATCAGTTTGTTTGTGATCTGCTGGCACTGTGGAGAATGAGACCTTGGATATGAAGGCAAAAGAGAGCTTTTTTTCCTTCTTTTAAGGCTGTGTTACTTTGGCTGCTTTATATGCTTCAGGGCTGGAATTTGTTTGTGAGTAGTTTTGTAATCTGAACAGCAGAAATGGTGTAAGGAGGATGCTGTAACACCAGGACCTGGTGTCAGACATGGGGCTGTGAGCACTATGGCTCCATTTCCTCATCCCTGGCTACAAGAAACTGGGCCACTGCTCTACACTGAGGATGGATTTGACTCTCCTTTAGTAAAACAGAATGAACTGCCCAATTTTCCCAGACCAATATCCCCTGACATAGCTGGTGCTGTCTGTGTTCCTGTGTAGACTGTGTGTATATCTCTGGCTATGCAGAGAAAAAAAATTCTGGTCTTTGATAATAACCATTTGTGATGGCTGCTCTTTTTATTTGATATTTATGCTGCTAATAGACATGTATCACTTTAATATGTTGCTTTTGTGTCACAGAGAAAATGCATCTCCTTCAGGCTGTGTATGTTTTATAACTCATCACATCAGCTGTGGGTATCTCAGCAGTTCCTGTGCCAGGGTGGGGGGATGAGCTGTGATGTCCCTGTCATCTTAGTGTCACCTGGAGGATTAAAAGCTGTGATTACTGACAGGAAAAATGGAGTCCTTCAGTGTGACAGAAAACAAGACAGCTCCTCAGGTGTCCTGAGTCTTTGCTAGTAGACACATCTGCTGTTACCAGAATATTCCTGTGAAGTACTTAGAGAAGTTAAATGCCCTTTCTTCCTGTCATGATGGTTATCTGGAGGTGCCTTGGGGTCTGTAAGGAGTCTGTGACAGGATTTGTAATAGTTAAAACTGGTCTTGTAAGGACACATTTTGCTCTGAAGGATATATTCAGTGCTATTCTAAACAAGTAGTAAGCTTTTTGCTGGTGTTTTTACTGGCTTTTTTCAGGATCATGGAAGAACATGCTGCCCTCTCTATTGGGGAGAGCGTCAACTAAATTCATACAACATACAGATACAAACACTGGCATTTGTTTTTTCTAGCCTAGTGCGTAGAGGTAAATGCTCAGAAACTTTCTTGATTGAAGCTGTAGTTGATTTTGCTTGTGGAGAGCTGACCTTATTTTGAATGTGCTTGAATAGAGCTGGATTATCTCTTATTACATACTTCTCATCAAAAATTCCAGACTGAAAATGGCTTAAATGCTGCTTAAAGTCTTTCAGTTCTGAGTCCAAAGCAGATAGATGCACAGCTGTGGCCTGTACTAGTTCTCAGAACCAGGGATAACTCCTGTTTCCTTTTTGTGTTATGTCTTGTGCTAACATTTATTGAATGATCTGTTTTTAAGGGAGTTAAACCAGAACCATGCTTTAAAAAAGACCGTTAAAAATCCTTTTACCTGACAGGTATCAGTCGCTTCAAGATACCACTGCGAACCATGGCACTTCATTTAAAAAATTTAAATATTTAAAATATTTAAAACTTAAAGGCATATGCTTTACAATTAACATAACAGTCCTGCTGCTGAAAACCTTAGTACTCCGCATGTTTAAGTGAGCCTTGGAGCAGGAAAAACAATAACTAATTGCTTGCATACCTTTAATTGGCAGATTGGAGAAACTGGTTATCTCCTGTTACAGAGGCTTGGAGGACAAATTATCTGCTCTATAAGAGGACTTTAAAGTGGAACACTCTCATGGTCATGTGCCCTATCAGTTTGGCTCACCTGTTAACTGGTGTATTTTGTTGAAGCTTTGGGAAGTTTCTTGTAAAGCCAGGGAGTCTGGCTTGTAGATTTACCACATGGGCCATCTCTATAGCCCTGCCAATCTGTGAATGTCTATTGGGCCCATAATGTGTTTTAATAAGGAAAGGATTTGATTTATATGGACTTTTAAGAGCTTAATACAGCCTTTCTCATTGCAGGTCAGTATGTGCTCTATAGTATTTATCAAAACTTGTATTACATAACATACACTGTGTGTGCTCATCTTTGCATCTTACTACCAGAAGATTCTCCTCATTCCAGAACATTGACCTTAACAGTGAGATTTTTGCTTTATGTTGTTTAATGTTGTGTAAATGAATTATTTCATATTTAACTTGTTCCTAATCCTGTAGGAGGAAGGGAAGTGGTCCTGAGTGACTTTCACTGACTACACTGTCTGCACATGTCCAGCTTTCACTTTTCTCCACAGTTCTGCTTAGCCAGGCCTGTAGAGAGGGAAGAACTCCTAGTCTGTTTGTATAATTTGTCTTTCTATTTATTGGTTTTTTTAACTGTTTATTTCTGACTATTCCTTGTTTTATTGAAGTTAATTCATGATACTGTATATGTCAATATTGTGTCCCTGGAGCATGTTCATACCATGAAATAAAATTCTTGATTCCTAATTCCACCCTGTGTGCGTGTGTCTTGGGGTGATTTTATGATGCTACTTTATTCGCTAATCATCTGCTTTATGCCCAGAAATGTCTGCTGCATCTTTAAGATGAAGCAGGGGGCGGGGCTGGAGCCCGGAACCCCGGGCGCGGGCTCTGTTCAATTTCTGTCCCTTTGGTGGCGTTGGCAGGTACACGGATTGTTACCTCGCTGCCTTTGCTGGATTAATTTTCGGCAATTTAGACAAGAAGCTTCTGGGTTTTTTTCCTTCCTCGGGCCTGGAGGCTTTTCACCGGCAAATTCTTTCGGCGGCTTTTTGGTTTGGTTTTTTTCTTCCTGGAACTGCCTTGGTTCGTTTTTTTCTTCGGCCCAAGGAGCCTGCGGGTGCAGCCTCGGCCGGTCCGAACCCCAGAAAGACCGAGCCAACGAAAGAAGGAACATTAAACTTCACCAACTTCACGTGCTGCGAAGAGAAGTCCCACGCCAGAAGTTAAACAGGTTCTCAGCTACTGCGTGGACTCATTTTCTCCTCCCTTCCCTGAGACAAAGAAGGCAGCCACCCTCTTTGCCTCACAGCCACGGGGCGAGGTGGGGGTGGGGGTGTAAGCTTCTTTTGTTCCTGTCCTTTGCGGGTATCTTGCTCTGTTAAATAAACAGTTTTACATTCTTCCACTTTCATCCCCTGATCCCCATTTCTCTCACTGGCAGAAGAACAGGGAGTTACTGAAGTCCTTTCTCTCTAGAGGAAAACACTCATTTCAGAGCGTTTTTCTCCTAGAATTTGTCTCCAAACCAAGAGAGCATGTTTTCCAAATAGCATTATACATAGCACATCTTCTTAACTCAGTTGTGTCAGGAGCTGGGTGAGGAAGGGGGGGTGAGACGCCGCTGTGGCTCTGAGCTGCACAGCACGCTGGAGAAGTTCGTGTGGGGCGTGTGGGGGACCTTGTTGCCAAGCCCCAGGGCAGTGGGCAGCACGACCTCGTGGAAGAGATGGACAGGGCTGAACAAGAGGATTCTTTGCAAGACTACAGAGAAAACCAATGGGATGAGGCTGCAGATCCAGAGATGTGCCTGAGGAGCTGCTTGAGCCCCTGTTTAAGCCCATCCTCTGCTGGAGTGGTCCTGGGCTGAGCCAGGGCACTGCAAGAGCAGCGTCTGGGCCCCTGCATGGTCAGTGCTGCCCGTGCTCTGCCTCTTCTGGTGTGTGCATTGCAGAGGGTGGTGCAGCTGCTGGGGAGAAGGCTTTGCACGCTGTCCTGGCTTTGTGTCCTGTGTTACACAAACCAATCACATCGTGTACTGGTGCAGACAGTGTGAATTTACCTGCAGTAGTTGGAAATGTTCAGCACCGTTTCCTTTGCTGCATGAGCTGTGTTGTTTGGTAGTGCCTGTGGCTCCCCAGCCTGCTCAGCCGGTAGGTACCAGGTTTTCCGTGGTCTGCAGCCTCTGCAGCCACCCAGGGTCCTGCGACTCAGCTGATACATGAGCCAAACCCTGCACAGTCCTGGCCGCTTCACTCCTGGGCTGCAAAGGGCTGTGCCATATATACACATGGATATATATATGATATTATAACATAGGCTATAAGTAAAGTGAGGAGAGAACTTGCTTAGCTCCAGACCTGGCTTCTCCCTTTGCAGCTCAAGCCTGTACTTGTGAGTTCTCAGCTTTCAGGAGCATGCCCCATTTGTGGCCTGGCTTCTCCCCTCTGCCTTCTCTTGGGCTTTTCCTTCTGCTTAGACCTGTATTCCTCATGTTAGCATGAGCTTAATTCCATAGCACCACCCTTGTGCCCATAAACTTGGAACTCTTAGCTGTTGCCTTGTATATTGCCTGTGCAATGCTAGCACAGTCCAAAATACATTTATTTAAAGAATTATAAATAATCTTTGAAAAATAGGGTCATGGTTTAAAAACAGCTGTTTTTTCACTTCTGACTCTTATACTCTTCTTGGAGGACTTGGTGTAATTCCTTGAGGAAATTCTTCAGTGAAGTGGTGCTGCCTGCTGCCACAGGACATGGCTTCTGGAACGGGAGAAAGGGGCAGTTAGGAAGCTTGCTGGGGTGGAATTGCAGCCTGGGCTGGACTGCTGACAGTGCTGGGAGAGTAAAACAAAAATGGTGACCGAGGCAGAAGCTTGAGGGCTGTGGGTAGTGCAGGGGGAATTGTGCCTCACCTTATGCCCTGCTCTGGTCCCCCAGACCAGGCTGAGCAAGTTGTGGTAAATGCCCTCGAGGTACCTGTGGCAGCTCTGGCCCTCCTGAGCAATTGTGGCAGCTTTGCATAAGATCTCCGTATTGTTACCTCTCTGGGAAAAGACACATGACTTTTTTAAAAACTCTTTTGCATACGCATGGCTTATTAGCAGCAGATTCAAACACTACAAATAATATATTTATATTCTAAAGGATAGGTGAAAATTGTGGATTGAGGTGCCAAAGCCTCCATGAAGCTTCCCGGCTCCATCTGTGCACACCTGACTCTGCTCCCATCCCTTTCCTGGTGAGGGGTAACCAACCCCTGGTAGAAGCTGTGACAGTGTGTCACAGCAGCAAGCACCCCTTTGATGGAGCATTGTGCTCCTGCTGCAGGTGTGGATGTGGGACCCTGTGGAGCTGCTCCCTGCAGGTTCCCTGACAGTGAAGCTGGTTTGAGCAGGCAGAGGTGCTACAGGAATAACAAAAGCACCTGTGAAGAGTTTGCCTTCATTAGGGGCTTTGAGAAGTCCTATAGCAGAGACACATGGAAGATGAGGAGTTAATAAGTGAAGTGCCGGTGGCAATAAAAAAAACTATTTGACTTTCTTCCCTGGGGGATGTTCCCAGTGCTGTCTGCTCTATCTCAGCTTTCACTTCAAACAAGTGACCGGCCCGTCCCTGTGAGCTGGGCAGCTGTGAGTGTAGGGCTGTGCACCATCTCAGGCATCTCTTCTCACTACCAGGGCCGCTCCCTCTGGCAGAAAGGGTGTGGGGATCCCCTGAGAGGTGCTGAGCCCCAGCCCCCCAGGGAAGGCCGCTGCACTGCTCGGATGCCACCCGGTGTGGCATGAGGTGAGGGCATGGGCTTTCTGTGGAAACAGGAACTCAGGGGCTGGGGAGCTTGGCTTAGGCAGCAGTTTTCAGAGCAGAAAGCAGCCTTATTATCTGCTATTAAATCTTGTGCTAGCTGCAGAGCCTTTGCCTAGATAAGGGGCTCAAGAGGGACAGTGTGTCTACCCAGTGCTCGAGATGCTGTGCAATAGGTGTGTGTGGGTGTCTGAGCTGGTGACAGCACTCCAAGGCAAAGGGAGACATTCCTCTCTTCCTTTCTGAAAAGCTGAAACCTCTGTTTGCTGCCCAAGCACAATTGCCCATCCCTGTCCATCCTTCGGCATCTCCCTGTCCCCAGGGTGGCCAGAAGCTGCCGATGCTGCTTTGGCTGGAGGTGGACATGGGTGTGCGAAGGTGGGGGTACCTGTGCAGGGCACCGGGAGGGGTGAGAACCAGCTGGGCAGCCCAACGTTTGTGCTGGGGGCTCACAGTGGGCTCCTTGTTCCTCCACAGCACCACACCAGGAGAGGCAGGATCCTGCGCTTCCCGCCTGCCTCCCACTGCCCTGTGCTCTCCTCTGGCCCCAAGCATCCTCTCCCAGTACCCATCAGGGCTATATGGTTGTTTTTTTTTCTTACCGTATCATCTGCAAAAATATTTGTCACCTTCATCTCGTTACAGGAAACCTTTACCAAGACACAAAGGAGAGGAGCAATCAGGCTCCAGACAACATGGATCCATCCTGACACGTGCACACATAGACACACATCCGTCCACCCGCCAGGCCCCAGGAGCACTGTGGGCCCCATGCTCATCACCTTCCTCTGACTCAGCGTCCCTCCCTCCGAGCCTGGTTAAACAGTCTGTCCCTCCCATCGGTGGGTAAAGTATCAACCAGCCCTACCTTCATCTGCTGGAGCTGGTCCAGCAGCCTGATGCTCTCCTTCAGCATGTTGGTCCGTAGTGTGTGTTTCCGTGGAGTGACGACATCACCCAGGCAGGCCGACAGCGCCAGGAAGGTGAGCAGGACCTGGACCAGGATACTCATGGCCTGCTTTGGCTTTACCACTTCAGCTCTTAGTCTCTGGATTGTTTGGTGATCTGTACCTGAGTGCGCTTCTCTGGAGGAAGCACCTCGATTTATTACTGTAAAATTGCTGAACCAGAAGGAAAAACTTATTTTTCCCTTATCTGCACTTTCCAAAGTTGCTCCCGATTAGGAGAGCAACAGGTCTTTTTGTGCAAGTCAAAATTTTCTTCTGATCTTGCGTTATGAAATTTCCACTGTAAGATGACAGTGGCAGGAGTCAGGTCACATACAGTATATAAGCTGCCTGATTTGGGGATTCTCCATTTCTCCATATCTCAAGGCTTCCTCTACACCGTGAATTGGAAGTAGCTAAACTGGGTAACCCACTGCTCTGGTACACTCCAATAACAACACTTTTCTTTTTATTTTCCTTTGAGTATCCTGCGAGTTCTTCTATCACGTTTCATTTGACTATCTCCAGATCATGTAAAGCATCCTTCATCTGCACACTGATTTCCTTCCCTGAGTTTCTTAACCTGGGGAGGAACAGAAAGTATGGCAGAGCCATGTGGGGACAAACCTGGGCAGGAGCAAGGCATCACCCTGGGTGGTTTGTGGAGAGCTAGGGTCCCTCCTGACCAAACAGGATCCCCAAACCAGTGTGGCATCCTGCAGCGTTGTGGGCAGGGAGCTGGTGTGGGTAGTTCTGCTGTGTCGATGCTGGGAAACTGGGACTTTGTGGCCCTGTTCCAGCGTTTCGGGGAGCTGGTGGCTGCCCTGTCCATCCTGCCCTGCTTGGGGAACAGCCTGAGTTTTCAGGCAATGGGCTCTGCCAGCCCCACAGGAAATGGCACTGAGAAATGCTGAGCTGGGAAACTTTGGAGTTTTGTAATAACTAATAGGGATTTTTCTAACTCAAACAGCAACTTGCCACCAGATAACAAATTGTGAGCACTTGATGAATCCGGGAGTAGCCAGACTGAGACTAATTTTCTTTGTCTGGGTCTGAGATGCCCCAGATGAAGTTAGGTGAAGTCACTGACTCAGAAAGACCTTTATGAGGGGTTTGCCAGTGGAGAGCTGGGCTGTTTCCTACCTCCCCATTATGGAGAGCAGATAAGGGAGCATGCTCTGGCTGTGTGACTGTATCCATGGCCTTCAGGGATGGTCAGTCTTCATGCCCAGAGCTGTCCCACTGGTCTGGGATGAGTGGTGGTGGTGGTAGGATCCCTGCTTAAAAATGATGCTGGAGAAGGGGATGGAGGCAGTAGCCCCATCCTGCAGACACAGGGATTTCCCCAGTGATCATGGTGGAAAGCTCTAAAACTGGAATCAGTGAAGAGAAAATGCTCAAAGCACAGAAAAATTTAACCTTTTCTCTACTCAGGCTGAATCATGGTGGAAAACTGCATCACTGTGTGATGAGAAAGTCACCAGTCGTGTTGGCTTTGCATGGCAAGGTTTTGATAGTGGGGAGCTACAAGGTTAGGTTCTGTGAGAAAATGCTGGAAGATTTCCCAATGCCTGATGGAGTCAACGCCAGTTGCTCCAAGAGGGACCTGCTGTTGGATGAGACCCAGCCCACTGGCAACTATGGCAGTGCCCTGGGGAAAAACCCTGCACAACTGCAGCTAGAAGAGAAGGGAGAGAAAATCAGGAACAAGGTTCAGCCTGGGAGGAGGGGATGGGTGGGATTAAGGTGTTTTAAGATTTAGTTTTTATTTCTCATTTTCCTACTCTGCTTTGATTGACAATAAATTGAATTAATTAAATAATTAAATTAATTTTCCCCCAAGTTGAATCTGTTTTGCATATGACAGAAATTACTGAGTGTTTTTTCCTTGTCCTTATTCTGACTCATAAGCCTTTTGTTATGTTTTCTCCCCACTGCCCAGCTGAGGGTAACAGGGGGGCTTGTGTTGGGACCCTGACATCCATCCAGGGTCAATGATCCAACACAGCAGCAAATGCAAAGGTTTCCATGTCCTTTCCCAAGTGTGGCATGGAGCTGATGGCAGTGATGGCCCCATCGCTTGCTGAAGGGACAGCTACAGCCCCAGTGGGGTCCCCGGCGTCTCTGGAGCCCTGGCTGTGCCTTAATCCCAGCCATCCATCCAGGGATGAACCTGCCCCATTTCCCTACCAAAGAAAGGTGCTTGCTTCAGAAATGTGTCCTTAGTTTTTCTCCTCCTGAAGCCCCTTGGGCTCTGTGATTTGGACCATCTCCCATCCCACAAGGATCCTGCCCAGGCTCTCAAGCATCAACATCCCTATGGCCGCTGAGCCTGGGTTCTACCAAAAGTCACATCCACCAGCTCAGCTCTCCCCTCTTCGTCCCAAACCAGACCAATTCCAGGACAGCCACTGAGACAGGGCTGTGAGGGTTTGCCCAGGTGTCACACTCTGCCTGTGGTGACTGGCAGCTGATGGCAGCAGGGATCATGGAATCAGAGAATCACAGAACCACAGAATAAGCTGGGTTGGAAGGGACCCACAAAGGTCATCAAGTCCAGCTCCTGGCCCTGTACAGCACCATCCCCAAGGGTCACACCATGTGCCCAAGGGTATTGTCCATGTTCTGTTCTCATGCATTTCTGCTGCTGCCATGCCTGGTGCTAATAGTGCTGGGGTTTATCCAGGGCAAATCCCAAGACTGCTGTTGAGCCCCTATTTCATGGATTTAAAGCATGTATAACAATTTCCAGCAGTTATTTTGTGGATTTGTTTCCTACATGTGTGCTGCTGGCGCTAAGCAGGTTCTGGTCCATAAGCCAGCCCCATCCCTTCTCTCTCCCATTGGACAAGCCTTCCCCTGGAAGCTTGCACTGGAAGCCTTCCCCTGCAGCTCCTCTTTGGAGGAGCTCTCCTCCTGGCTCCCCTTCCAGCACCCACTGCCCCCAGACCACAGCCTGCACCCCAACACCCCCCTCCACCATGGCCCATGCACAAGGCCCTCTTCCCAAACAAAGGCTCTCATCCTTCTTCCTCCCCTCTTTCCTTTCACCAATTTCCTAGACCACAAGCCAGGTGGGTTCTTTGGTGCCTTTTCCTTTCTCGAGGCCTTGCTCTCAGTGGCAGAGGAGATACATTTACTATGCCGAAAAAATGCCAGCATTCTTCACCCCACTCCCCTGTGCTGACCACAGAGGCAGCTCCACTGATGCTCCTCATTAACTGCTGAAGGTAAGAGGGAATTGACAACATAAACCATGGGCACCAAGAGCTCTTATACTCAGTCGTTTATTGCTTAAGCCCTGAGACACTTCAATAACATCAGTGCATAGTTGATATGAACAAAATAATAAAATGAAGACATTCAAATACATGGTAATTTGAATATATTAACTCTCGTAATACAAATATTTTAAATAGAGAGAAGAACAATAAATTACAAATCAGCACATGTTCATTTGTTTTTGTGCAAAGGCAACCAGACAGTAAGAGTTCCCTAAAATGAGGTAGCAGTATTTTAAATATGATTGTATTCCACAGAACTACCATGTAATTTCAAAATAAACCACTTCAATACTGGCTTTTCCTTTTCATTTTTGGTCCCAAGCAAAGAAAATCTTTCAACAGCCAGGACTTTTTGGTCTTGGATCTTTAGATTACACACAAAAAAATAAGTTATTTAAATAACATACAATAATAAATAAACTTCAGAAGTATGATACCAGTGAGCACCCATTAGATTCAAAGTTATCCTACAGACTCTCCTGTCTTCACTATTAATAATTTAAAAGCCACTGACAATAGAAGAGACACACAGAAGTTGCAGTAACAGTTCCAGCCCCATCTGACCCGTTTCCTCTCTCAGCTTTTGCTCTCAAATGCTGCACTTCCCCAGCTCTGCTCTCAGAAGTCGACCTCCCCCTCAGCTGCTGTAGTAGCACATCAGTGAAAAATTCATCATTTCAGCCTAGATTTTGATCTCTTTAGGAAGAGAAGATGATTGTGAAGAAACCTCCTGTCACTAAGGGGAACAGGAAGCAGATAATCTGGTTTTGGTTTTGGTAGGTGCTGCAGGAGCAGATCAATGAGTTAAGAGCTCAGGCTCCTCAGCAGCTGGTCCAGGATGCTCTCCAGGATGCTCTGCTCCTCCCAGCTCGGCAAAACCTCCCGCATCCCTCCTCCCGGGGACAGGAAGGGGGTTGTCACATCCCAGTTGCATGAGTCGCAGGGCTGCAAGGAAGAGTTAAGGACAGCCTTGTCCAAACGAGACCGCTCCTGCTAAGGCTGAGTAATCTCTAACACTCAGCACTCGGACGGAAAGTTTGGGAGATGTCAGGTGCCTGCCGCGCAGGGGACATTTCCCATCGCAGCTGAGAACCCCGGGTGCCTGGCGTACCCTCTGGGACAGACTGTGAGAATTGGCTAGGTTTAGGAGGGCTGGAGCAGGGCTGAGGAAGTGCACGAAACGAGGAGCAAAAAGAAAAAAGAACCAAACCAAAACCAAAATGACTCCGCAAAACCTATTTTAGAGCTACCAGCCAGTGAGATCCCGGGGCCTGGGGCTGGAAGCAGTGCCCGTCTCACTGTGTAGCCGACGAGCTCCTGCGCCTGTACATCCCCTGGGTGAAGTTCCCCAGCGCGGGCAAGAAGTGGCGCAGGTAGATCTCATTTTCATCGCTCAGGAAGCAGTTCTGGGGAAGGAAAAGTGTAAATACATTAGAGCTGGCAGCACGATTAGGTGCTGGGACGGTGGGTATGTAGGCTCCCAGCCCAGACCGATGCTTTGTTTGCCTCCGTTGCCACATAAATAATTCAGCAAATAATTCAGAGTTGTGAAAATGCTGGCCCGGGATCTCAGGAATTTTGCTCAGAACAAGCGTCTGGCCCCTGTGCCCAGCAGTGTGACCCCCATGACCACTGGTCTGGGGCGGCGGGGGCTGGTGGGGACTGTCACCCTTTTCCCATAGAGGCAGATTATCCTGAAGCACTGGCAGGTTTGCAATGCCCAGCTCTGGTCCCATTCAAGAGAACAAATTCTGATCAGCCCTGTGGTACCCTCGGTGTGGGGGTACAGGCACCGTGGGGCCAGAGCCGTGGAGCACAGCAGGAGTGGGGAGGTGCAGCTCCTGCTTACCTTCTTGCCATGCAGGTGCTTCAGGTTGGTGATGAGCGGCTCATAGACTTCCTTGCACCTGGTGACTTTTGTGAGTGCCATGTCTGCCTGGCACAGCAGGTCCTGGTCCAGCAGCTGGGGAACATGGAGGGGAATGATTAGAACCATGTAGCTGAATTAAGCTAATTGAATTAAGCTGAATGAAGCTGCTTATTCAGGTGTCCAGGACTGGCAGGAGGTTCCGCAGTGACTTCCTAACCTGCTTTCATGTTACAGCAGTGACCCTGGGCCCTGGGCTGTGCCCCACAACTGGGGCTGGGGGGAATTGGGGGACAGAGATGTGGGATGGAGACAGGTGCTGTACGCTCGCCCCAGGGATTGGCACTGAGCAGCCCTTCAGTGACTAATAAAGCTACCTCAGCTACAGGTGCTGTGCCCCATGGGGAGGAGGGCCCTGGCTATGTCTGGGTAGGTGTTTACCTTTCGATTCGTGAAGGTGACCTGTGCCACTCGGGTGTCATTGCAGGGCACCTGGAGAGGCAACACAAGAGAGAGTCATGGTTATGAGACTGTCATTTTAAGACCATCATTATGAGACCATCCCCAAGGAGTCACCAGCCGTGCCCTCTGCCAGGAAGGGGCACGGTGTCTCCACCCCTCTCCAGCAGGCCATGGCGTGGATGCACCCTTGGTGCTGCCAGCACTGAGATCCATCTTTCAGCAAATTGTTTCCAAACAGGCTCCTGGGCACAGGACCTGGGTTTGCACAGCACATTTTTATGAAGGCGCAGGAGAGTCCCTTTGTGCTCAGTGGCAGTAGATCAAGGACCCCCTGGCAGCTCACACTGCCCAGATCATCATGTTCACATCCCCGAGCTGCCTCTGTCACCCTGACACAGAAGGTTTTCTTGTTCCTCAGCACTTCTTTCTGCAAAGTACCTATCATCAGGTGGAAAACTTCATCTGACCCGACCCCAGGAGCTACTTGTACCACCAAGTCAAGGGCTGATCACACAAAGTCTAGGCTGAAATGGGCCAGGGTGCCCCAAGCGGAAGATGGGATGGAGCGGATTGAACCAGCAGGAAGGGCTCCTGCCACCCAGGCGGGCACCAGTCCCTGTGGTGGCAGTGCCAGTGCCTGGCCTTGGACACTGAAGAACATCATCATCATCATCAATAAGGAGGTCAGTAAGCAAAGCAAAGACAAGAGGTGTAGCAGCATTTACCTGCACTCCTGAGTTGAGCTGCTGGATCAGGAGGACCACTTCCCTCAGTATTTGCTGGGGAGATGGAGTCACGGCTGTGGAAGAGATGAGCTGGAGCAGGGAGAGGAGAGTAAAAGCTGTCTTCAGTGAGGGGATCATTCTGTCTGTCACCTCTGTCTGAGCACGTCCTGTGCTGGCTGGGCTGGATGGCCAGGGCCTCTCTGCCTCTGCTTGAGACAGTACCATTTTTATAGCGTGAAAAAAGACCTGCACCTCCATTGCAACTGCCAAATATAGGTGTCTTCCTGTGCAGCAGAGGATGCAGTGGGAAGTGAGACACCCCAAAGAAGGGCATTACGTAATGGTGGCAACGACTTCTCTCTACGTTGAATAACGTTATCTATTATTCTATATATACATGCAGATTTTAATCACATAACTGATAGATAAGGCGATACTGGGATGAGAAGATGAGAATTTCTTTTCGATGTTCAAGGATCTATTTACTATCAAGCATGTTTGTAATGTGTTGCATGTGGAAAACCATGGACATGTGCAGGACTGAACCAAGCACATTGCAAGGCTTGAGAAAAGTGAAGGCATGATCTTATGTGCAGAGAAATATCCGTTGGTGCTTTCCTGGTCTCCGTGATGGAAAAGACAAACAGTTATGCAGAAGGATCAGCTCTAGAATGTGCATGGCTGGATGCCTGCCAGGCTCCTGCTGGTGTCTCATGGGGGATGACATGACACCAGCAGGTACCTGGACCTCTCCTCCTGCAAGGCTCCTTTTCCAAGTGGTGTTCCTGGGCCATGCTGGGACCACAGTGCCCTGTGCTGCAGCTTGACCACCACTAACAGAAAGGGGGATCATGGGCAATGGCAGCACTTCAGGGAAGGGCCTGGCACAGGGATGCTGTTGGAGACGAAGAGCTGAACTGTGTGCCAGAAAAAATTCATGTCCTTTGGCCATAATAGCAGCAGCCCCAGCAAGCTCACGTTGTCAAAGATTTGGAGGAAAAGAAAATCTCAAAACTTTTATTAAGATGTTAAACATATGCAAAACCAAAATAAAAGTTCTCTTGTTTGTAAAGGAAGAAATAGCTGAGGGTGTTTTCTGGCATGTGGGTATTTGGTTTCAACCAGGACTTATTCAGCTCTGTAGCACAAATCCCATTGTGGGAGCATGGCTCCTGTAGTGCCCAGCTTGGTGTCCCACACCATCCCATGGTGTCCCATGCCATCCCATGCCATCCCATGCCATCCCATGCCATCCCATGCCATGCCATATTGTCCCTCTCACACCTTCCAAGGGACATCAGAGAATCAACAGTAGTTCAGGGATTCAAACCACCATATTCTTGAGCAGGAGAACAGACACAAACCCATAGTTATTTCCTGCCATAGCTGGTCTTGTCAGCAGAAATTTTGTGGCGAAAAAAGTTGACTTGACAAAATGGCTCCTTTCTTCTCCAAATTCTTAAATGACTTTTGCTAAATCCTCCTGCATGCACAGGTGAAGCAGCGCCTTGTGGCTCTGCTGTCACTAGCTCCCCATGGCCCTGCAGTGCTGCTGCCCCAACTGGGGCAAACCCTGTCCAGGGAAGCCCAACTTCAACTGGTATCTGCTTGGAGGCTTTTAAATAGTGCATATTGTTACATTAATTTAGAAAATGTAGAAACATTTAAGTTTAAACCTTTTTTATTTTATTTCCAAAATTTCAGTGAAGTCAAGGTGTCACAGAGCCTGAGGGAGCCTGAGGAAGCCTGAACTTCATATTGCAAACAAACCCCTTCCCAATTCACTGCACTCCTTCTCTATGGGATGACCATTGACCTAAGGTTGCAGTGGCAGGACTGGACTGCAGCATTCCCCATTTGTTCCTGTACTAGCCTGAAAAACTTTGTTTTCCTGAAAAAAAAGTTACTGACAGTTCCCAGTCATTGAATTTCCTGTGAATTTGAGAGGCTAGGTCAGAGCCAGGTGGGAGCCTGGAGTGTTCCCATCACTTCAGGTGGAGGGGCTGGTGTATATCCTGGGCTGCACAGTGCAGAGTGTGTCATGTCCACCTGTCCCAAAGCCGGTGTCCCTGGCTCCCTTGAGCCAAGCTGCTGGAGCAGGATGCACCATGACCCCAGGAAAGATTCTGTGGTCCCAGCACTGTGCCGTGGCGTAGTGTCCCAGTGGGCTGTGGGCGGCTGTGGAGAGTGTTCCCATGGTTTGGATTACCCGACTCTGCAAACCATGCATGGGAGAGTGTATGTCACTTCCCCCAAAGGCAGATAAAATCGTTCCCCAAACTATTGATATCGCAACATGAACCTGCTGATGGGAAAAGCTCACATGTACCAATTTGGGTTGTGGGGGGAAAAAATGATACCTAGAAAGTGGAGCGCAGTTCTGAGAAACAGTGTTGGGGAGGGGGGCTCATGTGAGAGGGGCTCAGAGCCACCGGGATCATGGGATCTGCAGGGAACCAAAACCAGCTCCTTCCAAGAGTCTTGTTCAGTCAAGCTGTCTTTCCCAAACGGACTGGGGTGCTGGGACACCACGACCATGAGCCCAGTGCTGCTGATCACGGTGGACACAGAACCCCAGGTATGTGAGTCTAGCCTGAACTGGGTCTCCTTGTCATAGAAGAGATGGTTTTGCTTTTGCTGGTTTTTGCCGTGCATGTCCAGCTGTGGCCAGAGGCAGAGTACAGAGGGGTCCCAGAGGTCTGTGCCCACCCTGCCTTGCCACCCCATGCTCTTCATGCTTGATTTAAGCCACCCCAATAGGTCCCAACCAATTCAGAGAAATGATCCAAGTGGTTGTTTTAAGTATATCATGCTCCTCTTGCCCCCATGTGGAGGAGAGCCTGGGGAGGAGGAGGCCAGCATTGGTTGAGCCTTTCCACAGCTGCATCTCTGATGATGACACCAGAAAACAGAGAAGTCATCTGAAGAGACTCTCAGTGCAACCAAACTCAGAAATTTTGCTTTGTTCTGTACCCAAAACCATGGCTTTTTTCTTTCTTTTACATTTTTTTTCCAGCAGCAAAGCCAAGGTTGGATGCCACAATCACCACACACAAATGAAGAGCAGAGGGGTTGGCTGGAGCCATGGCCATGACCAGCATGGAATGGCATTGGTGGACATGGATGGAATTGATGGAAATCAGAGGAAAGAAATGGCAGACCAACGGCTGTCAGATATTCAGGGGCTACAGCTCCCTGTGGCAGTGTCCCCTTCTCTACCCTGGCTCTGTAGGAAATGGGGGAATGCCAGTCCATAGTTTTAGCCGGGCTGAATTTGTGCCTCCCCAGTTAAACAGACAGTAGCTTCACCTTGGTACTGGGCCATCCCAGTGGCAGTTGGCAGGCAGGAGGGGTGGGAACGTTCCCACCCAGTCGCTTTAGCCATCCCTGGCTCAGGATGGGAAGAGGACCCCAGCATGGCTGGTGAGGAGGGCACCTGCTTCTCGTGGGTGCCTTTCCTTTCCCCACAGTCTCCTCATGCTCAGGTCCCTCTCCCTGGCAGTTGGAGCAAAGGGAGGCAACTGAGTCACCTTCCCACCTTTGCTTTAGCAGCCAAATTCATCCTTGTGGCAGGTGGAGGATTTGTGGAGGGACGGGACAGGATCATGGCATTAAGAAACAATGTCAGAACTCAGGAGGTTCAGCGGATGCTTTAATTGAGGTGATATAAATAACTTCAGTTTGTCTTTGAGGGCCTGATTTTGGATGACCCTACTAACCATTTTCTCATTTCCAACACTATTCCAGGGTTGCCTTCTATGAAATCTTCATGGAAAAGCCACCACATGTCTTACAGGCCATTCTCTAATCCTTGCTGTTCCTTACGTAGTGGAGCAATTAAATAAAACATTTTATAAGCTGAAAAAACCCAAATGTGGGTCATGGCACAATGTGTAGCATCAGCACATACAGTATCTCTTGAATCAGTGGTTGGGTTTATTGGCTTTACAAACAGTGAGTTCTCCCTTGTGCAGGGCTGGCATTGCTGGAACCTTCCTGCTTCCTTCAGCCACTGCAGCTGGAGGGAAGGGTGCACTACAGCTCCAGCAATTTACTTTTCCTGCATAGATCAAATTACACAAATAGGATGGAGCCAGATGAAGGAGAATTTGCAAATTGTGTGGCATTCCCCAAAGGTGTAATCTTGCAGTAGGCAGAGAGTAAATGCTGGCTCCTGGCAGATTGCCTGGGAGGCAGCAAACCCCGTCATACTGAAATAGATGAGATGATACTTGGTGTGACATTTAAATGCAAAGTTGCAGGGAGACAGCAAATGATTAAGCTTTTGAAAGCATCATCTATATTTATTGCTTTGGTTTGTGGTGTTTATTTCTAGATAATCTCATCTGCTTGTGTTTTTAAATGTAATTTCTAGGGCACATAAAAGCTCTTTGCCTAAAACATGGCATGTAGAGGAAGCTACGCGGAGAAGTTGCACCTGGGAGTAGTGAGTTAAGTAAGTCAGTTTTTTACTTCAGGCAGGCCATAAAGCAGTTTTTGTTAAAAAAAAAAAATTAAAAATTAATCTTCTCTGAAGTTCGCAAACCCAAAGTACTTTGGGGCAGGTTTTATGCAGCAGTCTGTGAACAGGCAGCAGAGTTGTACTGCAGAAGTAATACTGAAGGAAGCATCAGAAAACTGAAGTATTGGTTTTCTAGTGCTAATGTAAATTCCACTTAGAAACAAAATGTTCAGACGGGTATTTTGGAGGCCTCTGGGTTTTCTTCCTAGTGAAAGTAGTTGGCACCTTGCTAAGTGCAGATAAAGCAAAAATAAGTCATAGTACTGAAGAAATGGATGCTGGGCACAGAGGTGGAAGGAAAGTCTCCCACCTGAGTGGTGCATGCCAAGCCCCTCCATCTCCTGTAGATCCCTGGCTTCAAAAGCATTTGCCAGGGCTAAGGCTGCAGCCAGACCAAATTCCTCGGTAGGGGTTTGCACCCAACCAACCCTTCCAGGCCAACAGGCACAGTTGGTGTTTGGTGCTTTCAGACAAGTGGCTCTGCAATTACCATCCCAGGCAACTGCCTGAATCTCAGCTCATGAACCTATGGCAATTCCACTGACTTGTTATTTTTGTTATTTCGCAGCCATTATTTTTGGCTCTTAACCACAGCGCATGAGAGTGTGTGCCTGTTCCTGTGAGACGTGTATGGATTGCTGTCTGGAGGATGGGTGCTGTGGTCTCCCTGCTGAAAATCCACCCCCACTCCAACCAAAATGGGAAGTGGACAGAAACTTTCTTCACCACTTTGTCATCTGCCCAGTGAGTTACAGCAATAAACCTGTGCCTTGTTTGCCACTTGGTTCTGCACTTTGTGTAGCATCACATAGGGGCAAGAACACCTCTCCTGGGATGTTCTGCTCCTGTGCCACCCTCCCCTCCAGCTCTCCTGCCGTGGGTGGTGGCTGTCCCCAAGTGACAGGGCAGGAAGCCGTGGCAGAGCAGGGATCCCCTTGACGTGGCACTGGGGGCAGCTGACTGTACCCATCTGCTGCTGCTTCCTGTGGGCATGGGAGAGGCAGCAGCACCACTCCAGTCAGAGCAGTCGGGGCCATTTTTGCCCTCACTGTCCCAAGGTGCCCATCAACAGCAGATGATGAAAGTGTTTGAAGTTTCTCCTACACCTTATTTACATAAGCATGTTTTTTGTTTTCTAGTCCACATGAAAACCATGGGGCTGGCAGAGTCTCTTTTCCATGCTTTTGGCTGTCAAGGAGCCTACAGATTATTCAAATTATTCAGTGGATTATTTTTTATCATTTTAATTGATTTGATATAGGAGAGGTTGGTTTCCCACTACATTTCCTGTGTTTTCCCTATGTTCTGATAAAATGTTTAATGTCAAAGTATGTGTGAGAATAAACTTGGGAAAGGCTGATTAGGCAAAAATGTACCCAAAGTACTTCATAGAGGAACTGTGAGCCATGGCCTTAACTTCGGAAAAATAGCAGAACAGAATTTACAAAGGTTGGTGAATTGCTTCTGGTGCCAGTGCAGAGCTGGGGTGTACATGTCATGCTAAAATAAACAGGTTGTACAGGAAAATTTGAAAAGACAAAGCATTTTTTTTCTGTTGATTGTATCTTTAAGAAAATTTCCCTTCAGGAAGTAGTACTAGAGTCAGTGAAGCTTCTTATTTAAAACTGCAAACATAATGCAGGGTAGTAGCATTTTCCTTTTCCTACTCTTCCCCCTCCCTCCCCAGTTGTGTGTTCATTGCTTTTTTGGGGAAAAGGTGAAAGCGTAATTGCTAGGAAGTCCCATTCATTTTCTTATCTTTGAGTGGTTTCCCGGTGACTGGGGTCACCCTGACACCGGTAGCTTGCAGTTTCAGAAAATTTAGGTGGAAATAATCCTTAGCTGAAGATCTTGGTTTCTGCCATTACTCTTTAAGGCACCTACTGCCACTCACCTTGGCTGAGGCCTAAGAGCCTTTGCCCTAGAGAAGAACCAGAGATGGGGTATATTGGGCTCTGTCCTTTTCTATGCAGATATCCAGACCCCTCAGGAGGTGGTGCTGGGGTGTGTGATGTAATGCGAGGGGCTCAGCTGCATCGTTTCCAGGGGCAAAGGCCCTGGTCCATCATGCTCAGCCAGCCCCAGGCCCTGTCCACACAAGCCAGGTCTGCTTACACCCCTCCCCTGTTCCTTATCCCTGCTCCTTATCCCTGCTTTCTATCATGATTCCTGCACCCTGGAAGATGAGGAAGCCACATGCAATGTTCTAAGGCTCATTTAAAGCATTTGCCGTAGAGGAATGTCCTGATGTTACAGAAACTTTCTATCATGGTGGTTTAAAGATTCTTCCTCTGAAATTGTGCTTTGGTCACAGACCGCTGGCTGAGGATTTAAAGAATTGCAAGTCCAGCTTCTGCTTGTGGACTCTTACCAAGAATTCAAGGTACCCCCTGACTTGCTTACAAAGGAACAGGGACCCAGAAATCCCTTCCTTCAGGGCTTGCATGGCTTTGGAAACAGCAAGGCATGGCACGAGGAACTCGTGTGCAGCCTCAGGACTCGTGACAATCAGGCCCTTTGCATTTTGCAGCAGGCCAACCCCATGGCTTTCCATTGTCACTCCCACTGAGAAGCAGGTTCCCTGGGGCTGTCAAGCTGCAGGACCCCTGGGTGTTGTCACACCAAGGAAAAGAGCTTCAGGAAGAACTCAGAGCAGGGCAGGTGAAGATCAGCATCTATAGAAACTGACTCTCTGAGGCACTTATGTTCCATTTTCCTGTTCGCAGACACTGCCATGAAGAATCAGGACATAACTCACTGAGCAGAGAATTCACTCATTCATCTGGTTAGAGATAGGCCTTTGCTTTACTATGAAGGAAAGCTGACTTGGGGAAGATTCTGTCTTTAAACAGCCAGAGTTAGGGCTCTTAGTTCTCTTGTAGAGAAAGTAGTAAAAGTTCTCTTTGAAGCTTGTGAATTTTGGGTAGGTTAGGTAGGTAGCAATGAACACACCTTCAACCAAAGTGACACTCATCACTGCTGACCTTGCCTGAGATGGAGAGGCAAGCCACATGCCACTGGCAGAGCTGTAGCTATTGCAGAGAATCTGCAACTGGATCTCCCCAACAGGACATGCACAAAGAAAATCACAACTTTATTTTCACTTTTAAAGCATATAATACATCAAAATTTAACTGTGTGGTATTCATTTAAATTCTTTCACATTATGGTGATTCCTAAGCCCAGGCACAGAAATATGTAGAAAGATAAGAAGTTTAAAAGTCTCACAGTTTTAGACTCCGGCTAAAATTGTTACAAATCTTCAATAGAATATGATACAAAGGAAATATGTTTTCAGACACCTACATTGAGCTCTATCAAGTCAGGCAGTGTATAATCTATCAGTTTATGCTGTCTATAATATGTAATTACTTGGCACTCTAATTAACATAGGAGCCTAGGGAGCTGACACTGCATTTCATGATCTCAGAGCACTGGTCAATGTTCTTCTTTATCCTGTAGAATGTTTCCACATACTCAGAACGGCCCAGAAGTTCAACAAAATCTTCATCATGAGTAATCACCAGAAGCTGAAAGTTGCGTTGGTGTAAGCGGCTCTTTATTATCCTACAAAGAGATATTATTGAGTGTGCATTTATCTAAATCCCATGCTAGCATTAGAGAACTTGCAAGTACATAGCACAAAAATATTTCATTATTGATAATGAATGACATGAACCATTGAGCAATCCAATGCTGATGAGCCACTCTTTTTACCCACATAAAAAAACGCCTCAAATTATGTAAGAAATATTTTTTTCTTTTCCAGATAGAGAGGGAATCTAAAACTACTCACAACAAAGATATGCCAGCTTAAAATATAATTCACTACTACCAGCTGGGTATTGAAAAATACCCATTGGTAAGCACCACAAGGAGAGCTCACTTACTCTACCAGGGCATGTGCCAGGGACTCAATGTTTTCTCTGTCAAGGTTGGTCGTAGGCTCGTCTAGGGCCAGAATGCCACAGTTGAGACAGAATGTTTCTGCTAGAGCAAGGCGAATGATGAGAGAAGCAAGCACCTAAGGAAAAGGAAAAAACATGAAAAGCTCAAGCTTAAAACTGTTTAAAGAGGATCTACACATAACAACCTGTTTTTAATGCTGTTACAAACCGTGACTGAAGTTTACACAACAATGTGCTGACAGTTCACAAAATGATAATAACTAATTAATTACTGAAAAACTACATTGAAACTTCAAGTTTGAATTCAAAGATTGACTCTACAAAGAAGTACTCAAAATTCAGAAGATACTGGAAGTAAGGATTCTAATCTGAGGTAAAGAAGCTACAACACTGCTGTTTGCATTACCCCTACACTCTGCTTGAGCCCACCCTACTGCAGCAGGGTGGAAATTTGTCTGCATATTACTAACTTTGAGTTACTGAACTCCTGACTACTTACTAAAATGGAAGACAGTAGGATTTTACCACCTTCTATGTTAGTTTTGCATCAACATGCGTAATCGTATTTACAAGATCTTCTGAACTACTAAAAATTACAGAACACTCGATGGAAACTGTGCTACCAAAAATATTTTCCAATTATCACAACTACTGGCATCACATTTCATGATCAAAGAAGAATTCTCAGAATTTCAGCTAAGAAACTTGAACAAGTTTCACTCTCATTTACATAGGACTCTAACACAACATCCTAAATTACTCTAGGAGAGGATACATTTAATAGAACAGACAGGTGGAAACAACCCTCAACATGTGTGGGTGTGGTTAACTGTGATGAACCTCTGACCACAGGTATTGTCACAGCTGGTGTGTCATCAGGCCACTTGGCCAGTGTGTGTTATTGAAGCTGAATGGGCAGACCATAGAGCTGCGAGCTGACGGCACAGGAGGAAATGCAATGCTTGGAAGTATGGCTAGGTGTGATATTGGTGACGTGAACTGAAAGGTTATAGTCAGCAGCAGGTGAAAGCAGCACAACTTGGAGAAAGAGAGGTCCTATCAACTTAGAAGTAGATGCAGTTGTAAAAAGAAGACCAAGAGGCTCAGAAAGAAAAAAAAAAAGGGGAGCAAATTGATAGACCTGAAGCTGAGGTAACCTCAGTGGTAACCAGGAAGAGACAAAATGGGAGGACTTGAACTTCAAGAGAGAGGGAAGTCAAACCCTTCACTCCTGCAGGGAATCGGCCTAGTGCCCATTTGAAACAATGGATTTTGGCAGCCCAAAGCAGGGTTCAGATGTTCAGAGTCATATATTGTATAACATCCAGACACAGTGAAGGAAAGCTGTACACTGTAATACATTAGGAGTCGGAGCTGCCTGTTCTTTGGTCACTTGACTCCTCTGCATTCACCTGAGTCAGTTTTCAGAATCCCTCTTATTGTGTATTGAAGATAAAGAGCCATTACCTTTTGCCCAGCACTACATCGTCCTCGCATATCCAGTGCTGTATCTCCCTTCACCATTACTACCCTGTAATTGTAATTTCTTCGTTTGTCAGTGGCTGAGACATTCTCATCTGCATCAGAGCGAATTTCTATATATTCAATATCTGAAAATGGGAAGGACACAGTTTTTACATTATCAAAAATCTTGAAAAATATCATAGGATTAATGGGAGATGAGAGGGATAGTATGTAGTAACAACAAAAATTCAGTTCAGAAATCCCATTGATAGATCCATTTTGGAAATTAAGTTTTCCAAAATGGAAGGAATGAACTCATGCACTTCCCCTGTCTCAAAGAAGCCTAACCTTTGGAAAACACAGAAAAGTGAAAATTAACTCAATTTATCCTGCAAGTTACTATATAATGTGCAATAAAAAGATTATAGTGGTGAAGAACAGATACAGCCTTTAGAATGGAACCAGCTATTTCCCATCTTGTGAACAAACACTCTTCCATATGCAGTGCTCAATATCACATGGATACATATGGGTAAAAGTTAAAAAAAAATGATTACACACCTTGTCCTCTGTAAATGCTTCGCCACAGGTCTCGAATTATTTTGTTGATTTCTTCCATTTTCATGCTATGAAATGTCATTATTGCTCTAAAAAACAACAGCAAAAAAGGCAAATTGTTAGAGATGCAACCATGGGCTGCCATGGACTGCTAGGGGCTTTAAGGCAGGTGGCAGCTCCCTTTCCATTCCCTTAATACTTTTACTAAAAATATAGAAAATACTAGTTTATTTTGGATAGAGAAGTACCTAAAGAGTAACAACATGCCATTGTGTAAATAATTCTATGCTCACAAACAGCTCAGTTTTAAGAAGTAGGAAAGTAATGACGACAAATATATTTGCAGTCACTCACTGGAGAATGACTTTACCTGACTTTTTAAGAGATTTATGATTTATGTGTGAGATTTATTTTCAGGCTGACACCAAGAAGATGAATCTGATGTTAAGCTTTCCAGAACAGGAGTGTTACTCTTTGGCACAGTACCCCAACAGGGCAAACAACAGCAGGAAAGGAGAACCTGAACTCAGAGCAGAGAATGCCTATTGAGAATATAATTTGTAATTACCCAAACAGGCATTATGACAAGAACTGCTTTTCTCTTTAGCAGCAAGAGTAATACAGGATATCATTAATAATTTTTAATTTAATTTCTCTAGTTAACACGGCACCATGACTTCAGTTCATCAACAGATGAAATCTTACTCAGGAAAGGACATGATACTGCATTTCTAACTTGGCTTTTTACAGAGAAGCTACTCTGTAATGAAAAAAATGCTCACTCACTTTATGGCAATATGGTCTTCTTTCAAAAAATGTGGCGGAAATAAAATATCCTTCTGAAATGGTCTTTTACATATGCTTTTTCTACCTTTGCTCTTCCACGTGTTCTGGGGAATACCAAGGTATCAACTCTAATAGGTTTTGTTAAGTAAAAATGAAGCGCTTTCAACTATTTACTTAACCCCAAGAATGCATTCCTCATCAATATTTATCATAAATCTCTAAATAAAGTCAATAAAGATAATCTGATAGCATGGAACATCCACAATGTTGGTTTTCCCAGCCACAGATACAGGTTTGGCCATTAGAGTTAGCATTTTGTCTCACCGATTTTTCAGACGATTACTGCTAAGTGATGCTTATCTATTTTTCTTGAAATTACAATACTGTTTTCCTGTTTAGCCTTAAATAGAAACAACAGATGATTTGATACCATACAAAAAAAAACTAAAAAGGAAATTCTTGGAGTGCATTTCTATTACAGCTGAAAGGCAAGACTTATACACGCTCTGAACAAACTAGAACTTCAGACAATAAATTTTGGATTAGCTTACATTCTAGTATTATGGTTACTTAATTTAATGTTATTATCAGACTAGCTTAGGACAGGGTTCCTCTAGAATGTCCTTTCAACTTGGAAAGTTCTCATTTATTTTGTTTCTCTTCTTGACCATTATGCTGTATCCTCAACCACATAATTACTCTTCTATGCTCCTTTTCCCAGCACTACTAAACCCTTTTAAATAGAAGGCCAGAATTCCATACTTTATTCAAGACCTGGGTGTATTGAGAATTCCTACAGTGGCCAAAATATTTCTCTTTCTTTCTTTCTTTCTTTCTCTTTTTTAGCTCTTAATATTTAATTTATCTTTCTGCCACTGAGCATCAGTTTTCTGCTCCCTGAAATGTATCCACTGATTCCAAAATCCTCCCCATTGTCCATCAAGTTGTTCACTGTTATTCCATCATTAAAACAAACAAACAGGGTTTTTAGGGAGCCATCTGTTTTATTTTGTACATGGTTACAAATTCTGAGATGCCCTTTTTGGCCAGTCAGTCCAAGACTAGCAAACAAGCTTCCAGAGGAAACAGAAACAAGCACAAATTTGCTAGACTTTCCATCAAATGCCAGACATGTTTCTTACAATCTTACCTTCTTTATTATGAACACAAAACCACCCACACTGGAAAAGGGGAAAAAACCCTCTATATTGTAATATTCTTTAAAACACAACTATTTACCTGAGAAGATGTCACGAGAAACAAGAAATCTACCTGGCATATCTTATTCATGTTAAGATATGACCAGAAGATGATAAAATATATTGCTATAGAAATGAAAGTAGAAGGGCCCAGGTTAAAAATGAAGGATTTAAACATTGATTTCACCCTTCCTTATCTCTCTCCAATTGCTGTACTGCAAATATACGTCCTAACATGTACAACCAAAACTCCAATTGAAGTCTTACAGAGAATTGGGAATACAAATATTAGACTTATCTATGACTGTATTAAATTCCAATTATTACCATCAATGCATTTAATATATATACATTATAGACATTAACTTACAAATTTCCTACATCATACCAATCCTGTGCATTTTCCAGTATAGTTTCATGAATTTACTCAGGAAGTTGTACCTTGTTATGTTTTCTTAATATTTAAATGCCAGAATTTATAAAGAGAAATTATTAAATATCTCAAGGAATCATATCAATTTACTATTTCTAATTTCCTGGAACCCTGAAATTGAAAGCTGCTTTGCATCAAGGTTATCAATAGTAATAAAGATGAAAACATTTAAGAATCACCCTCATTTGACAATACTTACTTATCAAGAGCCTTGTAATAAAGGTCCAGATCTTTGTTCACCAGCTCTGTTGTTCTCATGACAATCATCATGTCCCTGTATTTCTCCTCTGCATCTTTGAATTGTGGCTCTCTGAGCTCCTTTCTAAAGCGAACAATCTCCTCCTCAAACCCATGCTGGCGGCCAAGTGCAACATGATGATTCCTTTTCAGAGATTCTATTTTCTCCTCCAAATGTTTTTGTTCACTGTGAAACCATAATTGATACACAAGTATTTTGTATTTAGTGTTTTAATTTTTTTAATCAGGGTTCTAATTTTGAATTTGTTAGACAACAGCTCATTGTATCATATCTATAAAGTCCATAACAGTTAAAATTATAGTACTAATGCCACTGAAATGAAGGCACTATTGAAATAAAAATAGTTTTAAGTTTGTTAAGAACATATTCAAATCACTATTCTGAGTGGGAGAAGCAAGTTGTGACGTTCAAATGCTAAAGTACTAAACACAGAAACAAAAAAAAATTAATTTTATAGATGGATACTGAGCAAAATAAGATAAATTATTGGGTAAGCTCCAGCATGCTAAATAAATATTTCACATGCAAGAACCAGCAAAGGGGTAATTACTTTTCAAAAGTGTTTTTTATCTAAGCAATTATTACTAAACTACTGAAGTAAACATACAATTTGCTGCTGAGAAATAAGTGAGCACACTGAAAATGAAAACTAAATACTCTTAACCAGAAGCATGAATTATTTAAATATGGATTTCTCAGTAAACATCATGAAAAGGACTGGATTGGAACAGGTATGAGCAGATACCTCCGTTTCT
Organism: Edolisoma coerulescens; assembly: GCA_013397115.1. Classification (NCBI taxonomy): domain Eukaryota; kingdom Metazoa; phylum Chordata; class Aves; order Passeriformes; family Campephagidae; genus Edolisoma; species Edolisoma coerulescens. The sequence continues at coordinate 422,790 of VWZW01006995.1, forward strand.
AGCCAGAAGCATTGTATAATTTCACTGAGTCATTTACACTGTCATCATGGGGATATGAAGCAAACATGGGGGTCAAGGAGGAAGTGGTCTGCATGAATGGGGGAAAAGTGGACCAGGACACACTAAAACACAGTGACTACAACACTCAGATATTCAATTAATTCTTGTGCAAAGCACACCATTCTGTTTTGAAGGCGCTTACTTTTTCATCTGGGGGACTTTCATTTCTCCCATCTCTTTCATAAGTTGTTTTATATTGTCTTCAACTTCTTTTAGCTCTTCATTCCGCTTCCTCAAAGTGAGATTATCCTCCAGCCACCTTTCCTGTATCTAGCTCCACAGAAAGCAAGAAATTGTATAGTGTTTCAGTATGTTGGTTATCAATTACAATGTATGAATTCTGCACAACTCTAAAACATGCTACAAGCAAAAAATAATTGACAACAACAAAAATTATCACAGTGAGAACTTACCTTGTCCTAGAAATAAAGTACAATGGAAATCAGCAGTATTATTTCTCCTTTCAAACTAGAGTTACACTTAGCAGTGTTTACTGTCACAAGTGAACACAAGACTGATTCTTTTTGAGAATATTAATCCATGTTTCAACCAGGACAAGTAGTTTAGGATGGGATTTAACCAAGTCCCCTATCTCAGTTCTACAACAGTAGACAGTAAGTGAACGGGTAGAATGGGAAAAGACACATTTCCTACAAGGAATGTCAACAGTATTTGAAACATATACACAAGAATTTAAAGTACATGACAAATCTGGAGTAGCGAGCAACTTTTGGTACCTGGAGTTTGTACTTTACTTATAAAGGCAGGTATTCTCCACATAAAGATATTCCTGAAAATGCCTGAAAAGTCCTGAAGACTTAAATCTTAGAAATACCATAAGATGATGGTTAGAGATAAATGGTTTTTAAATTCGCCCATACAAATCTCAAGACTATTTTCAGCCTTATGCACGTATAGCAGCTATCCTGACTAACAACTGATCAAGTAAATCAAGAGGAAACTAATTTCACCCACTACAGACAGAGGCAGACAAACCAAAACTAGGAATTATTTCAACTATGCCAAGTATACTTTAAACAATATATCCACCTTTTGCGTGTCAATATCTTGTCGGGTCATTTCCATCTCTTTACTTATCTTTTCCTTCTGTTTCTCACAGGCAGCCAAATGAGAATTTACTTCATCAAGTTCAGACTCCTTTTGCTAAAGAAATATGAAGAAAATGGTATATGATTTAAAAACAAAAGTACTTTTGATACTAACTTTTTATTGACCAGTTTTTAGATTACCTTTCTATAGTCTTCTTTTCCTTGTTGAATATAGTTTTCAATTTCTTTCACATACTTGTTTATATCTTTAACTTTCTCATTTATGCCATTCATCTGCAGAGGAAAGATTTCAAATGAAATATGGTCTTATGCCCAAGAACAGATATGCTCTGTTTCAAAGATACTGGATAACACTACTGCCCAAGTACAATTCCTTATCGTAACTCCCTTTAGTTTTCTAGGAAAAGTCTTCAGCTTCTAAAATCCCAATACTCCTTATAAGCATGAAAATGTTTCCCAAAACGAATGAGGGCCACTTAACCTGGGAAAAACCAGTGTGTCTCTTGGCAAGGTGATGGTTATCCTTGCTGTTCCTCTTGGGTTTATTAGGAAGGGCTTTTGAATGCCATCAGTCACTAAATATTGCCAAATGTCCCGAGAAGCCTTTTGTCAAGACTGCCAAAGGTTAATTACAACTGAGTTCATGTCCTGAATGACATGTTCCTTTTCTTCCCTAAAAGCTCTATCAATCCAAAGCATCTGCTGGAGTCATGGATGTTTCCTAAAAGCAAACTCAGTACCACAGCTTCCATCCATGCCTGAAAAACAATATCTAATCCTATCTCACAGCTATGCCAAGCAAGAGCAAACAAACCTTCTCTTGTGTTTCTTTATTACTTGCAGTCCTTTTATTCACTAGATTCTCCTTCTCCTGCTGCAATTTATCTAACGTTGCATCCAAAGGAAGTACCTGTTCTCTTGCTTCCTGAAAAGTAGTTGGAAAAAGTAGTTTTTATTTTCGCATTTTGATAAAGATCAGTAACTTTTCAAGCAGTAAAAAAAAGTAGTGTGGTTACTTATTTCTTTTTTGGGTGTATTAAAAAAAAAAAGTCAAAATATGTATTAAAAAAGTTCTGGAAATTCCCGAAGATACACAATAGCAGCATAGGACAAACATTTAAAAATCCATCCCATTTTCTAGGACTAGAGACAATATTAAGTATAACAAGATTATTATTTTTTATTTCAAGGCCAGCAAAGCTAAGGGTGAGACAATTAAGAATATTTCTCACCTTGATCTCCCTGCATAAGGACTGAACCTCAGTGGTTAACTCCACAGTCTGCTCCTCCAGCTGCCGCCGCCGCTGCATGCTGCTGACAATCTGCAGCTTCTCTGCTTTGAGCTCATTAACTGCACTCTTCAGCTGCTGAATCTGGCTTTGCTGGTCCTGCTTGAGTTTTTGATTTAACTCAATTTTACCAGTAACTGCAGATGAAAACAAACAGAGCCACTCTGTTATTAAAACCATTATTGTAATCCTTATGAAAATTCATCTCTAAATTAAGCTGGTATGACTCCAAAAACCCGTAACAACAAACTAGGAGAATACAGTTATTTGAAAATGTAAAATAAGTAAACTAAAATTTTAATGGCAAGAATTTTGGAACATTACTTTCAGTATAAAAATGAAATAACAGGTTTGTAAGACTTACCTGTATCCCACAAGTGTTTTTTCTCTTGTTTTTCTTGGCTTACTTGAAGCACAGTTCTACTTAAATCGACCCCTAGCAGCTTAGCCTCCTGCTGAGCAATTTTTCGTTCAACATCTCTAATATCAGTCTGAAAGTATGAGGAAAAGTATCATTACTACTATATTAGTGTTTAACAGTGTATTTTTTTCATCTTTGGCACATAAGAACAAGCTCAGGCCTTGAGGCACTCAAGACCTTCAAATTTACCCTCTCTTCTGGAGCAATGTCACATCATTAGCAGGAGGGTTATGTCAGCTGCTAGGAACTGGTATTCCTCATTGGGGATGGAATCAGCCAACAAGGATGCACAGGCCTTTGACATCCCCAGCCCACTTCAGGACACTTGCATGTGCAACCAACCTGTCCCTGCAACACTGGAATTGTTGAAGCCTCAGGAGCTGCTGACATCTCCACCTTGTGAAATGCTCTCAGTCCTTTGCCTGGCCTCAGGTTCTCTAATTGCTCCTCTGAAGGTTCTCAGTCAAACAAAGATTTTGTGTTGGTAATAAAGGCATGAAGACTGTTCAAAACGGTCTCCTACTCCAGAATAATAAGAAGTGCAGGATTTCTCTTTCCCTTTACCATATATCCAGGTGGCACAGAACCAGGAAACACATGTGAGACGCTAGGAATCCAGTGACCTATACTGACGACGAGTACTGGAAACACTTTGGTGTACTTGTGGTTGTGCTCAGTTCTGGATACCTCTTTTTTCATATAGCACAGAATGGAATCAGAATTCAAGGGACTCTGTGGTCCTCAAAAAACAAAATTTTGTACACTGAAATTTTATTAGTACAAGATCACCTATGTTATACCGTCTTTGGAAGTATTTTAAAATAAGGACCTCAAAGTTTTGTCATATTATTGAATAACTAGATATTTAAATGCAAGTGAGTATTATTTTATATATTAAAAAAAAGTTACCAATGCATACCTGATACTTTTCCATCAGAGTTATATCCTGTAAACGTGCTTTGGCACCTTCTTCCTCAGACAAAGCTATCTGCAGGAGTGATTCCTGTTCTTCTATCTCACCCTTCAGGCCTGTTAAATCTCTGTTTGCATTCTGGATCTTGTTCCTCAGGTCTGGAATTTCCTTATCTTGGAGTTCAACTACAGTTTGCCTTAAATAAAATGTAAATGCCTAAAATTTCCTTGGTCAAAACCAGCAGCATAAATTGAAGACATTCAAGATCAGAAAATCCATGGTATGATTTAGTAGTGGAAGACTAAATTTAGCTAAAATAGTATCCCCTTAACTTTGCCCACATCTAACTAAGCTTATGTTACATACCCAGCCAAGGTAATATGTTCCTTATTTTAGGTGAGATGATACAAACAAGCAAACAAAATCTCTTTTGGTTTTTAACTTCATTGCAGCAAGTGATTAGGAGAAGGTATAAAGGACTGAACAGAGAGTGCCCTCTTGTGAAGGAAAGCTCTACCCTCATACATTCTTGAATTCTCTCAAAATATTTATTCCAACAATGACATGAAATGAATTGACCAGCCCTAGGATAAAGCCTCCTTGATGTCTGCATAGTTTTTAATAATCAAAACCCAAGAATTTGAAAGAAAAGAGCCTGCAAAAATATGGTTTGCTTAGTACTTTACCGCAGTGGTTTAAGACTCATCATTTCATCACGTCTTTTCTCTTTTCTTTTAAGCTCAGACTCTGTTGACTTCAGTTTGTCTGGGGCAAGGCGCAGTTTAGACTGCAGATCACTAATGACATCTTGCAGTTCGGCCTCTGTCTGAAAAACTCTTTGGCAAACTGGACAACAAGACTGGTTCTCCTCTGTCAGTTGTGTAATGAACTGTGAATAAACTGCAGTGGCTCCAGCAAGGACAGCTTGGTGAAAAACAAACAGAAGGCTTATGTCGAATAAACAGTGCATAATCAGCTAAGTAAGTGTTTCAGGGAAAAAAGTAAAGCTATACATGAATTTACCTCGCTGTTTGGAACTTTTTTCAATTTCATCTTGAAGTTTGTTCAGGTCACTGTCAAAATCTTGACTTCCACAAACATCAAAAAGTTTTCCTTCATGATGGGACAACTGGGCTTCTTTTTTTTTTAGCTCATTACTGGCATAAGTTTTATCATATTCTACTGATGCCAGTCGCTTGCTGAAATATTAATGCAGAAACTCTTTTATTACCCAAACCCAAAGATTTAAACTGCTTAAGCAAAACCAAAAACCATGGGAAGGTAATCTGAAATTGGTATTACAGAACTATTCACCAGTTCTTTACTGATTTTTCAGGCAATCTGTAGCATCAAATTTTTATTCATGCAAGTACAACATAAGTGTTTAATTTTAAATCCCTTTTGTTTTTTAGATGATTACTGATGAGAAACTTCCTACTCCTTCTAACTAATTGTTTTATATAATCAAATGAAACCAGGAACAGGTAATCACACATGAACTTGTGATATAGTCACTCATAAGAAAATCAGAACACAAGCAATTTCCAGCCCCAGGCACATTCATTCAGCTAGAATTAGTACAAACAACTAAGGATGTTCCAGACCACTATTTTGCTACCTGCTTTTAGTGCTGCCTTTGACACACTACAGATGTTGTGATTTTATTGACTAGCACAAACTGTACCAGCTCTACATCACAGGAACTCTGCAGGGTGTTTTCTCTGATTTTGCAGATACCTAAATAAACACTAATGAATTAAAGTAAAAAGTATTTTGAACATATTAAACTTTCCAACATTTAAATTCATAATTACATAAATATTTGTGGAGAAAGAATCAATTAAATTAATACTTACTTAAGATTAGCAAGACTATCCCTTGTCTGATTAATCTTTTTATTTTTACCATGAAGCCAGTCTTCAAGTTGTTTTTTATTGGGGAAGTATCCCAGCAGTGATGTTAGTTCCTCGGAATGTCTTGATTTCACTTTCCTAATCTGGTCTTCTTTCTCTGCCTGAGGAAATGAAGCATTTAAAATTAAATTCTCCTATCTTCAGGTTTATAACAGTCAATGCATTCATTAAGCTAATAGCTTCTATGAAGTCAGACAGAAGTTCTACATCTGATTGTTGATAAACACCTGAAAAATACACAAATGTTGGAGGGACTGTATCAATTTCATGTCCCTCTCTCATAAGATATTGATAAAAACATTACTTTGTCTTTCTTTAGCATCTCCATTTGGGTAATTGTTGTGGTGTGTAGATTCAACTGCTCCATCTCTTGATCCAGCCTTCTAAGAGCTTTGTCCAGGTTTATTTTCTCATTTTGCAGAGTCTGTACTTCCCGTTCGAGTGCTTCTACATTGCTGTTCCTCTCAGCCTTCTCCAGCTCATGTTCCTATACAAAAAATAAGAGCCCAGAAGACACAAATAATTACAAAAATCAATAAAGTTCTTACTAAAGGAAACAGAAGAAACCTCTTCAGCTACCTGGCAGCAACATCAGTAGCTGTTACAGGAATGACACAAGATTTGTAATGAATACATGCAAAAAGACAAAGGCTGTGACACTGGTGTGGGGCAAGGAAAGCCTCAAGCAGATACTGGATGCAGTCCTGGAATGCAGTACTGCCCCAGCTTGCTCATGCTTTTACCAGAAGCTCACTTATATTTAGTTTGATTTTCTGTATTTTAGTATCTACTATATATTAAATTTGGAATTACCCTAGTGAGGAGGCTAGAAAACACACTGTCAAGCAGAACTCATATACTGCTAACAAACAAAATATTTGGCTACAAAGGCATAACCAGCTGTTCAGCTGGAACATTAAATCCTTGTAACTTTACTTCATCAGATAAAACACTTATAACCAACTAGAGTCCATCTCACAGGCAAGTTATCTCTGAAAATGCAGGTAGTATGGAACTTTTAATTCAAAGTTTCTGGCACAATAATTTAAGAGTAACCAATCTCCTAACTGCCAGCTATGCTATCACCCTGTTTACAACTCACCAAGCAGAAGCAGCATATTCTATGCGCACACTGTACAAAAACAAGGTAGTGAACAGACCCTGCCCCAAAAGCTGCACTATCTAAACAAAGGATACAGGGTATTAAAAGGGCAGAAACATAGGTGAAAGAGTAAACATCAAGGGGGGGTAATGGGTTTTGGTATCTTTATTTAATGATAAAGCCAAAAGTTTTTACTTCAAGCTTCTATAATTTTTTCAATTACACACTAACTTACCGTCTTGCCAATCTCCTCATCCAACTCACTAACTCTGTCTGAAAACCCCTCCAACTGCTGCAATTCACATTTTACATTCTTCAGCTCTGCTTGTTTCTTATTTTGAATGTCTGATTTCAGGTCAATGGTTCTTTCTAATCCAGTTTTCTTGTCTCTTATTTCATCTATCTGTTTTTGCTTCATTGCTTCTTTCTGTGCAAATTCTCTCTGAAAGAAGATCAACAATAATACATTCATTATTTTTTCACAGGAAAATATTTTGAAATACATTTTCACACTAGTGTGCCAATATTCACCACAGTAAAACACTGAAATACTGAGAAAACTACAACTTGTCCAAAATTTTCTGCTGAAATGTTTTTAATAGGAAAATGCAGATGCATCATACCAGTAGTGTTCTGTGACAGCAACTCCATTTTGAACGTGACTTCAACAAAAAGTTGTTTATTTTTAAACCAGCTGTCCACTGTAATTCTTCCTCAGGTTTTTGAGCTTATCAGTGATCCCCCTGCATGAGGGCTGCTAGAAGAACCTCTCTGACAAACTGCCTGTTCAATAGCCTTGATGACCACTCCTAATTCCAAAACGAATTTCCATGGAAATCCACCAACACTTTCTCCCAGCACCATAAAGACCCATATGGACCAATAACACACCAATGGCCAATACAAATTACACTACTTAAACAACAATATTCTTACCATCATACGATTTGCAGCTTCTGTATCTCTCTCCTGCCTCTCGTTCACCAACCTCCGAAAACTGGCAATGTGCCTTTCAGAGAAAGGTGCTCGATCAAACCCATCTAATTCCAGCTGTGCTGCCAGAGACTGAATTAAGGAATCCCTGGTCACAATGTGCTCTTGGTGACGATCTGCCTGCAGTTGAAGACGACCTTTACAAAAGGAAAAAGTGACATAAATGTTCAAAAACTAAGGCAGAAGACACGCTTGGGATTCAAAGCCAGCTGTGACTATTAGAGCCTTTGAAACCTTGAAGTATTTTTGAACAACACAAAAATCTACAGAATAAAAACAAGCTGTAGGTAGAGACTGGTATTTCAGGTAACTAAATTTTTATTAATTAAATAAATCAATAATTCAAAAGCAAGCCCCTAAAATCACTAAAAATACTATTCTGATAAAAAAACAAAGCCCAAACATATTTTATGTAAGCATATATTCTGTGACTCGACTAGTACAGCTTTGCTGAAATTCCCATAATCCATCAAAAAAAGGATACACAATTGAAAGAACATTACTCTAAAGCCCTCTGACTTGTCCCCAGTCCCCATGTGAGACATGGAGAATGCTGGGCATTCAGCTTTCATGTTTCTTCTCTGTTACAAGACAAAATGTACTACATGTTGTAATTACAGGTCAGAAAAAATGCACATTAGAAACTCCAGGAGAAAAAACACCAAAACTTGTCCACCAGCAAGACTCTCACACCCCACTGTGCAGCTGAACCTGAACTAATACACATTTTAGGAGTTTTGTCCAGTTCAGATCACTTCAATTATCAGTAGTTCCATTTCAGATCTTAATTCTATTAAAAAACAAGACTATAAATGATGTCTAAAATACCTTGTTCAATAAGCAGCTCTGATTTCTCACTGTTAAATCTCTGGCACTCTTTAATGGCTCTATCCAAATCACGCTTACAGTCCAACAACCTCTTCTCCTTCTCCTTCACTATTCTCTGGTGGTTCTGGTATCTATCCCTTAGTTGTCCATCTGTTCCTTGAAAAACCTGTACACCACATACAAATTCATAAGTCAATTACTGATGTTTTAAAAATGCATCGTTTTTACCACAGCAGAATTAAAGAAATAAGAGATAAACACCTCACATACAGAATTTCTATACTAAGACATACAGGGGGGAAATCTGCATCAAGCAGAACTGGAAAACTGTTTTTCTTAGGCTGATAAAGTAAAATAATCTAAATTCTTTGTCATAAAAACAACCTTTTCCATCTTCTGTTGCAAATCTTGATTATCTTTTTCCATCTGCTGCTTCCTGCTCTCAAGGGCCTTCATGTCATTGTCCAACCTCATTACTTTTGTGAGATTCTGTTCAACTGCTGCCAGAGAACTCTGCAAAAGAATGCGGTAAGTAAACTATCTCATCAGTTTATGAACCCCATAACCAATTATTTTAAGTGCAAAACCTCCAGTTTTATTAAATATGTTTTTAAAATAGGGAATGTTACGTTTTAGCTTGTTTTTTGTTTTAGTTACAGCTTAAAACGGTTTTAGATACCAGCTAAATTTGAGAGAGATTTTAAATTGACAAAAAACCAATGCTACTATAAGAATTCTGTCACCTTCAGTGACTGTTTACAGATTAGAGCAGCATCTGCCAGGTGAGTTGAAGTATGCTTCATTCTGCTGCAGGGCAAAGGATTAGATACAAAAGTGCAAGATTTTAACCAAGAAATTCATCCAGCTTTCACTTCTTTTATAGTTTTGTATTAAAATATTAACATAATCCTCATGGAAATTACCTTTAGAGGCTCAAGCTGGCTCTCAATTGATTTTACATTCTCCTTAGAAGCAGCTAGTTGAGCTTCTCTATTGCTGAGATGATCCTGGATTTCCTGTGCTTTCTCTTTATTCTGTTTTAGATATTTCAGTTCTGTCTGACACTCTTTTACTTTCAAGCTTTGTTTCAGTCGCACCTGACGCAGAGCTTCGAGTGCTTTGATATACCTTTTAAAAAAGCAAAATTTCAGCTGCTTTGGCAATACAGCAATACTGATGTATTAAACAGTGTCTTAGACATTTTCATTAACATTTATGTTATGAGACGACATTTCTTACTTAGTTTTTATTTAACTACAGTAAAGGGAAAAACCTTGTTGCTGAAAAGATCTCATCAAATTTTTGTTTCAGGGCTTTCCCTTCACTTAACGGCCAGTTGGATTCTTCTTGGTGACAGAAAATGACATTGTTAAGCACAGATTTGGAAACACCAAGGGCGCTGATCATCTCCCGATCTATTTCGGCACACTTGGAACTCAGACTGACCTTCTCGCCATGCCTATGGAGATAAAGAAAATCCCCAAAGAAGTTACTGCCAAGTTCTTCAAAAAAGTGAACTGCATTTTAACGGTATAACCTCATTTTAACATACTCATTCAAAAATTTAACAAGTAACAATTTTTAAGCACATAATTACCGTGCTCAACAAAGGCATTTAACACTGCCAGTTTCTGAAGTCAGACTGTTTCACATATTAGAACTCTGAGGAACCACCAGAGGGGGCAGGAAAGCTCTTGAGTTAAGGGAATATACTTAAAACAGTGGAGATGGGAGTTAAACATGGGCCAAAAACTATCTGAAACTGAAAATGGCACTAAAGTAAGTAAAGCCTACATACTCCACACAATGATACTTTCAGCTGTATCCTACAATCATGGAATCATGGAATGATTTGGGTTGGAAACGTCCTTACCACGCATCTCATTCCCTTTGCCGTGGGCAAGGATGCTACTCACAGAACCAGGCTGCTCCAAGCACTTCCAGAAATGGGGCCACCACAGCTTCCCTGGGCATCCTATACCAGTGCCTCACCACCCTTATTACTAATAAAGTTTTCAAACAAATGCAAGTCAACAAATATAAGGATTTCTTAACACCACGGCTATCAGATGTAGGATTTTTCAATCACCTAACAGATAAGGTAATGAAACTACACATCTTTATAATCTAAAAGTACTAGTAGCTATGTTGAGGAATACATTATGTAATTTTCTCTTATCTGATGCATAAAAATACACCAAATCCAAACCTACCTTCATGCCAAAGTAAGAAAAAACACTTGACAACTTACTTTGTTCTAGTAATGACAGATTCCAGTGTTTTAAATTCTGGAGTCTTGCCTTTCTGGGTACAGACCATGGAGCGCTGGACAGCTACGAGCTCCCCATTGACATCTCGAAACTGTAACCGAATCTGAGCTCTAACGTCTGTTTCATTGGCAACCTTTGGTAGAAGCAAAAAAAAAAAACCAGAATGAGGGAAATTCTTCCCAAGGTTGAAAGGAACATGTACCTCTCCAGCTGTGGGGTACGTTCTAATCACCCCCAGCTCTCTGATTTTCCTCATTTCAGCTCAAGGCTGGCTACGACTTGAGCATCCCTGTTTTATTCACAACCTGAGTGCAGTGGAGTATTTTACTTAGGAGTAAACACATGCTACATCTAGTCACTATGACCTACCTTTGGATCATGAACAAATGTTTTTCCTTTGGTGCCAGGAGGAAAATCACCAGTAGATACATATTTAAGACATTCAATGATAGTCTAAGAAAACATAAATAAGTATATAGTTATAAAGACAAATTTAGAGTAACCAAGATGGACTACAGGCAAATCCACAGTAACAACCCAAACATTTACAAATGAGTTACATATGTAAAGAGAGAGAAATAAAATTTTTATTTTTGAGCATCATGAAAATATTGTACTTTGCAGTTTTAATCAGGATCTGGATCAATTTCCTATGAAAAGGTATCAACCAGTGCTCTGCAAATTCCAGGCATGAAAGCATATTTCCAATAATGCTAAATAATGCAATATTTATAGCAAACAGCATGACTTTTACAATATTAATACCCTTCTGCAGAAATTATTATTCACAAGTTAAGGCTTTCCAGACTTATTTACAGCTCAAATCCAAACATACAGCAAGCCTTACCGTTTTTCCTGCACCATTTGGTCCCACCAAAATAGTTAATGGATTAAAGAAAGTGATAATTTGTTTGTCTTTATCCTCTACCCCGAAACTCCTCACTCCGAGGATACTCATTTTTTCAATCCTCGACATTTCTGCTGAACAACTTCTGTTTCGAAGTCAGAGGTGTAAACACTGTAAATCCTGTAAAACAGAGCTTTCTGAAAACTCCAGTAGGCAGAAATCACAATACATTACTGAAAGCTGACTAAACAGCTATAGAAGCACAACATATGATAAATATATTTAAAAATACAGCTAAGGTTCTTCAGTTACTGCTCAAGGTACAAAACATATGAAGGAAAAACCTTATTTGTTTCAAACTGAGAAATTAATCAATTCCAAGTGCCATATGTACCATGAAATCAAACACAATGGCCCCAAATAACTCTTCCACATCACAAACACTCTGCACGTGCCTTCAGAATGCCCCAAACACAACAGAAGCCCCAATATTTTTTTCCCTTTGATAACCTACTGTTGTACTGCAACACCCAACACCCTGCAAGCTTTGCCAATGCCTGCTTCTCACAGGTATATCCAGCATCACCTTGTCCTAATTCCTGCTGTGAGAGGGAGACTCGAGCCTTCCCGGGCCATGGGGCAGGCACGGATTATTGGGCCGTGCACGGGTGGGAGCTGCTCTGGGCACCTGAGGGGTCTGGGGAATGCAACTCCGACCCCAAGGCGGTGTCACTGACCCACTGCAAACACGCCCGCGTAGCGTGTGTACGGCTGCGTATTCCGAGGGTGTTTCACAGGGCCGATGGCCCAGGCTCGGCCCTCCAGCGGCTCCTCTGGGGGTGCCCGGCGGGGCTCGGCCCGGGAAAGGGCATTTCCTGCCGAGGCAGAGATGGCACCGGGGCTTTCCCGCCAGGAGCTCCGGGCGGCGCCGGGGGCGGACGTCTTCCAACGAAAACGCCCTGGGGCGGCCCTTCCCCTACCCGCCACCCGAGCGCAGCCGAGCTGAGCCC
>VWZW01006995.1:435683-455897 GCA_013397115.1 Edolisoma coerulescens
CCCACCCCGGCCCTGGCGGCCCCGTCCCACCCCGGCCGTGGCGGCCCCGCCCGCCGCGCTCGCACCGCCTCTCGGGCCACCTGAGGCCTCTGGGCCCGCAGAGCCTCCTCGCGGTGCCCGGGCCGCATCCGGGATGCAGAGTCCTCTAAGGGCTCAGAAAGGAGTGATGGAGTTTTGAGGCGGTATCGTGGCTTAAGCCCAGCTGGAAATCACAGAATCACAGTATAAGCTGAGTTGGAAGGGACCCACAAGGGTCATCAAGTCCAACTCCTGGCCCTGCACATCACCATTCCTAAGAGTCACACCATCTGCCCGAGAGCCTTGTCCAAACGCTTCTTCAGCACTGCCAGGCTTGGTGCTGTGACCACTTCTCTGGGGAGCCTGTTCAGTGTCCAACCACCCTCTGGGTGAAGAACCTTTTCCTGATACACAACCTAAGCCTCCCCTGACACAACTTCAGGCCATTCCCTCAAGTCCTGTCACTGGTCACTACAGAGAAGAGATCAGTGTCTGCTGCTGTACCCTGCTGCAAGATCTCCCCACAGTCTCGTCCAGGCTGAATAGACCAAGCACCTTCATCCACTCCTCACACGGCTTCTTCTCCAGACCCTTCCCTATCTTCATTGTCCTCCTTTGGACACTCTCTAATAGCTTTAATGTCTCTCTTATATTGTGGTGATGAGGCACCACACAGCCACTGGCTTGATCTCCCACTCCTCCGCCCCAACTTCGGTGGAATGGGGAGAAGAATCAACTCTAGGACTTGTAGGTTGAGATAAGAGCAGTTTAATAATAGAAAACAAAGTAAAATACAACAATAATGGTAAATAATAATAATGAAAATAAATAGGGAACAAACCCCAAATAACTGATGCCAAATAAAATTTCTCACCACCTGCTGACTGATGCCAGACCCTTTCCAGGTAACTCCCCCCATTTATCTACTGGGCATAAAGTTCTGTGGTGTGGAATATCCCTTTGGCCAGTTTGGGTCACCTGTCCTGGCTGTGTTCCTTCACTATTTCTTTTCTGTACCTCCTCACTGGCTGACCATGGGACACCAAAAAAAATTCCTTGACTTAGGATACAACAACTTAGAAAAAACCAAAACATAAGTATACTATCAACATTATTCTCATTCTGAATCCAAAACACAGCACTGTACCAAATACTGAGAAGAAATTAACTCCACCTCAGCTGAAACCAAGACAGGCAGTTTTAGGGACTGCAGGAAAGTTCCAGATGATCAGGGGTAGGAAAGGGGATCACTCCCTTTGGCTACTCAAGTTCATTTCTCTCTAGGGCCAACAGAGCTCCTTGCCCCCTTGTTCCAGTCTTCTTCCACATCCTCCACCTCTTTGCTCCCTATCCCCTGTTCATCATCCAGTTAGAAAAAAGTCCAAGCCAGAGGACTGCCCCTTCCTCCTGCTTCTCTGGAGCTTTGTTATCCTACTCCTGAGGACCAGGAGTCCCACCAGGACCAAACGTAGAGTCAGGCTGCACGTGCCATGCACACCCTTACCTTGACCCAGCAGCCCCTGGCCAGCTGGGAGCCATCTCAGGTTCACTGTTCGAGCCAACAGTGTTGGGAGTCTTATTTATCTATGCTTTCAGCCAACTCCAAAATTGATTAATAACTTGCCAGCATATTTTAGTGCTTATTGTATTTTCTCCATGAAGGGAAACAGCACAACTGGTTCTTGTGTCAGATCAAGTTCATGGTTAGGTAACAGAGGCAAACTTTTGGAAAACAGCTCAATCTCAACATCATCTGTAATTGAAATGAGTAACAGAGATGATAGATGAAGTAAGTCTGGACCTTATCAGAAACTGGTAGCCAGCCAGTGGTTTTGTGCCCAACACTTCAGGCTTTCACTACAGTTGTACTCTGGTGATAATCCTGCCTTTTATGAGTGCAAAAAAAGTTCACAAAACATGAGCTATGGCCACTTCAGATTTTGAGACAAGAAGAAATTCGTGTCCATATTAGCAGAACAGCCTGTGAAAATATTGCCAAAGTTCACACCCATCTTTGAGAAGCCAGTACGACTCCTCTGGAGAGATGACACTAGATTATACTCCATTTGTGTGTCACCTCCTGCCCTGTAGCTGCCTCGGTATGACTCAGTTGTTCAGCAGCACAATGCTTTCTCTATGGCAACACTTTTCCACATTGCTTTTAGATGATGCATGGATCATACCCTGATTCTGTAGCCAGTCTGACCTCTGGAATATTCTCCGAAAGTTGATGATTAGGAGACAGTTATTGGCACTGTTTCTGGTAAGAGTTTTCTGTTTCACACACACCATTTTCCCACCAATTTGAAATCTATTCTCTAAATATTGTGTGTGTTAATGCTGCTGTGGGATGGTTTAGTGGGAATGGTTTCTTTGCTTGTGATCATTCTCCTTTGACCAGCACAGTTACCAGCTTTTCAGAGTCTATAAATCTATGAATATGAGTGTGAACATGAAAGGGTGAGGAGCAGAAGGGACAACCTCAGTCACTCTTTCCTGCAACATTTACTATCATGTCATCCATTCTAGAAATCTGTCAATCTGTTTGGAACATTAGGTAGAAGAACAAATAGCGGTTACACACTTTCATCTTTCCAGTCTAAACTACTATAAGAGCAGCTAAATGCTGATTTCTGCAGAGGAATGGAAGTATATCTTGTATTATTTCTACATGCTCTTCTAGGAGCCAAACATTTTCATCTGGGGACCTCTTGCATTTCTTTGGCTGTGGCCTGACAACAGGATGTTCCATAAGTTAAGTGTTAAAAGCTTTTTCAGGAGCTTTTTCAGTTAGGATCAAAAGATCCTTTCAAGACAGCTTTTTAAACTCGTAGTTATGCTTTTCTTGCGGACTTTTAGGACAAGAATTCAAAAACAGTATTTAAAAACTTATTTAAGCAGTATTTTCAACAAAACTTAAACAGATCTGCTCATGAAATTATGTGTTGAGAAACTGATAATTTGACGTGCACAAGGTCTTCTCTGTCTCTGGGCCTCTCAAGCAGGTAGCTATGGAAAACCAGATGACTCTTCTCATGTCATTGAATGATTTGTCCAATTTTGCTGGAAAATTGTAACCTTTTAATGAGTGAGTGTTACCCTCTAACAAGCCCTTGCCAGTCATCTGAAAGTAGGTTTCAGCCATTTATAAGCACTTTGGTTTTTTTCAGTAGATAGAGTTTTTCCACTTACATTAAGGGACAGGGTTTTCACCTGATGCCAGGACAGCTAATTCCAGCCATTAATACCTGCCATGCTTTCACTGCTGGGCTGTCAATTAAACCCATGCCTTTTCCAGCCATGTGTTCTATGCTGAGTTTCCCCAAACAGTGAGGGTGCGGGAAGAAGGGTAAAGAATCCAAACTGGTTAAGTGGTGTTAGGGTCTGTGTATATCTAAGAAGTTGCAGGTATTTTTTACTCAGCCTCAAACTGCAGTTCATGTTAGAAAATCCCACTGAACAAAGGATGGCATATTACTGAGTGGGATGTAAAAACTACATAGCTTTTCAGATCTCCATCTCTCTGATTATGTGATGCAAAAGTAAGAATAGAACCACATAAAGATCTGTTTTACAGAAGGAATGCTCCTATTTCCTGTGATGAGTTTTTGATATCATGTAAGAAAATGACATCTCTTATCCACAAAGGTATTTTCCCCTTACTTGATGTCAGAAGGAAGGAAACCCCCAACCTGTCCCCAGTGAGGCATCCCACAGTGCCTATGATAACTCACTCTATGGTCTTGTGCCTTTTCCTATATGAGAAAACTTTCCCTTTCATCTAATATTCAAGGTGTACGCGGGTATATATAGGCAGCGTATGGTGCATAAATCAAACACAGCTTTCCTTGAACCCAAAATGCTGTTGCTCTGTATCTTCTTGGTGAGTTGCTGCATACCTGGCTCAATGGGAGGTGCAATAGAAGAATTTCAAGCAAACCTCAAGGCTCTAGTGGCTCTAGCAAACAAAGAGGTGGGTCGTTATCTCTTTTTCTTCATTTCCTACAGTTCTTTTGATGGAAATAGAAAATGAAGTCTGGGCTAGTTTCAGCTCTAGTTTGCATGTCCTGTGTTTTGTTTGTTAAAGTTGAGATGCTTGAGGCACTGTGTGTCAAGCTTTCCTCAGAAGCTGGTGCTGTAATCGTTTCCCCAAAGGAAGTTCAGAAATAGAAAACCTGATGAAGATGATATGTAGTTAGAGATGTTTAACAATGTGGCAGTCACTTAGAGGAGAAATACCTTCTAACAGTATATTCTTTTTAAAAATTTTAGATCTTTCTTCCAGTACCCAAGGGGAAATTTCAGGTAAGACTTTCAAACTTCTTTATTCTGCTGTTGTTAATTATTTGAAAAATGATAATGCTTTGTAGCAGATCTTGAGGGAAAGAGAATTAGACTGTTAAAAAAGACTGAATCTCACTAAAAAGGAATACATATGCTAATGGTTCATGGGCAGTTCTGTCAAATTCAGTGAACTTCCTTGTATGGAAAGCTATGGAAATGAATAACCATTTCTGTGACCACAGTCCTTGGGACTTGGTTATATTCCTGCTGAAGGCAATCTCAGGAGTTCTTGCAGAGAGATTACTATTGAGGCTGTTCTCAACATAACTGCATGAGATGCAGACCCTGAACATCACCTGCTGTCATTTAGAACCAAAAGCGGTGAATGGGGTTAGTACTTGAAGCACTAAAATGTTCTTACCTCTTGGCAAACAAACAAGTTGAGTGTTATAAAGCACCATAAAGTTTGTGTCTGAAGGAAGCAATTTGTTGGCACAAGAAGTTATTGCCCACAACCCTGTTGCTCAGTGGTTTCAGTTTGTGGTCTGCAGATTTCTCAAGTTCTGTGAACTGAAAAAAGTTCATGAAAAATAATTAAGAAAAGCCAGCCTGTTGTTTTAGAGGAAAAAATGTGTAGAGGTTGCAGCTTTAAAGAAGGCTAAGATATAGACAGAGGGGTACAGTGCTTCTTTCCTGTGTGGGAGATATAGCTGGGAGAGGGAGTTGGCAGATCTAACATCCTTGGCTGTTAGATCCTGGCTACTCAGTGTGGTTTTGATAAAACTGCAACCCCAATGGATTTTAGTCTGCTTTTACAATTCTGTTCTCTATTTTCCTTTATAACCATTTTTAAAATGTGTTTCTTTTTTCTCCTGCTGTAGATTTTTTATCAAACCCCAGAAAACATAGGAAAGTACCTCTTTCTGTATTTGTACAGAAATAGAGTAGACAATAGGTAATTTCTGTTTCTGCTATGCATGCAAATAGTTATTGAATTTACTGAAAGATAAAAGTCAATTCATTTGGCAGAATATAATTTTGCTGTTATTTGATTTTTTTTAAGTGCCGTCAAGTTCCCTGTCAGCTTGAAAGAACCATAGAAGGACTGAAACTTTCCTTTAAGAATAATCCAGCAAGAACCCATATTTCTCTGATGGAGAAAAACATGGATCACATAACATCAACTTTAAAGAAAACACATACAGTAAGTTTCTCATTAATTATTTATAGTCATAGAATCATGGAATGGTTTTGGTTGGAAGGGACCTTAAAGCTCATCTAGTTCCAACTCCCCTGGCTGGATTAGGGACACCCTAGGTAAAAATATGAAATTACGTGAATGTACCACTCACTTTTTTTCAAAACATGAAATTAATCATCTCAGCATCCTGGCCGACTAAAGCCAACAGCAAAATTTTGATGCCATCTCTGCATACCCTTAGTTTCGCAGTGTTGAGCATTATGGCTGCTGCTCAGCAGTGGTTTTACAGGAAATACCTGCATTCATAGAATCTGGATGAGAGTTAGAGTTTCCTAAAAGATGCATCACCTCTAGACAAATCCTGGGACTTGTCATTAGCCAGGACACTAAAAATAAAAGGCCCTAAGACACATCTCAGTAAGCAAAGTCAGTCACGAAGAAGTATTGCTGATACTCAAATGTCTTCTGTTTGTTCATTCATGCAAATCCGTCTTTCCTTCTGATTAAACATCCCCTTGAACAACCACCAACAGCTTCTCAGAAATGTGTTCTCCTCATTTCCTCCATTATTTTGACTATTACCTGTTGCTATTATCATTATTGCAGCAACCCGAGAACACCAGATCCTGTCCAATAAGAGACCTGCCCCGACAGACAGCCCTTAAGCACTTCACGAGATACTTCCAGAAGGTGCACGAGAACTGCTGGGAGTCCTGATGACAGGTGTTGGCACCCCAAATACTTGGAGACAACTCTTACCCAACACTAGAGCTTGTTCATTTGGAAGACAGAGCACCAGGAAGGGACACCACAATGTTACCATGAATGTTTCATATATGAATTATCAGATATTTATGCCTTATTGCAAGTATTAATGTATTTATTTAATTTATAGAGAGCTTTTATATTTGTACAGAGTCCTAATGTTCAAAGTGATAATGAATAAAAGAACTTAAAATTATTAATTATGTTGTGGAGGTTATGCACTATAATAACTAGAGTATAAGTCAAGGCTGTATAAGTGAAATAAAAAAATATACAGATTAAGTGTCAGATCCATTGATATGCTCTTCTGCAGGCACTTCCAAAATTGTCAAATACTTATAATCTGAAAGCAGGAATAAAAAGGAGAGAAGGCTGTCTTTTAAATATGTGCATAATTAAGTTTGAGAACAATTGTTTCCCTGTAATTCTACAATTCTAATTCTATAATTGCAGTGCAGTATTATCACATGATACACATTCTTTATTTAATTAATATATTTAGTGTGCAAGCGGATCATATTTATTTTAATATTACTCCAAATTTATTTTCAACCCATGGTATCTTCAAATTTTGTAGTAGAGTCAGGAATTAGTGTTGTTGGCTCAGTGACAAGCCAGAACAAAACCCTGAGCAGATCTCTGGGTTATTGCCATAGAAATATAGTGATAATTATCAAACAGAAACAGTGGTGGTAGCAAAGGTTGTCTAATTTAGGCTGGATTTGTTTGGTTGGTTTTTCTTCTCAGGATTGCCTAAAACTGTATTTTTTTATGAAGTGAAGAATGTGTTTACAAGTCACTTTTCATAAATAAAAATATGACATTGTTCTAGAACTTGAAGTTTCAGAAGAAAACAACACTTTTTCTGGTGTATGGAAGCATACCCTGAATTCCAAATGAAATGCAGTGGATTCACTTTGCTGGCTTTTGGGGCATGAAGCAGTTTGAGGACCTGCCCAGCTAGATATTGTGTAACTTTTAAGTGAAAAATACTTGGCATGGATGTATTTTTCGGAAGTTGTAGCCCATCTCTACTGAAGTAAACAATAGGATTAAGTAATTGAGCGTGGTTATGTCCAAGGAACCATCCGGTTTGTGATGATTGTAGCCAATAGACAAGACTTTACAAGAAATGAAAGGGTGCCCAGCAAAGAGATTCCCGTCTTGGTAACTGAGAAAAGCCAGGATGAATCCAGACATTGGTATTAGCAGTGTGACAGTGGCTAATCCAATCAGTCTTGAAACTAATAAATCTTATCTAGAGCAAGCAAAGAGAGTGGTAAAGAAGAAACCTGGAGAACGCTGTCCCACAAGGCCATGCCCACACTGTTAGTCACTGCCGGAAGTTTAGCAAGAGCAGACAAGAGCAAAACAATGACCTTTGAATGAGCAAACATGAGAAGGCACTTCTCCAAACAGGGCACTTCTGACACAGCTCCCAAGGAATCAGAACTGCATCCAGAGAAACACAAGAAGCCAGGAAACCTGTCTTACACTGAGGAGATATTTAAGTACATCAACATCAGCTCTCACAAGTAACTGTAAATGATGCCCAGCTGCTAAAATTGAGAAAAGGCTGGGAAGCATCACTTTTTTCTAGTATTTTATGTTTCACTTCAGCTTTCTGCATAAAACTGAAAAGTAGGAGCAAAGGCAGCATTTTACCACAAAGTTTGCAAAAACTCTATAATATTTATCAAAACAAGCCCCTTTCAACCAACCATTGCTGAGTGATTGTAGTATTAACACAGGTCATGCTAAGAACTCATCTTTCCTTCCAAAACATGCGAAAACGTGCTATAAGTGCGAGCTATAATGTGCTGTACCTGCACTGGGGACAATACTGCTCACCCACACCAAGCTAAACCTCACAAGCCAAGCACAGACAAATGCTACTAAATGCTTAAATGACTAGACTGGAGCTTAATTAAGTAATTAGGCAGAAGACATCTCTAGTTACAATTATGCAACTTTGCATAAGCTCAGCTCATAATTTAAAGTGTATTCTTTCACTATTCCATCTCATTACCTTGTCGTGGGTCCATCCACACAGCAAAATCTCTTTTCTCTCCATTTTGTTCTTCTGGAAGTGTTTTACTTCCTGCATTAGCACAGGTTACCAGATTTTGGAGCACATGTAATTCTTGTTTTATGCTCTGTGCTCTTCAGGAATAGCAGTGCCAGGATTGTAAGGGAATTTAGAATCCTTGGGAGCATTCTAAAATAGCCTGAGTGGCAGAAATGGATTTTTAGTGTGCTGCCAACATGTGCATTATCCTTTTACCATGCTGTCAACCTATTGGCAAGTCATTTCAAAAGAGAAAAGAAAGGTGCTCTTTTAAATGAGAGTCATCCAGGCACATGAAAAAGGTTTTTAGGAGCACTGGCAGGGAAAGGCTGCATACACAAGAGCAGAGGAAGTTGAAAGACTGACTGTACAACTTTAAAATTCACATGCAATATACACAATGCTGTTTACCCTGTCAGTGAAGAGGAAGAGCCTTTTAAGACTTCTATTTTCAGGATGTATAGGCAAAAAACCCACCCAAACTGAGGCAGAGCCCCCTCTCAGGAAGGTCTCACTGAGTGCAGAGGGCAGCTGGCGCCAAGGCAGGCTCCTGCTGCAGGGTGTGATGCTGTGGGAACTGAAACCCAGTGCATCACTGCCACCATAAAAATCAGAAAACAAAGAAACAAAACATTTAGGGACAAATATATTGAGTGGTTTAGGCTGAAAAAATCATAATCACAGGTTTCTGAGCTCCTACAAGTTTCATTTCCTGGTGAGGGAAGCAAAAGGATTTTAGAAAACAAGAGATGTTAAAGCTGCCAGAAGGAAGTCCTGAGATCCAAAGCGATAAGCATCCCACCACTGTTCCTCTGCCTTGGCACTTCAGGGAGATACATGACAATAGATTAGGGGTTTTTTTAAACATTTCGCTATTCTGGCTACCATTCCACTGGCATTTCCCATGGTGCTTAAAAGCTTTCTAATACAGTCTGGGCCAGCCAGCAGTTGTGCCTTTGCTCCAGCCCAGGGCAGAGAGAGAGCAGCAGATGGCATCCACATTTTGTCTGAGTCTTGAGCAACAGTTCCCTCCTTTGTCTTTTGTCTTCTGCCTTTATTTTTCTCTATAGGAAGCATCCCATTTTGTGCAACAGCTTAATCAAGCTGTCTTAGAGTGGGATCTGACAGAGTCCCGCAGACAGCAGTGTCTGGTGGTAAAAGGGACCTGTGAAAAACTGGCCAGATACTGCACATATTGTTTCCAGAAAGCAGTCACTCCCACGGACTGTCACAGAACTGTAGATAAAATTCCTCCCAGCAGCCTGTTTCCCAGGAAAAGGTTTTATTTAATGTAATTTAGGTCAAAACCAGTCTTCACTGAATTTCACAATTTCCCTGGCTTGGAACTGGCCTTTGAAGAATCACCAGGGCAGTTTTGGGGCAGAGATGCTCCAGGAGCAGCACTATGGAGCAGAACTACTTTGGGATACAAGAGCAAAGTCCAGGGATTTATCTTTGTGGTCCATTGTAGGAAGCAGGAATTCTGCTCACTGCTAGAGCATCCAGACATGCACGTGTACCTTGCTGTATCAGCCACCCTCACAAGGGGCATGTACTGCTGGAAGGCAGCAAAAAGCTGAAGAATCATTTGTTAAATATGGTGAATATGACTCCCTCCTAGCTACCTGCTTTTTGCACTCACCTGGCTTCTCTCCATTACTGTCTGTTACAAGTGAGAGTATCACTAAAGGTTAAAACAGTTTCTACAACCCCAGGGGATTGGATGAGTTTGAGGATGAAAAAATTTGTTGGGATAAGAGAAAACTCAATTTCAAATGGATTGCTTTAAGCTAAGTTCCCAGCACAAAATATTGAAACATAACCATGTGAGAAAGCATTCCAGAGCATCTCTCCAGGAGTTGTTCCCTGGTTTCCAGAAATTTCCATTTTCTTGAGCCGGCAGGCTAGGAAGGCACAAGATACTGCACCATAGCAGTGCTGAATTTTGTACTCACACCAGTAGAGAAACCTTATCTGAGCATTGTAACTTCATATGTATCTACATGAAAGAGCAAAACCAGCTCCTACAAAGAGTTGCAGCTCAGTTTTTACAAGGCATTCACTGAGTCCATCAACCTAATGCAGGCACATACCTGCAGGAATCATCACAATTTCTTGACACAAAGAAGCCCTTGCCAGGGATGATGCCACCTTGCACAGACTTTAGGATAACTTTGTTTTCACACTCAGCATCATCTGATTATTTTCTTAAATAATATTCCTAAACTGGCTCTAACATGAACACTTATCATACACTGACTGCCACTGAAATGCATTTTTCATTAGTATCAAAAGTCACGAATTAACTGATTAATTAGATTATTTATTCACTTCCATCCTCCTAATCATTCCAAATTTAAATAGACACTTTAAATAGAGATAAATCCAGCAGTATGGATTTCCACTTGCTGTCTGATACTCCAGTCTCCAGAGTTTCTTCTGAAATACTTTCTTTGCGTGTTCTTATTCCTATTCCTACCAATCCTATTCGTGTTTGTGGTGCCTTCACTCTGCTCATACTCCCAGATAAGACAAATTCCAGAACTATAGATACCAGAGTTGTACAGTATTGAGGTCAGGACTCATTGCTTACATTGCCCTATTTTTTTCTTACATCCTCCTTCACCTTCTTAACTCTGCATTCATGTTATAAACAAAACCCCAAACCGTCTGCACAATAATGAACCTGTCGGAAGATGGGACTATGATTTGTGTAGGGGCACTGAGCCAGCTTAGAGAGAAAAACAGGCACTTGAGCAGTTCTGTTACCTCAAGCAAAATAGGGAAAAAAGTGAAGGAAAAGAGGAAAAGGAAAAATCCCTGCATTGAAAAGTACAGTGATTTTGGAATATGTCACAAGAAGAGAGAGTGGTAAAACAGCAAGCAGTGAAGGACCAGTCTTTTTCCTTTTGAGCTGGGAAAAGCTGAAAGACCAGCTCATGCTACTGCTATATTTAACAAAAATACCCGCGAATTCTTTGGAACTGGGAATTATCTCTTGCAGACAATGTTTATCATGGGGAAAAGAATAGTCATACAGGTCATACAAAGTTCTGGTACAGTGCTGGGATTCTGCAGAACTGGTTGCAAATACCAAATGCAAGCAAGGGAGGAAAAGAAAAAGCCTGAGACAAAATCTGTTGGCAGTTGTGCCGGCCAGGAATGGAATTGGAGACAGATGTGCTCTCTGCGCTAAGCAGCCCTGGGGCGGGGAGATCTGAGGTGGGGGGACACAGCAGTGTCCAGTAGCCCCACGGGCAATCCTTTACAGTGGGGATGGGAAACACCATGCTACAGTGGATGGGCCAACTGTCAGCCAAGGAAAAAAAGTGAGGTTTTACAACAAACCTTGAGTTAAAACTGAGTTGCCCACAGAGATCTGTAATGGTGGAGTCGAACCTCAGCCTGGCTGGCAGGTGCAGCCCAGGTACCAGCCAAAGGGGAGAGGAGGCTTTGCCTGAAAAACCAGTGTGAGTTTGAAGGAGACCAAAGCTGTGAAACACCAAAACCACAGTGAGCCAAGAGTGGGGCCTAATCTTTTCAGTTGTATGGCTTACAAATTCAGCCCAAGGGCAACGGATAGTGCCAGGCAGTGTGGCGGTGGCCCAGTCAGCCTTTGCTCTTGAAATGAAAGATATCAATTGGGTAGACTTTCCCGCCCGAGACAGTGGCTTAGAAGGTGAGCCCGACACTGAGGCTGAGGGCGGTGCTGAGGACCAGCCTCGCCCCTGAGGCGCCACATTTGGAAAAATCTCCTCCCCCAAGTTACTCCCCTTCATGTTTATGTAAAGTTCCGCTCCCCTGTATTCCCCCTTGGCCTGTTTGAATAAGTCCCTCCCTCAACCTTCTGTTATTGGGCACCTGTCATCTCATGTCATTTCTCCTATTGGTTTATCCCTTTGTTCCGCCCCCTCTCTCGGTGCAGTACTTAAGGCACTGCAGCCGGGGCTCGGGGCCTGTGTTTGCTCTCCGTGCGGGGGGCGAAGGTCGGACTGCTGCTACAAAGGGTCCTTCTCTCCTCCTTTGCTTCTGCTGTTCGCAGCAGTTGCCAACGACTGCTGCCAGCTCCACAGAGAGCCTGAGAGCAGATTGCGTCATCTGCCCCTTGCCACAGACTGCAGCCCACCAGTCTGTCCCACTGCCGGGACACTTCGGCAAGTCGCCTGCTTGGCCTCCGGGCTGTCAGGCGGTCAGCTGCGACAAGGCAGGTTCTTTGCCTTTGCATCTCCCAGAGGTGCACTTATGCAGAGTTCACAGAATCACAGAGTTGTTTGAATTGGAAGGATTCTTAAAGACCATCTAATTCCAAACCGCATGCCATGGGCAGGGACACCTTCCACTAGACCAGCTTGCTCAGACCCCCACCCAATCTTGGTCTTGCACTTCCAGGGATGAGGCTTTTCCAGATAACCTGTGCCAGCGTTTTTACCTCCTCATTGTAAAAAGTTTCTTCCTTATTACTTGACACATTCCTGCAAGGATACAATCCTCAGACCTGTGTGATGAGAAAGTTGTACAGATAAGCATGAAGTGTGGAAAAAACCCTCATCTTGTTAGAGATGACAAACGGATACAGCAAAGCAGGCAGCAGCCAGCTTGCAGGTTAGCTTGAGCTAAGCCACATAACCACTACTGACTTTTGACTTCCCCAATTCAAAGTATTGAGATACTGAGATGCTTACTCTGAAACGCTGCGACATCAGACCCCACAAGCGGAGCCAGCGGATCTGCTCCTGCCTGGCAGACACGGGGCTGCACTGCAGCCACCACCGCTGCTGCTTTCAGTTCTGTAAAATAACATCATACTTTTTAAAAGGAAGTAAAAAAGGCGTTTTTCCAGCTTCCAGGAAAGAGGAAAACAAGTCACTGGCTGATATGGCCAGGTGAGATACCACAATGCCTTCAATGAATGAAGACCCTAGACTGGACCCTCGCAAACCCTTGTCAGCTCCTAGCCAGAGAATGGGGCAGTAAGGGGACCACTGTCCTGACACAAAATCAACTCTGGGGCACTAGCTGTGCCCATGGGGTCCGGGCTGATGCACTCAAGACACCCTGCATCCCTCCTTCCCACCCAAAAAAGGGCCACTTTGCTGTGTGTATCCCCAGGGCCACCCTGATGCTCCAGGGCAGTGGCTTCTCCTGCTGTAAATCAATTAACTCTTATAAAATACCTGCATTTTGTATAAATTTTGCCACAAATATTGCACAAGTGCTGTAATTTTTCCATTCTAGGCAATGGGCCACATATTTTCCATGGAGTTTTGTTGGTGTTTTTTTCTTATACCAGTCTTTTTCCTATTGTCTAGCAGATGATCACACTCTGTGAACAAAGAAGCTTTGATTTCTAGAGAAGTGCTGTGGAGATGGCATCTGCTTGGTCATGCTTTGGGTCATTCTATGCTTCACTAATTTTCAAGTTGAAAAGCCACTCCTTATATATTTACTACCTACTTTCCATGGAAAAACTGATTGGGTAAGGAGGCTGTCCCAAGGTTAAACACCAAATGTACTGGAACCTTTCTCTTCCAGAAAGTCTCAACGAATAGTTTTGTTTGGTTTTTTTTACCAGTTTTAAAATTCAACCTAAACAGTTATTTCCTTGTAGAGACCATAAAATGGTAGAGAACTGGTCCAGAACCACTTACAGGTTCTCTGAGCACATCAGGAGGATGAAGACCCATCTCTACCTTCTCTTGCTGACTGCAGGCATCTCTGCTGCTCCCCAGATGAGCAGCATGGCTGAATTACTGACACTACTACAACAAATGTGTGAGGTGATGACAAAGGACATTCAGGTAAATTCAATTTCAATTTTTCTAATGTAAAATGTAATATACTGAATCCTCTTGTTCTTGAATATTTAAATTTTTTTTGAAAGTAAAACAATTTATGTTTTTATCTATTATATTTTTATCAGTGTTAATGAAGAAGATATTTGAAAGGCTGAATTAATGTGTTATTTTTCAGAATCTGAGGATTGAAACTCCCAACAATATAGATGTAAGTAAAAGATTTTAAAATAAAAGTAACTTTTTTGGTTAATTTCTTCACTAGAGATTCTTAAATTGTTGTCTCCTAAAATATTCTATTTGTATTTAAGAGCAAACAATTACTTTAAGTGTAGCTATATATAAGATATAAAATTAATTATAAGATATAAACTATAATTAGATATAAAATGTTATTAAAACCAATCAAATGATGAGTCAAAAAACGATGCTGTAATATAAAAGGACAGCAACTATTCTTGTTCTATGTTTTTGTAAATCTCCTGCAGAACACACACACACGGAATGATTTTCTGAATCAGTTTTTTGAATGAGATACAGCTAAAAAGGAAAGAACACATTCATTCACACTTCCTGCTTGTATGTCTGAAAAATCCTTCTGTTTAGTCTACTTCATTTAGTCCACTTCTAGAAATGGCTTTTTATACCCTTACCATCAGTTAGGGAATTAAATAGTTGTATTACCTCATCTTCTCTGAAGGATGGTGTTAATGTCCCCTGAACAGGACACAGTGACTGGGTGTCCATGAACAGGGTCTGTCTTAAAGATCAAACTCCCCTTTACACATTTCCCACCTTCTTTTGCATCTCCAGTAAATTTCTCCTGTCCCCACTCAGATTTTCTTTCTCAGATAACTTTGGATTACTCCCTCATCATGCAGACACTGTTAATGAGGCTTTTTTCTTTGCTATGCATCAACTAGAATGTTGGTTTCCACAGTCCACGGTCCAGCACAGAGCTCTTCTGCTAATAGTGTGGCCAGATGGCTGTTTGTGGGAATGTAATCTGAGTTATTGATTTTCTTGAAGGAGCAGAATAATTCCCATTTTTGCCCTAAACTAGCTGTGGGAGGGTGGGGGTTTCCATCCCAATCCATCCCATTCCTTGCAAATTAGATGTAAAGTTCCCAGCTCTGTCACTTCTCTCTGGAACTTGTCTGGAGGAGCTCCCTTCCTAGGCTGGGGCTTGGGCTGGCTTTAGCTCTGAGGTTCTGACCCAGAATCAGCAATGCCCAATGGTGGCAGCTCACTTATCCCTTTCCCTTATGAGGTTCCTGGTGGTGCTCCCACAACCCACTGTGCCAGTGCCCAGCTCTCCTTTGGGGGAAAGAGCTGCTTCCCTCTCACCTGTTTTTTAGGTCTGGAGGTGACAGAGACTTCCTCAGTTTCTCTGTGTTGGCTGTTTGTCATGCAGCTTCCTGGGTGAGGCTGTGGGAAAAATGATCTTATTCATCATGCAGCATCCAGGAACGATAAACAAGAGGTACACATTGGTCAAGAACATCATGGGTGCAATGTTGACCTTCAGCAGCTGCCTGCATTTCCTCCAATCTTCAATGATTAGGTTTTTCTTCATTTTTCATCACTTCCTTCTCCTGTAACACTTAAATCTGTTCCTGCCCCTGATAATCATGTCCTCTCCTTCTTTCCTTCTTTAGCTGATCTCTTTCAAAACAACCCCACACTGGAGAGTGTTTCCATCATCACTCTTTGCTTGGCTTCCATCCCACATCCCTTCTCCCCCTTCTGGTGGCCTTGTCCAGACCACAGGATCTCGGAGACCAACGCCAGTGAGTGACTGCTTTGTGGCAGAAGACCAGCATGGCCACCCTTAGGACGGGACAAGGGCCAGGAAATGAGAGGGTGACCACTGTCCCTGTCTCTCCTGGCACACAGGTGTCAGATGTCACATGGGTTAATGTTTGGAGTAGCTTCAAGTTCATTTGTTTTCTTTCTCTTGTGTTGGAGAGACAGGAGCAGATATGAGAAATCAAAGTGGTCTTCACAAGGCTGCAGAAGAGGCAGGGCTGAGTCTTTAGACAATGACATATTTCATCTGGACATTACAAGACATGCCAGCAGATACTGTCCTTCGCCAGGTTTCTGTCTGCAGAGTAAATAAATGTCTACAGCAGATAAGCACACTCGCCTAAGTTGTTTGCAAACTCGAGCCTAAAAGTGAATAAGAATGAATTTGCCACCCAGGCAGCTGGGCAAAATTCACAATGATTTTAAATAAACTCATTGTAGCTTGTGGTTATGAATTCTTGTATCTCAATTTTTCTATTTCTTCCATCTTAGGATGTGAATTGTATCAGCACAATCTTTGAAGGAACAGAACAGCTGAAAAATAATCCAGCTCTAAAAAAATTCAGTGCTTTTTTCCAAAAGCTTGAAAGACTGAAGCAATGGCTCATGCCAAGCCTGGCAAAAGAGGTAAGAATTTATTTGCTGTCTACCAGAGATCATGCAGCAGAGGTGTAACGAAATAAGATCTATAATTCACAAACGAGTCTTTACATCTACAAAAGAGAGTAATTTCTGTACTGGCTTGTTTTTAGTACGTGGAAGAATAAATCCTGGCATTATTTCATGTTTATATCCTTCCCTTGTTCTAATAAGCTTGATCCACCTCTAAAATAAGGATTCGTATGCGTGACAAGCAAATTAAAGAAAAACTGTATAATTTATAAAATGATTTTGAGATTAAAAAGCTCTAAATAATGATTAAATATTAAGCAATTTCATTTTCTTGATTCATTTTTCAGGGGAAATGTGATACAGAACGAAGGAGCACAACAATATTTATAAAAAAGCTGATGACATTCATCCAAAAAGTATTAAAAAACACAAGAGTGGAGAGTTAGAAGTTTCTAAAACTGCTGTAAATTTATATGAGCAGTAAAAGCTTTCCTTGTTTAGGTAGTGTTCCTCCTTTGTGTTAAAATCTGGCAGGACACACCTTCAGTTTCAGTGGTACTGCACTGGTTTGTGTTTGGCATCTCAAAGTATTTGGTGGCAAAATGGCATTTGTATTTTGAGACAAATATTTAAATGCTTGATAAACCAAATCATGCAGGGGGTTACAGAAGGAGCTGACTAAGCATCAAACCTCTGTGTTTCTCATGAACAGTTAATTTCTGAGTCACAGGGAGACTGAATAGGGGTGGATGTGAGCAGAAGCAGCTGGCTCACAGCACACCTCTCATCTGACCATCACCTGGCTCCAGGCCTTGCTGTGCCATCAACATCGAGTGACAGATGATACGGGATGTGAATATATCCCCTTTGCCTTTCTTTGAAACCAGACTGGGCCAGTGCAGGGGGGGACAGCCATATGGGTTGGGGTTCTTCTAACTTTGAAGGTTTAAGGTCAGATTTCTACTGGAAAGTTTTACTGCTCTCACATAACCTCCTTATTCCGCAAGCACTGAGAGACACACCCTGGGATTTTACTGGTTTAGGTTACAATGTAAGATATGTACCAAAAGTATGTATTCTATCACCATCTGTTGAAACCAGGTAGGGCAGTGTTCTTCATCTCTTCCGTGACACATCCCTGATAACTCCCTTCAGAGGGATATCTTCTGTTAATGGGCCATCTAGCCTCACTGCATGACTTATAAAATTACATCATCCCATTGTGAGGTGCTCTGCCCAGGGGGAGGAACCAAGCATTCCCACTTGGATATAATCTGGGGTTTAGAACACCACATTCAGCCCTTACCTACTGGATTCCCAGAGGACAAGAGCTGCATAACCACCACTGGACCTTCAGAGGAAGACCAGACCCTTCTACAGGATCACTGCTTCAACAAAACCACATCTATCACTTCAAGAGGACTGCAGCCACCATTTAATCAGATGGCTACCACCACCCTTCCCGACAGGGTGTCAGGTTGTACCCTGACTCTGTCAGTGTTTTTGTACTACTGCATTTATTTTTAATTTTCCTGTTAAATTGTAGTTCTGATTTCGAGTGTCTCACTTGTTTGCTTTCAAACTAGTACATTTACTCTACCTGCAGCTTTGGTAGACCAGTGTAAATTTGACAACTAAAGGTTTGTAAGGATCTGAACATATAGCACTGAAAGAATTAATGGGTTTTTTGTAATGTTAATGGATAGGAGTGTTTAGATGAGTACAAATTTATTTTTATTGTGTCAATTAAATGGTATTTTATAGACAAAAGTGTTTTGGAGAAAATGTTCTGTATTTTTACTGCTTTTAATAAAGTGAGTAATTGTTTGTCTCTGCCTTTCTCCCTCCGCCCCTTCCCCTCCCAAATTTCTTCCAAGCTATTCCCACACTTCAGGAAATCTAGTTACCAGTCAGGGGAATTAGATCCTTGAGGTGAGTGAGCAAATGTATTGCTGAAAGCTATTTCTAATGATGCATAATTAAAAACCAGAGAGTCCGTGAAGGTACCCACCTCTGCAACAGAGCTGAGCTCACACCTTCTCTCTAGCTCCCTGGACGACGTTTGTATTTTTTTCTATAAATATCCAATCATAAATTTGTTTCTTAAAAAAAAATTAAATATAGGAGAAAGAAATGAGAACAAAATTGAGAAGAGATTTTTGGTCAGAGAGAGAGGTGGGTTCCTCCAGTGTCTTTCTGATCACAGGAGAAGCTTCTTCCAAAACCTGCCAATTCTGACACGTGAAAAGAGAAGCTGAGCAGAAGAACAAGGCACTTGTCACAGTGTTGCCAAGGGTTGGATTTAATGTGTTCCAAACTTCGGGGTCAGACATATCCTGCTACAACATGTCAGCGTCCATGCTCCTTTTTTGGGGGCATCCGTGGGAACGCTGGGGGAAAGACAGAGAATCCTGTGATGACAGAACAAATATGCAGAAACAAAACATTTTCTTGCCACATCAATGCTGGTTTTCCCAGTGTTTTCTAGTGTTATCCAACTTTTATGAAGGAAAAATCACAAAGTTTTTCACAGTATTGCTCCATAAGATGGGCAAAGCAGGAACAATTGCTGGTGAAACAAGGATTAATCAGAAAAATTATTATTTATAAGTTGTTTGTGCAGACGTTGATTTGTCAGACGCTTTACTCTGCTGCAGCTCAATCCCCAAAGCAGACAACCTCCGCACAGGAGCAGGAGGAGGCGGTGGGCGGCTGACGGCAGGTGGCAACAGAGATCAGAAATGCTCGATGCATCTCCCGGGAGAGCTTTTGAGCAGGAAAAATCCTAGAGCGGGCTTTCCTTCCTTCTGGTGCGCAGAGCTCCTTCGTTCAATTCATGTCCCCCATTTTGCAGTGATTCCGATTCCTGAGCTGAGCCCAAGTCCCAAGTGTGCTCAGCACACCCCCACAGCAATCCCTGTCCCCCCAGTGCCACCCAGAGGAAGGCAATCCCTGTGGGACACAATCCGCCGGGCTCGCCCTTTGCCTCGGGTTTCACTGGAGCAGGAAGGAGGTGACAGCCCAAAAGTCCTTGCCTAAGGAACAAGGCGACATCAGCAAAGCAATATAACGCTGGGTGCAGCCACAAACAAGTTAAATCCAGGCAGGCGAGTGCTCACGGGGAAGTTCCCTGGACAGGTTTCCCGGGATTCAGTGTGTGCACTTCAGAGGGGCCAAAAGGTGGAGAAAAAGGAATGGGTTGTTTGGCTCCAGCTATAGCGGGCCATGGAAAACACCCATGACTGGTGAGGAGAAACGGATGTGCAAAGCCTGAACGGGGCGTGATGAAACTACCCAAGAGAAGAAAATCAACCACGCTGCTGGCACGAGTCAGCAGGACGAACTCAGGGTCAGCAAAAAAAAAGGAACTTTTGAACTCTAAAGATGCTGGGAGCTTTGTCTAGGTCGCTGTACCCCCAAATCACTGCAGACACCTGCCCTCCGACCCACCTGGATCCTGCTTCAGGGGGGAACTGCTCCAGCTGTACTTTAATATTAACTATGACTTTATATAGAAAGTTCAAAAGAATTATCTTTTCTTGTGCTAAATTATGTGTAATTATTTATTGTATTTTAAGTGTAATATATATTACATATAGTATATGCTAATATTACGGGGGATCCTAGACTATATATATTTTAAATATAATATATAATTAATAAGA
>VWZW01006995.1:462619-669897 GCA_013397115.1 Edolisoma coerulescens
CTCCGCGGCGCGGATTGGCCGGGCGGTGGCCGGGCCCGGGCGCGGGGAATCCCGGAGCCGCCGCGTTATACCCGCGGGCGCGGCCGGCGGCAGCCAGAGCCGGGCGGCGGGCGGCGGGTGTACGTCGGCCGGGGGACCCACAGCTCGGCACTGCACGGCACAGCGAGGTGGGTCGCGGTGCATCCTATCCTATATCCTATCCTATCCTATCCTATCCTATCCTATCCTATCCTATCCCATCCCATCCCATCCCATCCCATCCCATCCCATCTATCCTATCCTATCCTATCCTATCCTATCCTATCCTATCCTATCCTATCCTATCCTATCCTATCCTATCCTATCCTATCCCGCCCTTAGCCCCTCACTTTGCGCAGCACGGAGGTTCGAGGAGAAAGGGCCCCGCAGGGTCCTTGGGAGCGGTGCCGGGGGCACGGCGCGGCTCGGCTCTGGTCGTAAAGAGGCGGCAGCGCCGGCCTCTGTCGTGCGGAGGAGTTCTGGAGGCGGAGCGGGCGCATCGCTCCGGCAGCCGTCGGGGTCGGCACCGCGCATCCCTCCTGCGGGCAGCGGCCACAGCGCAGGGCACAAGCCCTGGGAGGGGACGGGCTGGGGCGGGCTGTCCCTGCGCACCCGCGGGGCCGGGCACGGATCCGCTCCGCCGATTAGCCCGGGGCGGAGCGGGCGGCCCGACCCCGCTGCTCGGGGCAGCCCTTGGCAGACCCTGGCCCGGGGTGGGCACTCTCCGGGACCTCGTCCCGGCCCCGCAGAACGGGTTCCTGGTGAAAGTTAGAAACGTGTTCTTCGGGCAGTCTTGGGCTGTGCGTCTTGGAAAAACAACACAAACAGGAAATTATTTGTGCAAAGGAAGCGCCAGTAGGGCCGGTCCCTGCGGCGGCCGCTCCTCGGGGCGGGTCGTGGTGGAACTGGGGATATCCACCTGCTGCAGGGCCGCTGCCCCCCACTTTGCGCAACTTACTTACTAATAAACTTTTAAGAAGAGGATTGTGCAGTCGGTGCCTCTCAGTGGCTGTAGAGCCGGGGGGACACCCGCACCCAGTCGCGGTGCTGGCGGGAGGCTCCCTCCCAGAACGGGGGTCGGAGCAGGGCTCCCCCCAGCCTGACCGGTCCCATGCAGAGCTGCCCACGCAGCACGGGCTGAACACTCACTGCTGCCGTCGGCCTCTTTGCCTTATTCCAAACCTGAGCCCTGTTTTGGAGCTGAGCCAGGCATAGCAGGAAGCACTTCCTTCCAGGAGCAGGTGAGAGGCACTGAACGAGAGTTAAGACTCTGGAAAAGTAGTTCTCGGTAGCATTGGTGGTGATGCTGAGCACAGAAGGTATGGGAGGGGCAGCACTGCAGAGTGGTTAAAACAGTGATGAGAGTTTGGCTGACCTGTTTGTTGCTTCTTTCACAGCCAACATGCCAGTGTCAAGAATGCGCATGAGGCCATGGTTGGAAATGCAGATTGATTCCAATCAAATACCAGGACTGATATGGATTAACAAGGTGAGGCTGCTTTGTACTATTATCATCATTATTAGTATTACTTGTGTATCATTAGCAATCCTTATTCTTAAATGACACTAAACACAAGTCAAGATCATAAAGAAAAAAACATGGAGAAAACTTGCCAGCATTATGTTTAAAAAGCAACAGTTTTTGTTTGCAGAAAAGGTAGCTCTGGTTGGTACACAGTGGAGTAGTTCCATTTTTCCCTCAGAAAATTCCCAGGAGGGGAATGATAAATTATAATGAAAACATTCTGAGCATGTTGGAGAACCAAGAAACCTTCAAGATCTCTTTTAACTCCTGCTGCTCATTGAGCCAAATCACCTCCTGACCCAGATAAGCAGCTGCTGTTATACTCCAGTTACTTCCAGTTTTAAGATTCGGCCTGAAGGAAATGTATTTCTTGGTCTGTAAGGCATATCCCTGTTACCAGGGTGTAGCACAGGTCAAGATCAATGAGCTTATTGAACCAGGTCTCTGAAGTTTCCATATCCATCTCAAGAGGATATTTAAGGTACATTCTATTGTAGGATTGCTGCAGGACCTTATGGGCAACTTAAAAAAGGGATTCTCTGAGAAAGTGTATCTAGAAAACATGCTATAATTTATGACATACTAATAGGTTAGATGGAATGTATTGAAATTGTTTTGCCATGAAGTTGATAATATTGCTTACTTCTACCATACTGTAGCACCTTTGGGTTTTTTTCCCAGTTTCAGAAACCATAAAAAGCCTTAAATGCCATGAACAAAATAGATGTAACAATGGCTATTTAATTAAAATGTAGAGCAGGGGGGTTATAACATTTCTGAGCTGCAACTGAGAACTCTGATTAAATCCATCATTCCAAACTGGCATATGATGCTTCTTTTTTAATTCAAATCTCTATTGGCTTAATTTCAGGATAAGAGGATATTTCAAATCCCGTGGAAACATGCAGCTAAGCACGGCTGGGACATGGAGAAGGATGCCTGCCTTTTCCGGAGCTGGGCCATTCATACAGGTGTGTGCTGGCTTTACATTCCCATCAGTCATGTGCCTATCTTAAACAAAGCATTTTTTTGCCTTCACTTACCCTTGACTTACACTGGTAGTTAGATTAACTACTAGTGTATATGTCAGAAAATAGAATGTTGGTATCTTTTGGTGGGAAAAACCAGCACTGTAAAGTCTTGAATACATGACCCATCTCTTGTTTATAGGAAGGTATAAAGAAGGTGAGAAAGATCCTGATCCAAAAACCTGGAAGGCAAATTTCCGCTGTGCCATGAATTCCCTGCCTGACATCGAAGAAGTGAAGGATAAAAGCATCAACAGGGGCTCCAGTGCTGTCAGGGTTTACAGGATGCTGCCACCCTTGACAAAGCATCAGAAGAAAGGTAAACCCTTGGCAATCCAGCTGGAGTTACACTTAAACAGCACTTAAATGTCCTGCTCCATGTAAGCAGGGGGTAACAGACCTGTTGGTAGCACTGGTACTACTGGGCTTGCTCACTGGTTGTTGCTGGGAACAGCTTGTACAAACAGTTAATTTTATCCCAAATGACTTAAACGTGCCTAAAGGCAGCATCAGGAGGTGATGGGGACTGGCTGCTACTGGCAGTAGCTGAGCAGGTTTCAAGGCTGCAAGAGCTCACACTTGCCTAAAATGTGCAGCCCTTTCTCACATTCATCTTATTTTATTTCACAGAAAGGAAGTCAAAGTCTTCAAGAGAAGTAAGAAACAGGAGCAAGAGAAAGGTATGTGTCTGTAGAGGCAGCTGAAGAAGCTAGAGGTTTTGGTGGTTTTCTTGCTTAATTTTTTTTCATATGGGAACTTCCGTGTTCTTAGACAAGTCTTTCATGTTTTACCCTTGTTTTTGTAGTGTTACGAAGAGACAAGGCTGGAAGAGTCAGCAGAAAGCTTAACCAACACTCCTTTGCCAGATGACCACAGTGGCTACACCATTAACGACTATGCAGGGCAGGAAGTGGAGGTGGAGAGCCCAGCCATCACCTTAGGTGAGATGCTGGGTTTAGGTCTGAGCAGAGCAAAAAGTGCTGTTCATGCTAAACCCATGGTGAAAGATGAATCTTGGGGTTGGGGCAGCTGCAGCATCAGACTGGCAGCGACCACAGAGGTGGTTGTCTCTCTCCTGTGAATGCCAACTCCTGGTATGTCCTACAGACCTGTCCTCCTGCGAGGTGAGCGGCTCCCTGACCGACTGGAGGCCAGCAATGGAAGTCACCATGGCTGACAGCACCAACGACCTCTACCAGCTCCAGGTGTCTCCCCTGGCTTCGTCCTCTGAAGGTGGGTTTTTTCTTTCCTACCCCAGTCTTTCACTGGTGTGCTGCAGGCAGGCTGGAGGCAAGGCAGCAGATGAAGGAGTGCCTGGGCTAACAGGAGAAACAAGAGCTGTTTTGTAGAAAAACCAACCTCCATCTGATAGATATGGGAATTTGGAGTTACCAAACCGGCCAGAGTGCAGAAGGGAAGAGCTGGCACATGTCACCTGCCCATGGGTGAAAGGCTCTGAAATGCCACCTACTCCAACAGAGACAGTGGAGGTAGCCATGCTTCCCACTGGGGAAATAAATAATTAACATGGATATATCAGAGTGGTTCTTCACTCAAGGTGGCAAATCATCTTCCTCCTATCATCTTCCACAGCAAGTGGGCTCTGCTCTGTTGAGTCCTAGGGAGGCATCAGAGCTGGCTGGAGCCCTGCACCCCAATATGCAGTTGTTGAAGAGCATCAGAGATGAAGGGCTGTGAGGAGTCTGGGGTGGGCATGAGTAAAAAGTAGTAGTGTTTTGTGACATGAGAATATGAAGCAGGTTCTGTGGTGAAGAAGCGGAAGTATGAGGGTTAAAAGTTGACATCTATATTTTCTTCTCTTTTTTTTATGTGCTTCCAAAACAGTCACAGACGAAGATGAAGAGGAAATAAATCCAGATATTTTTAAGGTAAAACCAGCCCTTCTGGTCAGAATTAAAATTGTCCTAAGTTGGTGTTTGTACCAAGAGAGGAAGGGAGCAGGTATCTGATCCAGTCTCATGTGAGCTGAACATACACTTACTTAATAAGGAAGCCCGAAAAATTAAATATAGAAAGAAAGCTACTTTGCAAACATGAACTGGAGAGGACACACCCATGGAAATATTTACACTTCATGTGAAAGTCAGAGGAAGTTACTGAGTACTGCTAGGAGTAGAGGTTGATAGAATCATAGAATCGCAGAATCATTAAGGTTGGAAAAGGTCTCTAAGACATCAAGTCCAACCATCAGCCCAGCGCCCCCACCATGTTCATTAAACCATGTCCTCAAGTGCCATATCTGCGTGTTTTTGGAACACTTCCAGGGATGATGACTCCACCACTTCCCTGGACAGTCTGTTTCAATGCTTGACAATCCTTTCCATGAAAATTTCTTCCCTAATATCCAATATAAACTTCCTCTGGCACAAGTTGAGGCCATTTCCTGATCTCAGGTTGTTATATTAGGGTCTACAAAGATCCTCTAGACTCTTCTATTTTGCCCTTCCCTCCACCTCTTACATGTTTGGCTCTTAATCTGCATTTCCAGACATGTCACACTCATCCCAGTGATAAGATAGGAAAAAGTGCTCCAGCCCTTGCTGTTTTGCATGAACTTTTTTTTTTTAAACTGAATAAAACAAGTTTTATATAACTTAGCATGAGAAAATAGAATTTGATCTTGTTGCTTACCTGTCTTCTAATTAAGGGCAAGTAATCGAACATTGCACCCACAGCAAGCAGGAGCAGTTTTTACCATCTCCTTCTCTTCCAGCTGCTTGGACCAGCCCAAGACTGGCACAACACCAGCATTGGGGGGAAAGGCTTTCTCACCAATGAGTCAGGTACCCAGACCCTGTGCAGCACCTACAGCTACAAGGAGCAGGACGGGGACATCAACACAACTTCAGGTACAGGCTCCTGGGCTATCTGACAGTCAAGGCCACAGGATGATGCAGATTAGACACTAATTGGGCGGCAGCAAAGGAAATGGAGGAATTCACCATCCTTGTGTTCAGAGATTTCCAAGCAGCCTGTTGGAAGGCTGTAAGGAATTCGTTGATAAAAAGGAAAAGTCAAAAACACCTCCAGTAAGAGAATCCTACAGATTTCAGGGTTATACATGTGTAAGCTAGGTCAGCTTTCAGGAACTCATTGGAATAGAACTAAAGAATGTCCTCTAGCAATAGCTTAAATGAAACAGTTTGATAGAAAGTGTTTGATGTATTTTAGGAAAATAATAGTCTAAGGTATTTACTCTCATCTGAGAAATCTTTCAATTTCTGATATTTATTTTTAATATATCTATATGCTATTTTGCTCTTGCTGCATTAATTCAGTGCCCATTCTCGGTTCCTTTTATCTAGGAGAGGCGGATTTCAGGTTCTTTGACCAGAAAAGCAGCCTAGATTTCTCCTGGCTGGATACAGTGAGGCCGACCATGCAAGTCATTCCCTGTGGGTTGTAAACCCTTGGCTTCCTCCAACCACAAACTGCTCTTGGATAGAAACTTCAACAAGCGTGGAGAGAATGGAAGAAATTTTTTGTTACTGACTGAAGGAAGAAAGTAGCTTTTCTATTCCGTTTCAGTTGTAGGCCTGGAAAGGTGAGCATGAAAAACACCATTATCAATGTAAAAAAGGAACCCCGTATCGCTAGCAGGACTCTGGCACCGAAGGTGCTCAGCTGCAGCTCCCACCTTATTGCTCCAGAGGTGAAGCTTTTGCTGGAAGGTGTCACTGTGCCATGGAGTCTGACCTGGTGGGGTACCACAGGCCTGGGGAGCAGGTTACCATCCTCCCCATGTGTGGTGTGGTGAGCACTTTACCCACAGAGTGCTTAGAGGAGACACTGCAGATAAGTCTCTGACCTGTTAGTTTTGGTTGCTGCTTACCTGTGCAACACTGGTGACCTTGACCTTAATGACTGTCATTACACTTAGGCAGAAAAATTGCACTAATGGGCCATCTATTCTTTGATTTACTCCATCATGTAGTCCATCTTTCAGACCTTTCAAACTCTGTAAATAGACCATTAAAATGTGAAAATTCGGTTTAGGCTTTGCTTCCACCAAGTCCATTCCCCAGATGCACTCACAAGATGCTCTCTGCAGTAGGCATGCCCTATCCCTTTCCTCATATGAGTTCAAGAGCTGCTGCATGAAACAATTTTGCACTGATAGGGGCAGGGCTCTTTATTTTTACCATGCCTTTTGCAGATCCCTTGTGGCACTCTGTGGGGATCCCTCCAGTACTGCACACAAGTTGTAACATCCCATGTATCCTCTGGACCAGCATGTGCAGGCGAGTGCTGGATGGAAGAGGTTCTAGTGTGTGTGTGTGTAATAGATAGGGATCAAATCACTAAGCTGTAACAGACTATTTTCTTGTACATTTTATTTTTGTATATAAAGTGTTGTATATTTGTTTTAATAAAATGTTTGATATATGACATGTTTACTTCTTCTCATGGAAGAGCTCTGAAGATGCATTCCAGTGTCCTTGAAAATACCCAAACAGATGTGCTGTTGACAGAGACAGTTGGAGGGGTTTTTTCATGACTCATGAAAGCACAAGGAATTTCGTTTGCTCTCATTTTCTACCCCCCAGCCGCTTCCAAGTGCAGCTGATGGGTGGAATCCTACATGTCAGGGAAGGGGAGCACTGATGCTGTGCATTGTGGGGTAGTTAGTTTTTACTTGTCATCATCTGCAAGTCAGCCCTGACTCAGAGTAACATTACAGGCTACACTAAAAAAATCCTGTACAGCAAGTCCCTGCTATGGATGTTCCTATCAGCAATACCATTGGCTTCTGGGATTAAATCAGCAGTGAAGCCCTAGTTAAATACCTCAGGTTTGCCTCAAAAGAAAGCACAGGCACAATTCAGAAGGCAAGGGGAAAGCAAGCTGGTTTTCCCCTGAATATTTGATGCATTTGCTATACTTGATGCTGTAAAGGTCTAATGTTGTTGCATCATGTGTGGTGGGATACAAGTGAGGGTGAGGCAATGCGTGAGAGCCACAGCCACTGACACTGCCTGGAAAACCCCTGTGCTGTGCTGGCCTTTGGGGAATAACTTCATTTTCTGGGCCAGAGCTGAGGAGAATACTGGGCTGCAGGAGAGGAAGACCCAGCCCAAAGGGCTGGAACAAAGAAGACATTTCCTTCTGCCTTTGGCACAGGCTCTGCTGCAGCCTGACCTGCAGGGCAGGGACAGATGTGGGGCTTACTGAGGGAACAGGGAAAATTAGGTGCCAGGTCGTGGGTCTCAAATCCAGCACAGCAAGATGGAGGGGCAGCCTGGGGAGGTAGAGGCTGGGCAGGATCCCTCCATCCTGTTAGTCATTAACCAGCCCTCCCTGGCACAGCATGAGGCAGGCAAGCCCAGGAAGCACTTTCCAGGTGACAGGGGCAGAGAGCAGCTCCTGATGGCCTCATCCTGGCCCTGCAGGGCTGGCAGCTGGGAGTGCGGGGACTGTGCTGTCCTCCTAAAGCTGCCACACTCCCTGGCAGGGTATCTGGCCTGAAGATCCACATCTTGGGAATCCCATCTGGCTGGGAATCCCCGGGTACCTGGGCTGCCTTGAATCACACACACCTGAAGTCCTGCAGATCTAGAGCAGGAACATTTTGTGCACAAGCAAAGAAATCACCCATCAGATTCTCAGACTTCCAGTACTTAAAATGAGCTTATAAAAGAGAGCAACTTTTATCTCAGGCAGACAGTGACAAGGGGGTATGGCTACAAACTGACACAGGGCAGGGTTGGATTAAACAGATACTAGGAAGAAATTCTTGACTCTGGAGGGTCATGAGGCCCTGGCACAGGCTGCCCAGGGAAACTGTGGCTGCCCAATCCCTGGAAGTGTTCAAGGCCAGGTTGAGAGGGGCTTAGAGCAACCTGGTCTAGTGGAAGGTGTCCTTGCCCATAGCAAGGTGGAGCAAAATGAGCTTTAAGGTCCCTTCCAGCCCAAACCATTTGATGGTTCTATGATTCCGTGACCAGATTTGTGTCCTGGTCAGCTGCAGCAGCAGCTTCTACCAGGGAAAGAATGTGGGGCTGCAGGACATAGAGCTACCTGTAGCCCTGGGACAGGACGTCAGCTCAACATCACCAACACAAGGAGGAAATCAGTTTTAAGAGCCCGTGCAAGTTTACCACACATGGGGGGAGGGGGCAGGAGAGAGAAGGGAAACTTTCTATGATGCAAACACTGCTAAAAATAGAGATTAATTCACCCATTCATGCATTAGAAGGGGCACGCTTTTCACAAACATGCTCAGATACAAAAAGCCCCCCAGCATTGAAATGTTCACAAATAAAAGGTTAGACCAAGATTTGGGAATAGAAGAAAGCAGCAGCAAGTGCCTCACACTCAGGGACCAGAGACATGTTCCAAGACTATTTTATCAGGATGTTGGAAATGCTTTCTCTTGTTACCTGCTAAGGTACCTGCATGTCTGACTGCACGTTCAGTATTTTACCAGTGAAAAGTGGTGAAGTCCCATGACAGAATTTGGTAGTTATTCAGCCATTGAAGCATCTGGATGGATGAATTCCATCTCAGGTATTTTGTTGTCAGTTTTGTTGTTTTGAACTCTTTGGGAAGGGAAGAAAAACAGAGTGGTACTCTCCAGCTCATGAGTGGGGTGACTTGGGGGCTGCTACACTGAGCTGATGCCTGACTGGCTCCTCCATCACCTCCAGGGCAGGTGGGACTTGTATGAGAAACAGACTAAAGAGACTTTTAGGCTACTTGTACACAGAGGAGCATCATCAGCTCTTTAGGACAAACTCCTTGCATAGGCTATGTGATAGAAACAGTTTTAAACCTAGACACTGAATTTTTCTGAATTTGCCTATCCTAATCAAGCTCTTCATAAACCCAGTAAACTTCTGTTGGAATAAGAGTTGTTTTCACCTGTCATATGCACACAGCTAAATTCAACTGGGAAGTATTCACATAGCAGGAGAGCAGGTCCCTGGGGAGAGCTGCTCAGCCCTTTCAAACCCAGCCAGAGCAATAAAGGAAAGTTCCTATGGGCAGGGCTCAAAGGGCAAGCAGCTCTTATGCTATGAACCTTGCATGACAGAGAGAAAGATCTAAAGGCAGTGCAGCTGTTGTAAAAATAGAGATAACTTCTCTGTGGTGGAAACCAAAAAGGAATCGTTGTGTAATCACTGGTCATTTAGGAAATGAATGGAACTACTGCTGAAGGCTTGGAAGGCTGCTCCAGCAGAGGCTTTCCATTAACTACACCATCCTTACACCATCACTGGCTGCAGCTCACTTGTAAGCCTTGAAACCATTCAAAAACAAACTAAAAAAATCCCTTTATTTAGCTTTAGAGCCTTAGACCATTAACAGGACAAAACTTCCTGAAAATAACACGACAGTCTCAGAAACAGTCCCACATCCTGTATGCAGGAAGGCTCTGCAGCACCTCAAGCACACATTTTGCTCTGCAGCATCCTGCATCAAGGTGGAAGAAGCTGTTGGTTCATGCCAGCAGAGGTTTTCAGTGCTGCAGCAGCAGGATCTCACACATCTGGTAACTGCAGCTTTTCCTAGGGAATACCTGGGACCTGTAAACAAGGAGTTGTTGCTTTTCCCCCAGTCTTTGTCCAAATGGATTCTTAGTGAGCAACTCACCGGTGCCTGGAGAAGCCTCTGGCCCTTGGCTGCCCAGGGCAGTGGTACCTCGTGTAAGCTTTCCCTGCCAGGCAGCGGAGCCTGCAGTTATCATTTCACCTTTATTTGCTGTGGTGACTGAATCTTGATAATCAAACACACTTCCAGGCAGTCACAGGATTTACAGTATCTGTCTCAGTTTGAAAGACAGGTGTCTGCCAAGGAAGGCAGGAGCCTCCCTTGGAATGGAGAATGAAACCCCTTCCCTCCAAATTATTATAATTTTGCAATTAAGGGGCTTTCAGGCAAAGATATGAGAAATAGGAATAACAGTTCTGTACTAATATATATATATAACAACAAGGCAAACCAACAGCACCAACTACGGCAGTCACAACAAAACAGACCCAGGACCCCGGTGCCGCCCTCGCGGCTGTCG
The DNA here is from genome assembly GCA_013397115.1 of Edolisoma coerulescens. NCBI lineage: Eukaryota > Metazoa > Chordata > Aves > Passeriformes > Campephagidae > Edolisoma > Edolisoma coerulescens. The sequence goes on from VWZW01006995.1 coordinate 473,223, forward strand.
GGCACCTTCCCCTTCCGTGCAGTGGCGCTCACAGCCGCCAGGGGCGCTGGCGGCTCCCGGGGCGCAGGGCGGCTGCGATGGTTCCCCCGCGGCTGCAGGGGGCGCTCCGGAGCGAGCTCGGGGAGCACGCGGTGATGGCGGCTCGCCTGGGCCGGGGAGGGATGGAAGAAAGGCTTCACAAAGCCCCGGACAGCCGATCCCGATGGCCAGCCGGACCCTCGGGAACAGCGGGCGTGTAGCGAAGGCTCACAGGAGTAGCCCAGGAGCGGCGAGGCAGGGCAGCTGCAGCCCAGCTTTCAGCTGGGCAGGGAAAAAAGCAGCTTTGGGGTCCCGGCGATTTTCTCTGAGGCACGGTGGTGGAAAAAGCCGGAGAAAAGCCGGACTCCACAGTGGTGGGTTCTCCCCCAGAAGTGAACGTGGCCTCTCTCTCCCCCAAACACCCAGAGAACCCCGCGCCAGGGCCCGCACCCCACCCCAAATAAAAAGAGGCAGCTCGCAGACCCTCCCTCCCTGTGGCCAGGTCCTTTTGTCTCTCTTAAGTACTCAGTGATTTGTCTCCTAGCTGCCTGTATGGGAAAAATTCTTTAAGAGAAAAGGAAAACAAAAGGGTAACTCCTAAACCCCAAACAGTACCACACCTGGAATGGATAGCAGTGTGGGCCACAGATATGAATTTATAACTGCAAAAAACAGTAGGATATTTATTTGTGGTGCAAAGGCAAACTATTGCTTAGAAAGCAACCAAATGTCTTGGGCTACAAATATTTCTCTGCTGTCGAGGATCATTCCTCCTCTCCAGTTCCACAAGGGCCCATTTTCTACCCATATTTGTAAATACAACACAAGGAAGACAGAAACTTTCTTAAGGCAAAAGCCTCTCTCAGAGACTTGGGAGGGCCAAGGAAAGAAGTGTTATCTGTAGAAAAGTTAGTGTTAGAGCTTAGATGGGCAAACATCTTCCCTAGAAAGGGAGATAGAGAGGAAAGTCACATTTTCATGGACCAATTGTATCTAAGTTGTGTCCCTTTCACCAATTGCTTCTGTCCACTGCCCGTACCCTCTCCCACCACAGTGCTGCACTTCAGAGCTGCTTTTTCTCCCACATTTTTCTATCCCCTTCAATATTTGTCTCACTGTTAACCCATCGCTGTCCCTCCCCAGCCCTTCTATGTGCAAAAAACCCCAAGGCAGTAATAAAAGCAATAATAAAAGCAACAATAAAAGCTCATTGGTACAGAAGCATGGTGCAGGTAGCTCCAGTTACTTGCACTATGTCATTCCCCACTAACCTTTGGTCTCATTTGTCCTGATAAGGTCAGGATGTGAATTCAGCCAGCGTGGTTCCCTGCCATACACTCTGTCCTAGTACAGCTTCCCCAGAGAAGGGAGGAGCTGGGAAAGGATGGGAAAACTTCCCATGGCCCCTTCCAGAGTTCCAACAAGAGCATGGCATGCACTGCCATCAGCTGAACTCTCAAAGGCACATCAACCCAAGCCAGCAGAAGTCATAAATCGCCTAAAACCTAGAAAATCTGCTCATCCTGCTGGATTTGGTCACCAGCTGGATATGAACAGAGATGTCACACACAGTATGAAGGACTCAAGATGGCCAGGCATGAACATTCTCAACCACTGGCTGCCTTGCTGACCATGGTGGAAGGGCAGTGCCAGATCACAGGCAGCATGACAGGAAGATGGGGTAGCCAGGAGGATCTGTAGCCACAGGGCTCAGAGATGAGGAGGGCCAGGGACTGGGCAAGGAGCAGATCAGATGACCCACCCAACTAAAACCTTTGTGCCAGAAATTACCAGGGTCTGCCTCTGCATGAACACCAAGGCAGTTATCATCTGTTCTGGTGTATGAGGCTGGAAAACTAAGTCGAGACAAACACATGGACAAAATAGGCACTGGGAAACACTTAGCAGGAGATATCCAGGAATAAGGAATTTGATCTGCAGAGGAAACAGGACAGCAAATCCAGCCTCTCTCCTTGCTCTCTGACAGCTGACACGAACAGTGCGGCTGTTCTCAGCCTTTTAAACTTCAGAATGATCTACTCCCTTCATTTTGCTCATGATTCATATAGAAACCTCACCATGAAGCCTATTGAAGAGCCTGGCAGTCAGCACCCAGCCAGCCCAAGGTGTCAGGTGGGATGAGGGGTGAGATGTTGTCACAGCCCACGCAGCATAGACCGGCCTCTCACAGCTCACCAGTGTCTCCCAGCTGCCAGAAACCAGTAGGGAGGAAATGTTAAGTTGGTGGCCCACCAGGCTGCCGGGGCACCCAGCTCCTGGGCCAAAACAGCAGCAACACACATTAACACATGAGCATCGTGAGCTGTGATGAGAGGGTGGGTGCTCAGCTGTCACAGCTCACCACCTGTTTTGGGGTAATATGTCACACTTCAAACAAGGACTCCTGCCTGTTGTGCTTGTTCCTCATCACACAACACACTGTGGGCACATGGTCACAGCATCAAAGCTGGGGCAAGCCAGGATGTGTCCAGCATCTTCGGGGGACCTTCCAGGGGAATTCAACCTCAATAACATTACATGAAAACCCGAGCAGAAACAGCTGCCTGCCAGCCACAGGCAGAGGGAAGGACTTTGTTTGCTCTATTTGTATGGATCAATGGTTGAAAACACAAAAACAAGGGAGTGGTCAAAGGCGGGTTCTCAAAGGGAGGAGGAAGGAGAAGGGTCTGAGGAACTCAGGGCAAACAGAAGGTAGCTGGAGGTTTTGCGCCTTTCAAAGCAGGGGTGGTTTGGCATTGATAACACAGAGAATGAAGGACAGAACACAGCATAAGGATGCTGGCCCTAATTCAGATTGAATCCAGCACAAGCATTACACATATCAGATATTTCTGAGCAGGGCTATTAAATAACAAGAGCCAGGTGAACCACAGTATATCCACTAAATATGCCCAGTTCCAATATCTCCATTGCAAGAATGTGTTTCACTGAGTTTGTTCTTTCATCAGCTTAATACTACAAAGATTTCACCAACAGTCTTCAGGCAGCAGAAACTAACTGGGAAGACAAGTCCAGACAGCTACAGCTTTGTTTTTACCAGCTTTATTGCTGAAGAAAGCAGACAGAGCAGGGAGCAGACTGGGGACTGTGCAGGCCTATTCCAGCCTTGTGGCTAGTTCCTAGCATATTTTTATCAATTGTGGAGGGATGTGGCATAGATTCCTAGTGGCAATATTTAAAATCAGCAAGTGAACCATTTAGACATCTACATTTCTACAACAGAAATAATAGTTCTGTGTTATATCCAGCAGCTGCCATTCCTACGCAGGGCAATCCTTCACCATCAGCTTTGGAGGAACCTCACTGGGTTTCTCCTGCCTAGCCTGCTTCACCCCATGCTTCTGGAAGCCCCCAAACAGGCTTCCCACAGAGAGACATGAGGAGCTTTTCTGGAAGCACAGGCTGAGCCCCTCAGTCTCATTCCTAATGAAGAGCTCAGCTCACTTCCCTTCAGTATTTTACTTGTGTTAAACAGGTAACAAATGTTCTACCGAATCAGCATCCTGAGAGAAGCAGCTCACCAGGGTGTTTGATTACAATGCACACACCTTTAGGTAACAGGAGCATCCAGGGGTTAAAGAGTGGGAACAGCCCTTGACCTGCTCACAGGTATGTGAAAGCCTTGAAGTAACATTTTTCTGGGTTCCACAGCAGGGTGACATCTCCTTCCACCACTAAGGAGCACAGCCAGGCTGAGTGGGTGTCCTGCCAAGGCAGTGTCTCCAGGATCAGGAATGACTCTGCTCTGGCAGCTTTTGCAGGGACTAAAATGGTCTGGAGAAAAGGAGGCTCAGGGGGAACCCCATTGCCCTCTACAACTCCCTGACAGGAGGGTGGAGCCAGGTGGGAATCAGCCTCTTCTCCCAGGTAATAAGCGATAGGACAAGAGGAAATGGCCTCAAGTTGTGCCAGAGGAGGTTTAGATTGGGCATTAGGAACAATTTCTTCATGGAAAATGTTGCCAAGCCCTGGAATGGGCTGCCCAGGGCAGTAGCGGAGTTGCCATCCCTGGAGGGATTTAAAAGACATGTACATGTGGCACTGGGGGACACAGTTTAGTGGTGGGCCTGGCAGTGCTGGGGGAATGGTTGGACTCGATGATCTCAGAGGGTTTTCCATGATTCTGGGATTCTGTAGCTACAGACCCCCACAGTGGGATGGAGGCAGGACCCTGCTGGGGTCAGGGGAGCTGCACATGGCTGACATTTGATCATTCCCCATGCCAAGGCTGGAGCACTGATGCTGTGCCACATAAACACATTGCATGGAACCTTACAGATTCAAGTAGAGACAAGATTTCTGTATTTCAGAGGAAACAGCTAATTGCCCTGGGGAAGGTCCTTGTGAAGAGGAACACGGCTCTCTAAGCCATGTTTAAAGGCTGAGGGCTCGTGTTGGAGCAGAGGTGTTTCCCTGTTTTTGAAATTAGGAGGTACCTTCAGAAGCATTGGGAGCCACCACAGTGATGAGTGGCAGGGGCTGCGCTCCCACCTCCCACAGCCTCGGCTGGAAGAAGCCACCCCATCATCTCCATGACCTATTCACATGGCCCTTGTAAAGACAAGGAGGAAGATGCTGGTCCTCCAGTTTGTTTCTTTTTGCTTTCAGAGCAGGACCTGGTGAGATGTGAGTGGGAGAACCCAGGTGTTGCCCTTACCATGGCGCTCTCCTCAAAGTGGAGAGGATGTGCAGGAAACCCACTGGTGCCCTCCCACACACAAGATGGGCACAGCACCCACTCGGCACAGACCTGTTCCTACCACTCAGAAAGGGCCTGCAAAGGCTCATTTTCAACCCCTTTGCAGAACATCAACCCAGCGGCAGCTGAGCCACCCCTGTGGCACAGTTTCACAATGAACTCGCTGCGGTTCAGCAAACATCAGGCACCTTGTGTCTGGGGAATAGGAACCTCAGCCACCAAGATCTGCAGGATGTGAGCCCAGCTCTGCAGGAAAATGAACTTGCTACAGTGTCAAAAACTCAATAAAAAACTCAAGAACTTGTCACTCAGGACACGGCCGCTGCTGCAGGCACCCGGAACTCACAAGTGCCTGCTGGGGTACCCCACAGTGCACCATGAAGAGCCCAGCACAGCTTTCTGCTCTGGAAGACAAACTCAGAAAATTGAGAAAAATGATGAGAAAGGCTCATGCTACACTTGATAACAACTTGCAGCCTCCTGTGTGCCTCTGCTGAGCAAACCACCATTTCCTGAACTGAGGTGTCAGGCATGAAATATTTCACATACTGGAGCAACCGTCACCGTCTGCTAAGTGACAAACAGAACTTCAGCCTTTCCTGGTATTTAATGCATAAATCAGGGTGTGTCTGTTTGTGATTCTGTAATTGAAAACTTGCTGTCTTGCTTGGGGAGGCAGCAGTAAAAATGTTTGTGTAGGCAGTGTACATTTAGCCTAAATGACTTTCTAGCCAAGAGTTTCTATAGCATGCAAGTCTCATGCTGCTGCTGCAGAAGCACTGCCAGAAGTACCTGCAGGCATCAGGTAAGGCCATGTCTGAAAAACCAATAACATGCTTCCTTTTCCCCATTTATCCATGGACTTACCCATTCCTTCCACTCCACATCTCACCAGTGGGAAATGACTCAGCTGTAACTCAGGAGCTCATGGATCTGGCAGGCTGATCTCTGCAGAAGCATTTATTTTTGTCACTATCCCTCCAGGCACTCATTGATTACCCCACCAATTTCATACCCAAAAGTGCCAGCAGCCAGTGTGGTCCGGGGCCGCCAAGTCAGCTCCTGCTTGGGTCTCCAGTTCACACAGCCTTTTCTCTTCAGGCCTCCATACAGATAGACACCAAGAGAAGCACACCCAGAAGATGGAAGGAAAGGATTCTCCCCTCTACCAAGAACACAGCAGACCATACCTAGAACACTGTGCCCAGTTTTGTGTCCTTCCAGTACAAGAAAGACACTGACAAAATGGAGAAATAAGCCCCAAAAGCCTGAAGCCACCACCACAACCAGGGCACTGAGCTCTGGTTGAGAGAGGAGGGGACAAGAGGAGTTGTTCTGCTGGAGAAGGAGAGACTTTGGGGGCTCATAACACTCTCCTCCCAGGGGCTTATTGAGAGTGTGGACCCAGGCTCTCCCCAGGGTGCATGGTAGGAGCACAAGAGACAAGGGGCACAAGGGGCAAAAGCTGAAATAACAGATTTAGCCAGGATATCAGGGGATGTTTCTTCCTGCAAGGTCAGCCAAACAGTGGGACAGCTCATCCAGAGAGGTTTCCCAGATTGGAAACAGCTCAGGGCAACTTGGTCTAACCTAGTGGCTGACCACAAGCAGGATGCTGGAGTACAGCCCTCCTGAGGTCCCTTTCTATACAAATTATCTTACAAGACTAATTCTGCCATGTTCTTCATACAGAAACCAGATCATTGCAAGTGGTGCAGCCCACCAGAAGCTCTCTGCTTTTCCCCTCCTGTTTAGTGCACTGATTTACCACGTGTTTATCATCTTTCTTTAATCAGCAGCCAGCTTCAGATGACACTTACAGAGGAGCTATTTTCCTGTTCAGTTTTGGTGATGTTTCAGTTAAGGTTTATGGTTAGCCTCCTGTTCTTCCACTCCTGCCAGCCACAGGAATACCGCTATCAGTGACTGTTCCCTCATTTGTTGCATGTTTCTCTGCTGCACAAGTTCAACAGCATAAAGCTCCCAGGTGAACCCATCCATATCAGCTCCAAAAGCAGAGGTGAATCCCAACAGACTGTCCATGGCATTTCAACCAAAGCCTTCCACACCAGCTATCACATTCTGTACACTAAAGTGCTGGCTTAGTATTTGCTTTATCACACTCCAAAAACACCCAAGGATTCTAAACTTACTATCTAAGGAAAGATGAAACATCAATAACAAAAAACACCCTCCTCCCGCAAATGAAGAAATACTGGACCAAAAGCTCTCACTGAATTGGAAGGGGGGAATTACCTTCAGAGGCTGAGACTGCTGCTGGAAGATGCAGAGGTCCATCGACTGCCCTGTTTCTGGCTCCAGAGGGACAATGAGGAGAGCACAACCAGCAATTCTGCAGAGCCTTAAGAAGCCCAGCCTGTCCTGGGCTCTGATGTATCACAGCCGGGCTCACAAGTGCTTTCAATTTCTCAGGAATTTGATTTCTCAAACAATCTGGGTGCAAGAACTAAAGCACAAGAGGCCCCTTGCCCTCTATAAAATGTGAAAAGGTTCTGTGAAGGCAATTTTAATGTGCTAGAATAAGCTGCAGTAGACAGTTCCTCATTTCATACTGAAGTATATAGGAGTGGAAGGTAATTGGCACAGATGAGTTAGAAAGAAGGCAGTCAGTGCCTTGGAAGTTCCTTCCTTTTTTGCGTGATATTCCCATTCATACACAGCAGACATTGCCTGTCCTCACGCTCCGTTAGAAGAGAGGAACAGGAAAAATAAGCACTGAAAAAAAAGAACTTGTGCAGGGAAAGATGGGGAAAACTGGAAATATGGAAGAAACAAAAAAATAGAAAAGGAAAGCTGAGAATCAGTGGAATTTGGCTTCCACTATGAATGAACAAAAACCAAAACAAAAAGGTTCATTCTGAAAATGCAACACTTATTGTGCCAGAGACACATCTGTGCAAGGCAGCTCCACCAGAACATTTTCCTCGTTTTCCTCTACTTTTCAGAGCACTCAGTACTGCTCCTAAATCAGTTTGATTCATGCCAACCCATGATAGCCTCCAGCACCCACTGCATGGAAACCACAGTTTTACTGATCTTCAGAGGGAAAAACAGAATTAAATCCAAGAATGGCTGCAGCAGCTTTAAGCCACTTGCAGTTCAAACAAGATACAAACTTCCTTATATGTATTTCTAAAACAGCATTGGGATCACCTGATCAAAAGTTATTAAAACTTACAGGGTCTAGGTTTATCTGCCCTTAATTCTTCTTCCAGTGTCCCAGTAAATTAGTTTGGGGTCTTCTCTCCACCCCCAGGATATTGGCAAACCAGTGCACCCCCACTGTCAGGACTGCACTTCTGGTATCTCTCAACCACTTCTAGCCTTGGGTAACAAGCAATAAAAAATTTCAAATTGTATCAGAGTACCTTTGCGGAGAGGAGCTGATGTGCTGTCAGCTCCCAGCCTGGCTCTGCTGCCCTTGGGAGCCCTGCTTCCAGATAAATGGATCTATTGGCTCCTTTCCCTTCCCGCTGTGCTAAATAACATCACTGCTAAGCCCTGGCTGATGGCAGGATGAAGCCACTGACAAGTGCCCCTGGGTCAGTTGCACCATGGAAAACCCCAGTGTTGAGCTCAGCTTGAAGAGGTGCAGCTGCTGGTTACAACACTCAAATGCAAATGGAAATTAAAAAAACATTCACAAAGTAAACAGCACCACACGGGAGCATGCAAAAATGCATTACAGCAGCTTTACTTCCTATTTCATTTTCCTTACAGCTCTGAAAATAATAGCTGCAGAATTCAGTGGGGCTTTTGGGGACAGTTGCTTGTAATCAAGCTGCTCTGGGACTAGCTGAGTGCTCAGGAGCCATGTACCACAGACCCACCACTTCCACAGGATCATCATTTAGGGTGGAAAAGCCCTTTAAGAACTACAGCCAGAGCCCTGCAGATAGTGTGGTGTAAATGCCTTATTCTAGCTCGTATTGCTTGTAGCCATAAAAGAGAGAAAAATTATGTAGAAAGGATAATAAACACCCTTTTGAAGACAAAATGCAATAGGAACAACAAAGACTCATTTAAAATAGCTGAAGTATGTCTTTGTCAAGGGCTCAGAAATCCTTGACAAGCAACTGGGAAGAGGACTTGGAGACAGTGAAAGAGGCAGTATAAGGAAACAGGAACTTAAGTAATATCTACTGATGGGAAAAGAGAAGTGACTGGGATATTTCTCAGCTGGTTTCACATCCAGGCATCTCCTTTCAATCACTCCTGCTTTATAATGGGTGGGAAAGTGAGAGGTTGGAGCCAGATCCCAGATTGCCCAGGGTATGGGGCTGGTGGAAACACACCATCATGTGGGGACTGATTTATGAGGTACTTCTGATTTAAGAGAGAATTTTCCCTCTCATGCAAAAATAGCAGGCTGCCAGCAGAGATACTCGTGCTTGATGTGGTTGTAGCCTCTGCATTAACTCCCTCAAAATATGTGGTTGTGTGGGTTTATTTTAGAATAGCCAAACACACAGGAGGGTTTATGTTTCTGCTTTCTTATATTTGCATATAAATAAACCACTTAAATATACCCCAGCACCACAACAGCCAGCAAGCCCAGCTCCACCCACGGAGACTGGGCTTGGTTTAATTTCTACCAACTCTGTCAAGCAGGGAGTCCCCACTTCTTCCTATAGTAACTTGTGGTGATGTACTTTGTTTAAAGACGTGTTTGGAGAGGCTGTTTTATTGCAAGTGTTTCCTCAGTACCAATTTGTAACTCACATTTTCACCTATCAGCTGCTTCATAGAACCACGGAATGGTTTGGGCTGGAAGGGACCTTAAAGACAATCTCATTCCAACCCCCCACCATGGGCAGGGACACCTTCCACTACACCAGGCTGATTCAGAGCCCTGTCCAACCAGGCCTCGAGCAGTTCAAAGTCTCCCATTCAAAGCCTCACGCCACTGGAACACTGGGAGCCTCTGGGAGTCCTGCGATCAGTGGCTGGGGGCTTCCACCCTGAGAGCTTTTTACCTTCCATCAAAGAGAAATCTTGTTTCTCCATAACCATGAGCTGATGCAAGATTTCTAGTACAAAGGAGGAAAGCAGCACAGCTGGAAATGCAGGGACATTCAGGTAAATCACAGCAGAACACATGGGATTGCATCCACCATGGGGGTACAGCTGAGCGTGACCTGAACACACAGGTTCTGTGTTGTGTCCCCATCTGAAAACACAAAACAAGGATGATGCAATTTACCACAGGTTGATTTTTCACAATCTTTTATCAGAGTAATTTAGAAACACCAGCAGACTCTGGCAAGAGGCGGTGTGATGGCTGAACTTACCCTCACCTTGAAGAAGCCTGGGAATATTAACCACAAACATGAAATGATTTACCACAGCCACAGGGGTATTTGGCTTTTTTCCCCTTTTCTTAGGGTTTTGGGGTTTTTTTTGATTTTTTTTTTAGCTCATCAGCCGTGATACCTTTTATAAAGGTATTTGTAACACTGCAGAAAAGAACTCAGAATTCCAGAGGTGCATTTTATGCAGTATAAAATAGGGTTTCCTCCAGTTTACGATCTTAAATTTGACTTTTTCTGTATCCCAGTATAATACTCAGCCTGAAAGGAGCATATGTTATAATGGCATACGTGAACTAATATGTTACAAAGGAGAAATGACTCCTGCCAACATCTTTGAGGACACTTAATTACTAAAATAGGTATTCTCCTTTTCCAAAACATGTTTTATTAAAATTCCTTTTTAACACCCTTAATTTAATTTTCAGTGCAGCAGCCAAATTATCTCCAGATAATATCTGACTAGGGTATAGTACTGTATTTTTAGGATAATAAATCTATATGGAGTTGCACAGATAGTTAAGTGAAGACCCAAAGCCTGGTGTGAGAACTGCTCCCTGGTTCAAACCTCCTTAAAAAAGTCTAACAGCCCCAGAAGACTAGATAATTAAGATACAATGTATACACTCATGTCCCCATTTGCCTATGGGAATATATGATCTATTTTTCTAATTAATAAAAAATCCAATTTCTAATGCATCAGGTGGTTCCAGGAAGGCAGAGACCTTGTCAACACAGGGATTAAACTGAGATGAATTAATTCAGCAGAAGTTGGGCTTCATTTCATATCAGGTAGAGGGAAGCCCTTGCTGTGGACTCCTGCCTTCAAGCGTTTGGCCAGTGGAATCCAGAGATGGTCTGATAACAGTCTTGGTAGGGTCAGTGTCTGCACATCAGTGAAGATAAATCACGTGGTAACAGGAGGGTGAGCAAGGCCACAATCTCTGACAGCAAGATGACATAAGGTGTAAAGTGTCCTTCATCCCACCCCAGCACAGCTGAGTGTGAAGGTGGATAGCTGATTCTGTCAAAATGAATCCACTTCTCACACACCCAGCATGTCAGCATTTCCAGAGCTCTTACAGAGCAGACACGGGCTGTATTCTGGCTGCACAATGCACAGGAAATGCCAGAATTAAGATCTTAATATTCACCAGTTGCAAAGCACATGGCTGTAAACCTCCCCTCAGATTCAGAACTAATTCAAACATCTTTATTCCACTTTTCCCTGTGGTGTCCTCTTGTCACCTCAGACACCTCAGTGAGAGTTCTCCCATGGCCATCTGCAGCCAGAGCTGCTGGGTGTGGAGAAAATCAACTGCTGCTCCATGAGAAACACATCCCTGCTTCCAAGAGGGGGGATTTCCCAGCCTTGCCTTCATCCTGTGCCTCTTCCAACTATAATCCATGTAACAAGAGCTGTAAGGAAAGGGACAATGTTAACATATTGATTATCACTGTATTTCTAGATCAGCTTATAGAAAGTATTCCTTCTTCAACAAAGTGTATCCATTTCTTCACATGCTGATACTCAGTCTCCCTACAAGTGTTGTGTATCTGTATCTGAATCTGTATTCTGTTTTTAAAACACTGACTTCGTGGCAGCTGACAGCACGTTACCTGTGATACACTTTATAAAGCGCTTCTGCCACTGGCATATCTGTCTACACCCTCCCATCTCACAACCTTATTCTGGCTATATCAGAATGACCCATATTCTTATTTAACAACTTATTTATCTATACAAAATGTTTAGAGTTGCAAGCCAACATGCCTGCCATAGAAAGGACAGCCTTAGAGACTTGGACCTGTAAAAATGGCTGATGACAGCAGATGGACTTTTCTCAGCCACAGGGTGAACAAAGTATATACTGCAATTTCTTTTTAACTATTATTTTTTTCCTGGTTAAAGTAGTTCTTCTGTCAGTAACAAAAAAAGAAGGCTGGAAACAGCTGATGTCAACGCCAGGAAAGCCCTTGCAGAAGCCTGATTGCTTCTCAGCCAGTTATGCTCCACTGGGACTGACTCATGCATCATCCTGGGAAGAGCTGCACTGGTATCCTGTATTTACAGGGTTTCAGACCATACTTAGGCTGAATTTCCCTGGACAACAGGGGTGGCTGGTGGCATAGAAAATTATATAAATGGCATCATTCTCATGGCATCTGCCAGCGATGGTGACAATGAAAAGCACATGGACATACAGGAATCACTCAGTTATGTCATGAAACAAGATGAAATCAAATACTTCAATGTGCAGAGCATTATTTGTCTCAAATAACTAAAACAAATTTTGAAACAGGAGTTATTTGGAACTTTTTCATCTCAGCATTTTTGGCTTAGAAAACACGAGTTCAATCAAAAGGGAATTTCCCACAGGTACATTTGAGTTTTGCTTAAATCGCCCCATATAAATATAAAATCAATATAAAACATTTCAGTTGTGTTTATTAAAAAAAACAAAACCAAAAAACAACCCAACAAACAGCACAAAGGACAGCTGCCTTATTGAAATGAATGAATATATTTAATTTTTGCTCAGCCTGACCATGATCTGTGTCCATCTGAGCTACCATGAAGCCATGAACTTTCTAAGTTGTTTTTGCACTTCCTGACCCTACTTCTGTGGGCAGAGTCATTACGCAGACTACATCACTCATAACACAATCTAATTGACCCTCAATTAATATTGGAGCTACCCCATGGACGTTCCTGATCACTAGTGAGACTGTTGCCAAGAGATGAACCCCTGATTCCCAAGGCACCCTTCCCTGTTTCAATATTAAGGTGGGTGACTGCTCCCAGAGCAGGACTCAGTGGAGACCCTTCTTTTGCTGTACATGGAAAGGGTGACCAAAACCACTGAACATTTGGATTTTCAGCATTGTGCCTGACAAATTCTTTTCTCTCCATTAATGCCTGGTAGCACACTCATAAGGCAAGATAAGGAGAAAGCATCAAGACCAACAGTGACATAACATGGTTAATATTAATAAGTTGAGTCACAGTCACTATGTTGAAATTTCCTGTGAGGATTGTGTTTCATTTTCTTATGCTATTTTTTTTTTTTAAGTTGATGGAAACTCCTTTTAAGCCCATCTAAAGACAAGCCAACAAATGCAACTAGACTTTCAAACATGGAAGATATTAAAATAGGTTAATTCCTTAAGGCAAACTCAGCCCTCACCAAGAACTGTGCCATCATTTTCCTCCCATCACCCCCTACTCCTCACACTGCAGCAGCAGCAGCCACCACAGTTCTCTGCAGCTTTGTTCACCACTAGCCCTGCATTCACAGCTATTTTTGGCACTGCTGCTGTGCAGCGGCCAAGTTCTCAGACCTTATTTGCGTGATTCTTCAGAACTTCCTCCAACTAGGTGGTTTGGTTTTTTTTCCCCCATCCTGAACTCAACATTTTTACTCTTCCTGGGTCATCCAGAAGGCATCTGGCCTTGGCATCACTCCTATCTACCTGAGCCAGTGGCAGCAGTTCTTATGACCAGTGGCAGTTCTTGGGGTGGGAGGGGGAGGGGACCCGACGTATTTACTAAGAGCCCATCAAAAACTCTCTGTAGAGCAAACTTAGCCCCTCCAGAGCTAAAAGGGCATAGATTTGGGTGCATCCCCATAGGAAGGTGGTTCCCAGGCAGCTTTCTACTGGGTACCTGCTTTGTGGACTGAAGGTAAGGTCTTGGGAGTCAAGGGCATCACCAAAACAGAAGAAAAAGTCATTATCCCACTCTACTCAATGCTTGTCAGACCACACCTGGAATACTCTTTTCAGTTTGGTCCCCACAAAGATGTGGACAAGCTAGAGAGGGTCCAGAAAAGGGCCACTAAGATGACCCAAGTACTGAGAAGCTGCTGCAAGAGGAAAGGCTGAGACAACTGTGGTTGTTCAGCCTTGAGAAAAGAAGTCCCAGAGGAGACCTTATCACCGTATTTCAGTATTTGAAGGGTGGCTACAAAGAAGATGGAGACTCCCTTTTTACAAAGAGTCACATGGAAAAGACAAAGGGTACAAGCTACTCCTGGGGAAATTTCTATTAGTCACAGGAGGAGAACATTTCACAGTAAGAACAATCAGCCATTGGAATAATGTCCCCAGGGGAGCAGTGGATTCTCCAACGTTGGACATGTCTACGATTCAGTTGGACAGGGTGCTGAGTCATCTTGTCTAGAAAGTGCTTTTGCCAAGAAAGGTTGGACCAGATGATTCTTGGGATCCCTTTCAACATGGGATTTTATGATTCTATTTTTCTTCCCCTCCCTGTTTTTTACACTCATTGTTGAGCCTGTGCTGTGTTCCCCACCATGCTGAGGGCTTCATCCAGAACCTGGTACATGCCAAGGCTCTGAGTTATTGGATGTGGAGGGGAAGGCAGAGGAAATGACAGTGTGGGAGATTAGTGCAGAGGTGCTGCAAGCAGACAACCCCCCCCATACACCAACAACATCCTGCCAAGCACAGAAGGCTCCATTCACTGACAGCCCTGCAGATCCCCAGTGTGAACACAAGGTCCACACAAGGGTCCTGGATGCACATCAGGCAAGTGCAGATATCACATTGTCCATGCTGCTTTACAACAGGGGAGGGCTGACCTCTTTAATCGTCCACTCTTGTTCACTAACAAAGCACCAAGTATAGGCTGGGGACAGGAGGTACCTGTGCTGCTGGGACAACCTGCCCAGTGCCTCACCACCCTCATGGAACAATATTCAGTCACATTACTGAGCTGACTCAGGTTCAGCTCCTGGTGAGCTCCTGCTGCCCCCAGGCAGGGCAGGGCTACAGGAAGGGCAGGGCACAGCCAGAAGTCATTGCAGTCCTTAGAAACAGCTGAGTCAGTCCTAACACATGATAAACTGTTGACTCATATTTTCAGTTTCTTTAGTTTTAATCAAAATGCAACTGTGGAGAAATCACATGATGCCATGCTCTCACAGGAAAGCTCCAAACAGATTTTTATCATTTGGGATAAACTCCATGCTTCTCCCTTATTATCTAGTGACCTTAAAATGTTACTTGCAGCGTTTCTCAAGAGCAAACACAATTCCTAAGTTTCTGTTTTCTAGAAAAGTCCAGACACCTGGTGAGGGTACAGATGGCAGTAAGGATGAGATGAAGCCATCGCTCAGAGAGAGCACCACGCAAGCAGTGTGACCTCAGCTGTGAAGTTCTGAAGGCACAAAAGAAATCAAGAGGCGATTCCAAAGCAATGCCATGAGAACAATTAATCAGAAATGGGAAATGGCACACATAAAAGGAGTTAACCACAGAAACATGTCTTTGATGCTACCTGCCAGGATTACAAATGCCAGCAAGTGAGTTAGGGAATCAGTGCACTGCTGGAAGCCTCCACCAGCTTCACAGCATTTGCTCCTTTATCTGTAGCACTTTGCCATGTGGGCCTGATCCAACACTCATACGGATGTTTTCCTGCAGGCTTGTTTCTATTTTTGGGGGATCTAGAAGCTCACAATCCTTGTGTGTGCCAACATGGCCCAAAACACTGACTCTGAAGAAACCCAGGCATTTCCTGTGCTTCCTCTGATGTGCATGGCACCAGCTCCTGTTAGAAATTCCCAAAAACTCCCAGAAGTTTCCAAACAGTTGACACATCTGCAGGCAAGACATGCTGGGCAACAGCTTGTTCCTTGGGGCTGCTGGACGAGCAGCTAGCAGTTCCCATTTGTGGAGCACATGTATGTCTGCATGCCCAAAAGCTTCCCACTCCCATTCTTCCCACGTCACCTATCACTTCTTTTCAACTCTCAGAATTCCTGTAGGAATAATGCTTCAACTCAGGAACACCTGAATATCTATTATCACCTTAATTGAGCTTTGATTTATTCAAGCAGTTGAATAAAACAACAAAGCAAGGATGAGAGTATGGAAAAACCTCAGCTGCCTGGCTATCTACCTAAGAAACTCTGATAATTTGATTCACCTTAATCATCTGAATCAACAATACCATGAAGGTCATTGGGGCAACTGCTGTGCATGAACAGGAAGCACAAATGGTTCTTTAAGGCAGATTAGGATCAGGAAATGTGCCACTATTTGCTTTTCCTCTCTCTCCTATACATCCATTACCTCTAAATCAGTAATATTGACATTTTTCCTAGCCTACAGATGCACATTAACAATTATGGAGAGGTTCAGGTGAAAAGGGCTGAAGATGTGAAACACAAAGGTTGTGAGTGGTTCAAGAGAGCCAGAACCTTGGGAAGCACGGAGGTGCCGAGTGTGAGTGTTGGCTGCAGAATTCCTCTGTGGGCAATGCTGGATGCAAAATAAGCACTAAACCAGAGAAGAGAGATGTTCTGGAAAGAAATGAGAAAGGCAAAAATCTACAGCTAAGTACCTGAGAAGATGTCCCAGATAAAAAGGAATATTCCTTTTTGAATTTATTATGTTGCACAGGTAGTTAGAGACCCATAACAGAGGGCTTTATTTCCCCCTCAGTGCCTAGAAGTCAGAATTACTTGGATCATTTCTTCCTGTCACTGGAATCTGGGACACAAAAAGATGCTCCACATGGCAGCTGGAATGGTTATTACAGGGTTAAAGTAGTAAGACTAAATTAAAGCTAAATTATATAAATAACTCTAGGAAATATTCACTGTAACACAACTGCAAAACCAAAGTGCTAGCTAGGTTTGTTAAATAATCATAATTAAATCAAATACATCTCCATTAGCAACTTATCATGCTTTAGAACAAAATTCATTTAACAAAATGGTTCAAATCTTTATGAGGTTATTTTATAATACCTTTTTTTTTTGTATGCAGTCCAGAAGCCAAAATTATGATTGCTTTTAGGCTGCAACTAATCAGCTATGAAGCACTCTGCCCACTTCACTGTGTAAGCACAAGGACAAGCCAAAACTTTCCTGCCAGTCTGGGAGGTTTTTAGCAAAAACCTGAGTTTTTGATGAAGCTGTTTACTTGCAGCCATTATTTTCATTTCAGGAGAGTTCCCTTGGTGATATTTTTAATTTTCAGTGCATTAAACACTGCTGCAGCTTTCTGTGCGTAGTAAAACACTTTCGCTTTGCCATTTTCTGGCACATGGGTACACATTTGTAACTCGCTTTGGGCTGACTTGATTCTTTATCCAGACCTCACCAAAACAGTGCCCCGCCCCAGCCTGTCCACCCCTCCACTCTGAACGTCTCTGCTACTTCACCCTGATCTACGGGAAGCAATATTTTACGTTCTGACGACTCAAGGTTCACACAGCCTATCATAACTCCCTATATATGGCACAGTGACCCTTCACATGGATCCCCACCCCAGCAGGTTTAAAGTGATTATGGACACTCCCCAACACAGTAATCCTGATCCTTGAGGTTGGGTTTGCTCCTTCACACTACATGATTTATTCCCAGGGTGTCTCATTCTTGCTTAATGCAGCCTCTGTAGCCAGGCTTCCACAGCACAGCTGGTGTGACAGTGACAGCACTGGGGTTCTGCTGGCTTGCTGCAGGGTACAGGCAGATACAAATATCTCCAGCACCTTGCATGGACTGAGTTATTTCTCATTCCCTTATTGCCAGGTTTTCCAAGTTACACTGAAACTATACAGGATTTGATTATGTATTTCAAGATACAGCAGCAGTAACAACCAGATCATGGGAGCAGGAAACAATGACCCAGCAGCAGTGACCCCAGGTTTATCACCTCGCTGCCTCCTGCCAGCTCTCTCTGCTTTTATCATCAAAGTGGCATAAACACAGAATGGTTTGGGTTGGAAGGGATCTTAAAGCTCATCTTGTTCCAACTCCCCTCCCACGGGCAGGGACACCTTCAACTAGACCAGGTTGCTCCAAGACCCATCCAGCCTGGCCTTGAGAACTTCCAAGCTTCTCTGAGCAACCTGTGCCAGTGCCTCACTACCCTCTCAAGGAAGAATTTCTTCCCAATATCCAATATAACCCTGCCCTCTGCCAGTTTGAAGCCATTTTCCCCCTTGTCCTGTCACTACAGGCCCTTGTCAGGAGTCCCTCTCCAACTTTTACATTTGCTGATCAGCTTCAAACCAGCACTAAAGGCAACACAGAATACTGCTCCTATTTTTTTAATCTTTGGTTTTTCTTTCCTTAGCAGGGTGTGTCCTCCAACAACACAACACTAACAAAGAAAAGCTTCTGCTAACACAGACTTGGGTCCTCAGGGCTGTCTCTGCACTGCAATGCAATCTGTCCTTAGAAACACCAGTGCCAGGAGGAAACCAGACGCTTTTGCAAATAGGTCCAAATCAAATATGTCAACTTTACAAGCCCTAACAAACAAAAAACTCACTTGAAAGCTACAATCCTTCCTGCTCAAGGCCATAATACTGTCATGTTCATGGACTCACCTTCATCAGGCTCAAAACAGCCCAGGAGTCCCCAGCCCAGTGCAGCCGACACCAGTGCCCAATGTGCACCAGCAGCACCAGCCTGGCTCCAGTGGTGGGGCCAATATAGCACATTGGGAAGGCAGAACTCATCCCAGACATGCTCAGGGTCAGAAACACAGCTGCAAGGTCTGCCAAGTCACCCAGACTTGAGCTTGAGTGTATTTACAAGGTGGTCTAGCAAGCCTGGCTCTGTGTCTCCAGCTGTCATGAGGAGCTGGATGCTCCAGTCCAGCCCAAATGCCCTCTAATGGAAAGCAAGGCACAGGGAGAAGGGGGACAGGGTACCTCTGCCTTGACAGGGAGACCTAGGACCAGGACTCCTACAACCCACAGTGTACAGTGAGCAACAGTTACAGACACAACTCCCAATCCAAAAGCTTCTCTATACTCCAACTGTATTACTTGCATAAAAAATAAGTGTTAGCCATCAGGGATTTTTTTTCTTTTTCCCATGATGTTTCCAAGGCAAAAGAACAGACATTATCAAGCAGGTTTGATGACTATAAAAGAGAAATATCCTATCACTGAACACTCACACTCACAGTCTTTTTTGTCCCTTTCTCCACGTAAATTCTTAGTTTTAAATATAGGAGAGAAGACAAGATAAATTACAGAGGAAGATGTACTTCAACAAATAGATATACTTACTTTTTCCTAAAACTGTCTCAATTCAGTTTATACTGGCTGGGAAACAGCACCCTCCATTCTCCTCAAACAACAAACAAACCCTGAGCTAATGATGCAATTCCTGCAATCAAGGTCACAAGCCTGGTTTTGCTGGAGCAGGCACTAAATGCTGTACCTAGGGCAGAACTCAAAACCTCATGTAAAATGGGCTAGGAATCAACAATTTAAGTAATTTGCTGAACAGGAGGAAAAGCACTTAGGGAATGTTTTTCTCACAAAAGAGGAAAGTTGGAAAGCTTGTGGGTCATCTTGAGTGCTTCCTGCAGAGGAAGCCACAGGGAGAGCTGTGCTGCAGCAGCAAAGCTCTTCTCCACTTGGGTGAAACCTGGACTTTGCTCCATCTCCTTTAGGCTACACCCAACCAGGAAAGAGGGCAGTTCAAAGAGAGAAGGGATGGCTTACCACTCAAACCTGTCTGCAAAAATGAAAGTAATTTCTCAGCTGTGAAACTCACTTGGGGTGTCAGTGCCTTAAAATAGCAGCTGTGACTCTGCATTGCAAACAGCAGCTGCTGTGTGTGCCAGATGTGTGGGACGGATGTGCACTGGGGACGCAGGAAAGGGCTTGGTAGCCCTTTCTGAGAAGACATTTTTTCTAATATCCAACCTAAACATCCCCAAGTTTGAGGCTATTTCCTCTTGCTCTATAACTTGTTACCTGGGAGCAGAGACCGATCCCCACATGGCTCCAGCCTCCTGTAAGGGAGTTGTGGAGAGTGAGAAGGTCCCCCTTGAGCCTCCTTTTCTCCAGGCTGAGCCCCCCCCAGCCCCCTCAGCTGCTCCTCATCAGACTTATGCTCCAGACCCTTCCCCAGCCCTGTTGCCCTTCTCTGGAAACACTTCAGCTCCTCAATATCTTTCTTGTCACAAGGGGCCCAAAACTGAACCCACGGTTTGGGGTTCACCAGTGCCCAGCCCCAGGGGACAGCCCTGATTTCTGCACAGCAGGAGCTGGTTTTATTTGCACTGTGTATTTAATATAAATTAAAGCTCTGTTGGAGACAGCTCCTCCAGAGCTCCTTCTTGTGCCAAGGGGCCTCCCATATTGATGCTTGTTATCAGCAGGCTGTCCCAAACTACAATTTTATCTTGTCCAGAGGAAGATGATGCAACAGCTGCATGGGAAGTGTCAGCTATTTTATGCAATGCTGTTTATTGTTTCAGAAAAGCAACTTTTAGAATGGAGTGGTTGCAGCCATGTTTACTGACCTCCTCAAGAAGGCTTTTGGCTGTGCCTTTTCTTTCCTCTAAGGGAGGGAAAAATATCAGGATGAGAAAATTGGTGTATGGCAGTGAAGAGGAGAAATTAAGCAGGACTGTCCCTGACTCAGGCTCCTCCTCTGCACCCATTCTGGCTTCTCCAGGGGGCTGAACTCCAAGGGTTGAGCAGATAAGACAATCAGTTTCTCTATCTTATCTCTTGTCCATTGCATTATCTTAGCACAAACACACAGTTGTTTTCTCCACTGCTCAGTTAAACTCCCTCAGAGGAAGCAGCAGCCACGGCATTGCCTGGGATGCAAAAAAGGGCTGGGAGAACTGGTCCATCCTCCACTGGCATTGCTGGAAGAGGTGGCAGCACTCTCCCAACAAAGGAACATTGCCCCATGCAAATAACTCGTTTGGAATTAAAATGTCTGCCTGCTTTCTTATCTGGAGCTTGCAGTTACCCTTCTCTTACAGGGCATAGAACCAGTTCAGCTTTATCAGCTCCAGCCACCTCCATCATTACTAACCTCATGCCATGACAATATTACATCACCCCTCAACAAAGAAAGGATGGCAGCAGGACTTGGGCTTCTGAGGATACACATTCCTGCAGCTTTTCACGGGCTTGATCCAGACAGGCAAAGATAGCGATAGTCTAATAAATTAAAGGCACATTGACACCATGTTAAAATCAATTTCATGCTTCCAGAAAGGCCAGTTCAGTTCTTCCCATCAGCAGGTGTCACTGCCTCAATAACGACAAGCAGGTAATCAGCAGGCTGTAATTGGTAGGCTGCCCAGGCCCACACACCGATGCTGGAAGGACCATGGAGCCTGTCCCTCAGCATCATAGCTCAGCAGGATGGGGGCAGGATGAAGCCCAGGACCCATGCATCTTTAATTTCCAAGGCTCATAGCCCACATTCCCCAGGCAGGAGCAATATTTTAATTGTCCCCAGTGTTATAAATGAATGCACCTAATTCAAGAATAAAACAAATATAAAATTATTTCGTGTCTGAGAAAAATCGCACACGCAAAGCCACGATCGAAAAGGAGACAGAACCAAGCCCGGGGTGGGAACTGGGTGAACGCAGGTCCGACCTCTGTCGCATCGAACCTCCCTCGTTCACGAGGGCTGCTTTCGGGAGCCGGTTTATATACAGCTTTCCTGCAAAAGTCCGGATCTTGGGTATTGTTTTTGCCACTCAGCATATTCATGAAGCTTGCCATTCATGGGACTGAGATGGACAAAGCGCATCCTGTCTTTGATTAGTCTCTCATCACCGGGGGAAGATATCTGATGGTTCTTGATGTTCCAGATCTGAGTTCCTGATCGGATCGTTAACGCCTGAGCTGGGAGGAGATCTTCGGAGATGGTCCATCAGCTATACCGGGAACTCCTCTTTGGAGATGTAGATTTCCAGGAACTGGATGCCTTCCTGATGGGCCATCTGCTCTCTGTGGCCCTGTTGTTTGGATGTGAGCACCTTCCCGGTAGGAGCTGCATTCCTCTCGAGCCAGCTCTGGCCGGTTTTTTAAAACTGGTTACAACTTAACCTTTTATACATACATTTTGATATTACATATTTGGGCGCGAATTTCCCGATTTATTTATAACACCAGGAAGAACATTTTTTAAATTTGCAGGACATGGAGGTCACCAGGTAAATGCTTTAGGTGGCCAGAATACAACAAATGCCTTTCAACAGGTCTTACGGGAAACCCAGAGAAAAGAAGGCAGAGGTTTAAAGTTTGTCACCTCCAAGTCTTCCTGTTCTGCGCCTTCCACCATCAGATGGTGCAAAGGCAAAATCTGTTTCATCTGTGGAGCCATGAGCAGATAAAGCTACTGAGCCACGTCCAGGGGTCAGCAGTCACCTCTGATCCACTCAACAGTGCTGTGAGAATACGGTATTCAAGACGATCCTTTCCCTGTAACAGACTGAGAAAACTGATTTTGCAGCCCTTCAGTCATGCTAATTTGCTGATGGAAAACAAGGTATTTGTAAGGGAAAGCCAGTTAAGTGGGCTTTATTCAGCTTAATCACTGTATTAATTGTATAGGAGATGAGCACCATTTAAGCTGTATAACTAGTACAAATCTCCTTAAGTAGAGTTCACTTAGAACAAGAGCATCTCACCCATGAAATCACCTTCTCTCCAAACGTGTCCCTCCCAACGGCTGGCAGAGGTAAAAAGAGAGGAGAGGCTGCCCTGAGGCTCTTAACCACAACCACGGTTGTTAGGTCAATAAAAGTCACACAAGTCAATAAAGTCACACAAGGCATTCCCTTTTCTCCAGGGACACGGTTTCAGCTGCGAGAGGTTTACTTGGGCAGAATAAGTTGTGGACATCTTTTGCTAAAATAAATGCAAAGGCTCTATAAGGCAAAGGGGCCTGACTCAAACTCCTCTGAAGTAACAGAGCACTTTTAGCAGCAGCTTAACTGCCCCTCAGGGGAGGACACCTCACATCTCCTTTGCCTGTTTTCTTCAATCAAATCCACCTGCAGTTTCTCTACCAGACCCAGCCCACTTCTGCTCTCCTGCAAACCCCTCTTCTGCATCTCTCTTCTACAAATAATCCCCCCTCCAGGTTTCCTCTGGTCCCCCAGGCCCCATATTACTACCTACAATCAGTGTACAGTGATTTTCCCACAATGGTCCATAATACTCATTGAAGAACCTGGAGCATTTTAAAAAATTACTGTATTTGCTTTTTTTAGCTGTTGTAGCTGAGCTGGCTCCAGGATAGGGCTGTGTCCGGCAGATCTCCACGGCTGCTGTGAAGTGGTAAGTGCAACAGCTGCAGCAGCTCAAAATGGGACAAGAAAGGGTGGGATGGGTGTCAGAGTGAGAACAAGCCATGACAAACATGAGGCAGGAGACAGAAACTCCTGATGAGCCAGAGCCACTGCCAAAGATGTCCACAGACCTCCAGGGCCACAACAGAAAGGAAGACCTGCAGAGCTGCCTGGCACACATCATTGGTCCCAGAATGACACAGATCCAAAGTCAGTTATTTTTTTTCCTATCTTTATATATCTTCCTTTTCAGCCATGCTGCAGTTCTTTGCTGTCACACCACAGATCTGAACTTGACCTAGAGCCTTGGGGATAAACTCAACACAGGGGTAAATCCATTGGTTTGACTTGCAACCTGTGAAAAGGCCCCAGCCTGGGAGATGTGACACCCATCCTACAGCTCAAAGCCACTGCTGGAGGATGATTTTGGCTTTCAGAGGAAAAAAAAAATTGACAAAACCAAAATGGACCCATGTCCAGGTTTTGGGAACTGGGTGTGGAGGGGGGGTGGGGGTGGGGGAGAGGAGGGGAATGGCAGGGGGGGGGTTTGGTGGTCGGCNNCTCCTCCCAGCGTGCCTGGTGTTGCTTCGGGCCAGCTCCTCCAGCCAGCACCCAGGGCCACCTGCAGGTCCCATGGGTGCCACTGCCCTCTGCAGTCCCCAGAGGAATGCACAGCTCGCCTCCACACAGGACATTCCTCCCGTCTCCTCCTTCCAGCCTCACCTCACATGGGCTTCCCTATGAAACTCCAGGCCAGAAGAGAAGTCATCCAAAAAAAAAGCATTTACCTGCAGCGGAAGCACTGGAAGTGTGACTGGGGGGAAGGAAGGTCCCTGTCCTGTGCATCGCCACACCTCGGGACTCCCCAGCAGAGCTGAAGTTCTTGTAGAAGGTGCTGAGGAATGGCCAAAAGCCCCGAGCAGAAAGCACGTTGTCCCACACTAATCTCTCCTCCCATGTCCTTTTGCAGGAAACCCCACACCCTACACCAGTGCTGAGAACATGGCTAAAGGTGCCCTGCACATCCAAGAGCGGAGCTGTGGCTACACACTGCCTTCAGTCACACAGTTTGGGACACACTTGACTCTGCACAGATATTTTAGGCTAAATGGGATACTTGAAGCTGATTTAGAGTCAGAGAAGACTCAGTGGCGCATAGCACACTCAGCTTGAGCTCAAAGTGAATGTTGAAGCAGTTGAGATGGGGAGGGAGAGAGCAGCATCAGAAGATGACACATTACAAGGATAATCACCAAAGATAAACATTTTGGCAACTCACATAAAGGTCCTTGAAGTTTTCTAGATCACTGAGATGTGGCTGGGTCAGGATCTGGCAGAGGGCAGGGAGTGACAGCCCAGAGGGAGCCAGCACTTCTGCAGCCACCCATGGAAATGCATTGCTCTAGAGGCAGAGAGCTGTGAACCGTTGGGACAATTCCAGAGTCCCTGCTCCACCCCAGCCTGCACAGAGGGACCAGGAGAAATCCCCATGGAGTCTGCTGGCTGTATGGGACCTGTTTTGGAGGTGTGCTGGGAACTCCTGCCTGGCCCCCTCACAGGCTACCAGCCAGGACAGAGGTTGGTCATGCTGGTGTGCTAGGAGCTGTGGTTTTGAATAAACATTTCTGCTCTGAAGGCTTTTCTTAGTAACCCAGTCAGATTATTACACAAAAAATCTACACCTCAATGCAAAAGGCAGAAACAGAGCCAGTTTTATGTTGTATTAGCACACTATCAGAGCAGTATTTGCTTTGAAGCAGCAAGTTAATCATAAAAGCAGTCCAGTCTATGGCATGTTTGCAAAACAGAAAGCAGAAGATAAGAAAGGGCATCTCTGGTGAGGGTTCTGGCACCTGGGTGTTTTCAACACAGAGACTAACACCACCCACTACTCCTGTGCACTGTTCCCCCACTGTCCCCAGGGCAATTTTGAAAGCCCTGATAATACTGCTGTTATAAATACAGCAAGGGAAAGAAAGACTGCAAGTCTAGGCTTATTCCTGGGGGAGAAGTGGAGGAAGGATGCTCCCTGACAGAGCTGAAAATTCAGCTATTCACCAGTGTGCCCTGATCCCAGTGCAGCGCAGAGTGCTCAGCTCCCCGTAGCGTAAACTGGTGCCAGTGTCCAAGACCTGATAAGCTGAACAAGCACCCATGGACCATACTTAGCCAGCATTTCCAGTGTCAGAGCTCATGCATTTTTCCCAGTGATGAAATTGTATCTTTAGGTACAGAATCATAATGGGCTCAGGTAGTTTCCCGTGGGAGCAAGGTTTTGATGGAGAAACAACAGAACCATGGTCACAAACTCAGACTCAGAACACTGAAATCCCCCAACGATCATTACAAGACACACAGGCAACACCAATGTGTCTGTGCTGTTCCTTGCCCCATTCCCTGCAGCAGCCAAAGGGTGCTCACTTGCTTACACTGTTTCTCCAAACTGCCCAAGCCTGGTGTTTTCTCTGTGCTGGTAAAACCCTGCTCTGAAGACAAACTGCATCATCTCACCAGCTCTTCCAAGGTACACACTGCCAGAATACTTCTTGTGCGATGCCAGGGCTGGGCATGGCAGTCCCATTTCCTGATCTGAGACAGCGCAGTGACAATAATATTTTCCAGTTCTAGTGACTGACCTACACCTAATTTCCAAAAGATATCAACAAGCACTTTACACACCCAAAGATCAGCTCTGTTATAAATGAATGAACCCAATTCAAGAATAAAACAAATATAAATTTGTTTCGTGTCTGAGAAAAATCACACACGCAAAGCCATGATCGAAAAGGAGACAGAACCAAGCCCGGGGCTGGAACTGGGTGAACGCAGGTCCGACCTCTGTCGCATCAAACCTCCCTCGTTCACGAGGGCTGCTTTCGGCAGCTGGTTTATATACAGTTTTCCTGCAAAAGTCCGGATCTTGGGTATTGTTTTTGCCATTCAGTATATTNTCTGTGGCTGCTCTGAGCACTCAGCAG
The DNA here is from genome assembly GCA_013397115.1 of Edolisoma coerulescens. Classification (NCBI taxonomy): domain Eukaryota; kingdom Metazoa; phylum Chordata; class Aves; order Passeriformes; family Campephagidae; genus Edolisoma; species Edolisoma coerulescens. Next base: position 499,379 of record VWZW01006995.1, read on the forward strand.
TTCTGAAAGAGCTTCTCCTCAGGTGTTGCTCCTGCCTGCACCATCACCACCAAGCACCCTGCAACCAGGCTGGGTTCTGGAGACAGCCGAGTCCTCCAACTGCTGCTTCTAGAGCACCCTCCATCCCAGCTCCTGAGCATAACACACAAGCTTGGGACAGGATGCCTGAGCATCTTTCACCCAGCCACTGCCCAAAGCGTTTGTCTGGCGCTATAGCCTGGCTCCAGGCCTCTCAGTGCCTGCAGGTTGGCTGGGCCAGGTGCATGCCTGAGGCCACCGCACACTCAGTTTAAAAACAAGCAAATGTGAACACATGAACTCATAGTGGCATGAGTATGGGCTGAACACAGCCTTCCTTTCCAAACACATCCTTGGCTGTGGTGGATCTGCTCCCCAGCAGCAGCACCCATTTCTGCCGGCTCCAGCAGCCCTCTGCAGGGGAAGCTGAAGGATGTTACTTGCTGTTCACTAACTTACAGCTGGGCTGGTGGAAAGGCAAGTCCTAAGCATGGCCTCAGCTGTTACATATTGAAAGCTCTGTTCCCAAAAGGAAAACAAAGATCACAGCTGTTGCTAGATGAACAAACTGAATTTCATCTGCCAAGGCAAGGGTAAAGCCTGGGGCACTCAGCTCCAGGGGAGACCCTGTCCTCACTGGTCTCCATCCTCAGCAACTCACCGTGTAGTCTTAGTCCAACCTCAACATTACCCCCTTATCCCAGCCCCCAGCTCACACAATGCCATGGTGTCTGCTAAACCCACATTAATTCCTCACCCTCTTCAGGTTCCTGACCTTTTCTTCACACTCTGGCTCCGCCAGCAGCAGTGTGTACCAGAACTACAGTCAATACTTGACAGAACTGAAGGAAATTAAATTTATAGTTTATTATAAGTTGTGCAAATCAGCTTATACTTGGGCAACAGATCTTTACAAAATCTGTTCCCCCTTCCCAGATATAAATTCCTTGCTGGAGATAAGAAGGAGGCTGGGCAGGCAGTGCTGCTCCAAGGAAAGAACACCAGAACTATGGCCATCTGAGAGCCAAGGGTCAGTCCTTGCCTCCTTCTTGGAAGAAAACAAATGAATACAGAAAGGAAAGCCAAGCAGAGGCAGTCAGCCAGGTCAGAACATTTTCAGCTCAAACAACTAAAGTTGGCAGAATTATAAGCAATTGGAAACTCGAAGATAGGAGCTTGCTGTGGGATAAACTGAACCATCAGAGCATTGGGCAGCAGCAACCAGCTCCCCCAGCAGTTTGGGGAACACATGGACCAAAGAAACTCCCCAAGCAGAATCACAGAATCACAGAACAGTGTGGGTTGATCAGGACCTTAAAGCTTACTCAGTCCCAACCAACCCCTTGCCATGGGCAGGAACACCTACTAGACCAAGTTGCTCCAAGTCCCATTCAACCCGGCCTTGAACAGGCATCCACAGCTTCCCTAGGACATCTATGCCAGTATTTTACTACCTTCGAGTGATAAGTATATGCGACGGTCAGACTTTCAGAGACTTCAGCGGGAGCTCACAACGCCCAGCCCCTGGGGCGCAGAAGCCGGCGGGACCCGGCGGCGGCCGCCCGGCGCGGTGTGGGGCGGAGGGCGGTCATCTCCGAACGGGCGGGTACCACTGCCGAGCTCGTACCTGCCCGCGGCGGGGAGGAGCAGGAGAATGAGGAGGACGATGAGGAGAATGAGGAGAAGGGGAGCGCCGAGGGGCAGGGAAGGGACCCGGCGGCAGCCGCTCCCTCTGTCCCCGCTGCCAGACCCGCCGGGGTCGGCACCCTTCCCGGGGCTCCCCGGCCCGCTCCGCTCCCTGCCCCCGGCCCGCCCCCGACCCCGCTCACCTCTCGCGGGGTCGCCCGGCGCCCCCAGCCCCGCTCCGGCCGCGGCCCCGCTCCGTGTGACACCGCGCGCCGCTTTCGCTTTCCCTTTCCTGGCGAAGGAGGGGCGGCCTCGGCTGCCGGCTGCCCTCGGGGAAGGGTCGGGGGGAGCCCAGGGGGACCGGCCCGGAGCCGGGGGCATGCCTGGGCTGCGGGGGAAGCGGCTCCCCCAGCCCTCCTCTTACACAGTGAGGTTGTCTCTTCCCCAGACACCCGATCGCGATATTCCTCTGACCTGGAGTAAGACAGGTGAAGAAGCACTTCGGTTCGTCACCGAAGGGACCAGAGGGGTTTAACAGGCACGTAGATGTGGCACTTGGGGACAGGGTTTAGTGGTGGGCTTGCCAGTGCTGGGGAAATGGTTTGACTCAATGATTTTAGAGGGCTTTTCCCACCTGAACGATTCTGAGTCCCTATAGACATGGCAGACCTAGCTCCCACAGGGTCATTTACCTCTTGGGACTTGAAATGGAGACGCTTAGGATGGCAGGAGCGACGTTTTTCATGGGAAAGCAGCAGTCCCATAACAGGCGAGCTCCCTCTGACCAATACCCTCTCCGCAATTGAGAGCAGGAGCTACATGAACTCTGGTGGCTCGGATAAAGCTGTCAGAGCACTGAAGAGTTCCAATGGCTAAGAACAATTAATGAATAAATCAAAAGGAAATTAAATTGGTTCACCCCAGGGGCAAAGAACCCTCCAGATGGTCACAATTAAGATGCTTCGAGAAGTCTTACTTCTAGCAGAAAGCCATCACCGACACAGCCAAGGGGAGAATAGCTGGGGGTCTCAGAAGTGCTTAGCAGGAACAAGGAACATCCTCCACAGCTGGTCTGCAATACCCCTCCTGCACAGCTGCTCGCTCCAAGAGGCAACAGCTGCTACCAGGAATGCTCACTCAATGACCACAGGCTTTAAAGGCATTTTCTTCAGGAATTAAACCTGGTGTTCTTGGGCAGCTGCTGCTTATCACTCATTATTTACCTTGCCTCGAAGTAAAGCTGATCTGGGAGCCAGTAGCAGGAACACTTGTAGTTTGTCAGAAGGCAGGCAAAGAGTCAAGTGATGGAGGTAAGACTTGCTGGCCTAGGATGTCAAAGATGTCAGTGCAAGTGAGGCAGAAAATCTATCTCCCTGCAGCTATGGACATGCATCTCCAGAAACTACTGGCTCTATACAGTGCAGTCTCTGGTTTGGGGGATTTTTTTTTTTTTTTTTCTCTTCTCAGAAGCACTTGTTTCTGCACAAAGATTTCTGGAATGCTGCTCCCAGGCTCTGCTCAGAAGAATGACCCCAAATGTAAGAAAAACCACAGTGCACAGGCTGCTAGAGGCACCAGGGGTTTCACATGAAACTACAGACTGGTTTGGGTTGGAAGAGACATTAAAGGTGATCTCATTCCAACCCCTGCCATGGGCAGGGACACCTTCCATTTAGTCAGGCTGTTCTAAGCCCATCCAACCTGGCCTTGAACATTTCTAGAGATGGTCCAGCCACAGCTTCTCTGGGCAACTTGTTCCAGTAGGTACTTGCCCCTCCACAGTCAAGAATTTCTTTTCAATCTCTAATCTAATCGTGTCCTCTGTCAGTTTGAAGCCATTCCCCCTTATCCTGTCACTCCAGGCCCTTGTCCAAAGTCCCTCTCCAGCTCTCCTGGAGCCCCTTTAGGCACTGGAAGGGGCTCTAAGGTCTCCCTAGAGCCTTCTCTTCTCCAGGCTGAACAACCCCAGCTCTCCCAGCCTGGCTCCAGAGCCCTCAGAGCATCTCTGTGGCCTCCTCTGGACTCACTCCAGCAGCTCCACATCCTTTTGATGCTGGGGGCCCCAGAGATGGACACAGCACTGCAGGTGGGGTCTCACAAGAGCAGAGTAGAGGGGCAGAATCTCTTCTCTCGACTTGCTGGTTATCCTAAAAGGGCTTGTTTCCTTTTGCTCAGATCCCGGGCAGCACATCTGGGTTGCACAAGTGCTGCTGGCACCTCTGGCGGGGCTCTGGGCTGATGGGCTCCTGGGCACTGCAAGACTGTTCCTATTTGGATTTACACAGTGACCTCTTACACAATGATCCAAGGTACAGACAGTCCAAGATATCTCAGACCGGCTGTTTAACAATGAAACTTCACACCAACAGCCTTTCAATAGATACTAGGATATATTTCTAAACATGAAGATGAAAAAATAAAAAGAATATGTCATTTTAAAGATAATTCCAGATATTTTATTCTGAATTTTACAAATAACAAGCATTTCTCTATAAAAAACTAGGGTAAGAATCAATGTAGGTACAGCGAGGAATATCTACATTCTTAGAAGAAATTTATATGTCTTTCTATATACAAGGCTGTGGCCATTACTGGTTTAAGGTACTCCCAAAGACATTTCTAAGTAGGGCTTTATGGTGCTGAGCCAATTCTATGTTTTAAGAAAATCATTTACAACTGCCAGGGCTAAGGTTTTATTCTACAAATACTGAAATAGGTATTGCAGTCCAGCTCCCCAGGCAATGCACCCCCTTCCTGTGTACCCACCCACCCCAAATGCTCACTTGGAAAGGGGGGAGGAGTTCACACCTCTTCACAAAATAGTGTCAGAAGGCAGCCAAGTTGCCTCATTGTGGAAGATGAAATACTAGATGATGCTCATGGGAGCATTACATTCACTGCCAGGAGAGTCAGAGATTCTAACAATTATTTACTGTGGAGCACAAACATCACAAGTAGTTGTGGTACCTTTTGAGTTAATGGCATTTCCACTTGCAAGCAAAGAAACTGAAGTCACAGGATTATCTGACATGCCTGAGATGATGACAGGAGTCAGTCTGAGAGCTGGAAAGGAAGCGTTCCTTGTCCCCAACTCGAGGCCATATGCTATTTCCCTTGGTGAAGATATTGCAGTGTGATTGTTTTCTGGCAACAGGGAATCCTGCCTAACCACATAACTATAACATGTATTGCTGCTGTGATACAGGTTATAGGCACCCAAACCATGCAGGATTTCCCAGGTTAAGGTCAGTCTGGATGTCAAAGTCTGTTTCATCTTCCTCCTCTGCAGCACAAGCTCAAAGGTTTATCACAACTCCTCTTCCAAAGATCAATTTTGACCTTTCTCCCTATTCTGCAGGTATATCTGTAGTCACACTCTATGCTGCAAGTCTTATCTGTTGCCAGCACAGATGCCACTCTAAGATCTGCCCATGACTGTATCAGGTCCTTTTATCTATATCTTGTTTATTAAAATATTCCCTCAGTTTCTTTTGGAGATGCCTGTTAGCTAGATTCTTTCTACCCACTAGAACAAGATCCTTGGTTTAGAGCTGAACTTGAAAAGAGTAGGATAAAACAGTAAGTACAAAATAACCCAGACTGCTGTTATCAGTTATGTTCCACATTACTGACTCAGACTTCATGTTTTTAAAAACATAAGCAAGGGACAAAAACCTTTTTTTGATGCAAGGTGATTGCCATTGAGTTTTGTAGTATTAATCACAACCAGGAAATTCCCTGATTTTTCTGGATTTAAAAAAAACCCAAACCAACAATAACAACAGAAAACCTCACAAAGAACTTTAGTAAACATCAAAATATTTAAATATTCAAGAACAAAAGTCTCTCTTTCAAGGCACATACTTTGATAAAACAGTGGGTAAGAAATTACAGCTAAATCAGATGTTAAATGGACACTGCACTTTAAGACTGGAATTTCCAGACTAAATCATGTATCAGGCAAGCACGTATCTTACATTTCAGGGTATTTTCTGAAGCTGTTTACAGGAAGAGCGTTATGGGACATGGTTGTTTACACCGGCAAATTCATTACAAGGAAGTTGCAGCTGAATGTGTTTCGCCTCAGATTCCTGCGGTTATCAGATTATTCTTCTACAACACACACAAAAAAAGCTTCTCAGTGTTCCAGTTCCTAGGCATAACGTTTACAAAGAAAAATATCTGTACTACGTTTTACAACATACTCTTATGTTTGCAATGAATATTTTTGTAAGGCTGTAAGCCTTACAAATCAGGTCATGTTTTTGGGCAAGGGGGGCTGGCTGTTACATGCACTCCCCTGACACGTATTTGCTCATGTCAAGGCTGTTCTGTGATGTGCAGTGAGGCTTGTAAAATCCAGATTCTCAATTTTGGCAGTAGCCTCAAATCACACACTACATTTTAAACCTGCCTGCTCAGGGCTTGTCTACCTACTAAACAGGAGTGACACAACCTGACCCAAACTTTGGATTTCTTTCCTTGGAAAAGTTGACAACACTATGTTTGTCAGTATCATTCTCTAACCTGGTGACATTGGTCAGCTTCCTGCTGCATGCAGACATTAAAATCCTAAATAACGAGGTGAGAAAATGCAGGAGAAGTGAAGCAAATCCTAGAGCTCAAGACACTGGTGGAAGGAATTTAACCAAACCAAATCACTATAGTCTGTACAGTATTTTCTACTTTCTTCCTGTTACAAACAGTCCAAGGCACACATTGGTCCCATTGCTGGAGTCTGTTACCAAGGTCAGAATTTGGGATATTGATTAATGAAAGACTGGAATCAGCCAACACCACCTATCTATTTAAATACCATAGGAAAATGCAAAACTTCCCCAACCAGCTGCTGCAGTAGAGTAAGGACCCTGAGAGTTTAGGTTGCAAAGGTTTAGGCTGTTTATTATTATTGTCTTAATTTAACAAGACAGAACAAAACACAAGTGCCATGAGAGAGAAACCTTTCACCACTCACATCTGTCACACTACAACCAGCATAGCACAAATGAAACTGTGTGTACATATATATTGTGTATTTAACCAAACACAGGTAATGCCAAACTTCCATAGCACAAGGAACAATTTCTTGGGAGACTGCCAACAAGATTTGTGGGTTTGTTGGGTTTTTTAAAAACAATTTAAAAGCAATTCACTGATTACACAAGTTAAGTGAAACAACAAACCTCACAGAAATCATACAGTTGACATTTCAGGATCGAGAACCAGTGGTCAGAAATATATTCGGAGTTTTGTTCTCAGTACATTCCACCATGAGGTCAATGCAGTGGCATGATTAACACAAAAATTTACAACTGAATATATTAATTGTGTGAGTGTGTATATGCACAAGTGGGAAAAACACAGGACAGGAGAATTGTTTCCATCATCCAAATTGCACAGAAAACATTAAAACAATTTACACATAAAACTTTCACCACACATTGAAAGGGGAGAATCCCAAACTAACACCACTCCCTCTACACACAGGTGAAACCATTTGCATTATTTAGAATAAATCCAGCCTGAAAACAGGCCACATCCAAAGTCAGATGTAAACTTCACCAAGAAGGTACAGTTGAAATCCAGCATTGGAATCAAGTGAATTTTGTGAACAAAATTTCAGTGCTAAATACTTTGTGCAAGACAGTCCTTTCAGTCTATGCTGAGTTAAAACATATCAGATTTTGAGAATTAATTCCAACCTTTCTTTGCATCTTTCTCAATTTGGTAACAAATTCAGCACATGCAAAGTCATTTGAGTAAGATCACAGAGAGGCACATTCTCATAACCTTCACTATAATAAATAAGTTTCCTGTCCAGAAACAGAAGTCAAGGAACCAAAAGCAATGAGCAGCTTTTTCAGGCAATTTTTACCTCTTGATGTAAGCATTACCTCTGGAGAAGGTTCACTGAAGAATCCAGGCACCCTGCCAGCCCCTGAACTCATTTTCAAGTATCTTTCAGCTGAACTATACATGTAAAGTTACAAAGGATTGATCAGATTCTACTCCATGGTACTACTGCAGGAGCACAACTGTGGCTGAAAAATCTCATTGAAGGCTACAAAGTATTTATGTTCATATAAAAAGAGAATGTAGGGAACACAGTGTTTAAATTAATAAATAAGGTTAAAATTATAGAAAACAAAGTGTTGCCACTAGCCCTTTCTAGAATGAATTTCAGAAGGAAAGTCCATTTAACTTTCAGTCCACCAGGAAATACATAGGAGTTCCATCAAAAAGCTGTGCTTTTAAAAATCTCTGGATTTTCTTCTTCCTCCTTGGAATCCCTCGTGCTACTAGATGGAGGTCTGTATTCTAATCTGGGGGTTGAAGAAAGAAAAAAGAAAATAACTTTAAAAACAGATCAGAGAACTTGGGAAAAAAAAAATAAGAGTCCTGTGTGACATTACAGCCTCCTAATTTTAATATCCTTCTGACTTCAGTTGAACAGGTCTCTTTCTTATACCACATCTTATACCATATCTATGACATGACCACATGTCATACAAAAAAACAACCATGGCAAAAGGCCAAGCGCTCTCAGTGCCTTTTAGATTAGCTGAACTAAACTGGAAAAGTTCAGCTCTTCCCCAGCACTTAGGAGACTTTCAGGACCTAAAATAATAGATTATAACCCACAGCGTGTCCCTATACCTTGATAAAGCAACACACTTTTAAAATGCATTCCTCAGATGTACTTTTATGAAGTCATCAGAGTCAAATGATAAAGTTGGAGCTGAGAGATGTACACATGTTTACACTTGGGAAGAGGGACCAAGGCTTCAGCCAAGCTTTTGTTATTTTCAACAGAATACTACCTTGGCTGCCAAAACTGGCCTCTCCCTCTGACCATACCTAGGCGAGTCCACTCCTCAGAGCAGAGCAGTGTTAAGATCAGGTGGCACTTACCCTTTCACCAGCAGCATTTGATCAATGGTGTCAGGAAGAGGCATACCATAGCTTTCAGGCAGAAATAGTGTCAGAATTCCTGACAGTACAGTCAGGCTCCCCATCAGGATGTAAGGCAGGAATCGATCATAGGCACCTAGTAAAACACAAAAAAGAAAAAAAAAACAAAAAAACAACCAAAAAAAAGGTAGCATCAGCTCTAAGTCTCTGATAATTGCCCAGAGAAGCTGTGGATGCCCCCTCCCTGAAGTGTTCCATGACCAGGCTGGACAGGGCACAGAGTAACCTGGTCTAGTGGGAGGTGTCCCCTGCCCATGGCAGGGGGGTGGAATGAGTTGATCTTTAAGGTCCCTTCCAACCCAAACCATTCTGGGGTTCTGTGGTAATGTTTGTACAAAGGCACAGGGCTTTACCTGTGCAAAATTTGTGCTTTCAGTAAAAACAAAACCAACCAACCCCCATCACAGCCTGACATTCAAAGTGTATGTTGTTATAAATGTGGTTGTAGGAACTCAAGGGAGTGGGAATAAATAGCTGTAAAAAGTGTCCTTATTGAGGCAAGAGAGTTGAGTCCCCAAAGCACCTCTCCTGCAGACCAGTTAACTCACCGAGGTAAACAAAGTAAGGCGAGAGGATGCTGCCCAGTCTGGAGGCCATGGAACTTGCTCCAACTCCCATGTTTCTTACTACTGTTGGGTAGAGCTCAGCCGTGTAAACATAAACCATTGAGAAGGCAGATGTGATTCCAAACTTCCCCAACATCACCAGTAGAATAGACAGCGCACGGATATCTGAATTCCAAACACAATAAGGACTTAAGCTCTCGCAATTCATGGTATCCCTTAATTCCTCTGTGTTTGTGTAACTCCTGCCTAATTAACTCCAGTATGTGGTGTCTTTTTTCTCTGTACATATCCACAAACATAAGCAACATTCTTTTTCAATTTTTTCTTTTTTAAATTACTAGAAGTCAACATTTCCATTTTCTCTTGAGAACGGGGCTTCCTGCCAATGCCAAGTAAAAAATAAGAAGAATAGAGCCAGAACTGCTGAGATCCTCTCAGGTTTCAGGGGCCAGACCTCTGCTATTGCAAAAAAAGCCATATATCCTTTTTTAATAAAGTGAACAAAGTAAAACATCTGAAACAAATTTATTTTAGGTTTCCTAAAAACCTGTTTTTTCATTAACATTCTTAGCTACATTCTTAGTTTCATTAACACTCTTAACTATAATAATTTAATTATAGGAAGTTGGGTTGACTTTAACTGGCACAGTTAAGATTTGAAAATCAAAACAGATCATATCAGTGTCCAGTTGACTCAAAGAACAGGGGAAAAAAAACCAAACCTGAGAACGCAGCACACATATTACCTGTATAAAACAAGCAAGGCAGTTCTTGCACATTCTCCTTTGTATATTCTTTGATTTGTAAATGTGTCCTAGGCAACAACACCTCCCTTACATTCAACATCATTAACAGTAATAACTCCACAGCCCGATTAATCTAACTGGACTAAAGATACATATGGTTTGAGATCCAATAAATGTTACTTGGCCTTCCTTTCCAGTTGCTACACATTATTTTAACTATCAACACTAATTCAGTACAAGCATCTCTACTTATCAAAAATGCTTCCACAATGTCTCCATTGAATGTAACACTTTAAACAAGCTCTAAAGTCATCAGTAGCTGTTTGGGAAGTGAGTGCTGCAGCCTCTTGGTAACTTCTACTTACCAAATTCTGATTGGTCTAGTCCTGGTTTTACACCTGGACCTTACCAGGAGACCCTGCCAGAGATGTACTTTAGAGGCAAAACTGGACTACAACTCTAATCCCAATAGATCACAAAGCCAATGCCCCACCTTTCAAACTGTATCTGAATGGCATGCTGTGGGAGTTCCTTGTGCAGAGCACTGAGAACCAAGGAAGAGGGGCAAAGATAGGACATCAATATCTGTATTTAGTTCCCTCAGGACACTTTTCCTCCCCATCCGCCCTGTGCACGGTACTGCACGTCACCTATCCTACATATGTGAGATCAACTAACGATTCCATACGTGAAGGCACCAGCTGAATGAAGAGAAGAACACAGCCTCCCAAGAATAACGCAGCAGCCATTGAGTACCGTCGGGGGAGATTGCGAAGCAGCAGCCAGGAAATTATGTAGGCTGGGACTTCAATCACTGCTGAGAGGAAGCAGTTCACATACACGTCTCCGTGCAAGTTAGGTGTGTCAAGAGAAAGTCCAAAATAGCCAACTGAGATTATCATCCTGAAAGAAACAACAGCAGGGTCAAACAATCTCTCTTCTTTCTCAGGTTGCCATGAACCTCTTCCACATTTCCATCAAGCACAGAAATGTCTGTGTAAGGCAAATTCAGCATCTGGCAGACTTGTTCACCTCTGAAGCAGCTGAAGTGCTGACTTCAGAAACAGCAAGTTAACAATTAAACCATGCGGATGCTTTTGATCTTTCAGACTGCTCTTGATTTCAAAGAAAAAAATATATTACCCTGGGAGGAAAGTAATGATCATTCACACTGCAGTAATGCAGTAGCTGCCATTACTATTACTATAGTTTACAGCCTTAATCTGAAAGTCTGAGCTACTGAATTTTACTGCTGCTGAGGCCTACAGCAGCCTTCCATTATGTTTACCAGGGAGCTCTGGGTGGAGAGGATTGTTTCTGGGTCATTATGCTCCATGCTTTCTGTATAAAGTCAGAGAGGAGGAGTATGGCATCTTGGCAGGTGCAAACAGACCGTGATTTTCTCTGCCATGCCCCAAGCTGGCTGGGCAGCATCCAAATCACGTTGGCATGGCTGGGTACCTGGGCTGGTCAGTGCAGCAGGACAGAGCTTGGTGACTGGAACACTGCCATCTTAATTTCCTGCCAGATGAGAGCTGGCTTCCATGTGATCCAGGGAAATACACAACTGGCCTTGGAGACAAACCCTGTCGTGTCTTGGGAGATGCTGGGTAGAGAAGGTTAAGCTTCATCAACAAGTATAACGTGGTAAACAAGGAAATAATGGGCAGTGGATCAGGACATGTCCAAGTGCAAAAATGAGACACAGAACACTTGGCACTTCATCTCCTCCAGCATCTACCTTAAAACAGAACCTGAAGCAAAATCACTGCACAGCACCAAGTGCACCACTGACAAAAGATTAGCTCTTCCTCCTCCTCACTGCATACTGGAAGAGCCTTCATGGTCCAGTTGCTTTAAATAAAGTTGCTTCGTGTACCTGGGAAGGTATGAAGTGACACAGCTGAGAGTAACCCCCTCCCTGCTGCTGTGGTGCCCTGCCCTAAGCTGGTCTTCTCAGAAGTAGTTCTGCAGTATTTTTCACACCCTGTGCTCCTTGGAGTTATTTTTGTATACAAACTGTAATGCTGGAACTCCCTTTTGGTAGCAGTTTGCCTTAGCTTATCACATTGGCAAACCTCAATATAGTTATATATTTTGTAGGAAAGCTTTAGTGGTAGTTACACATCCCAGGGTGCCAAGAAGCCAAACTTCCTCATCCCTGGTGCAAACCCTGCAAAGGGAATAGTTTAATGGCCTGTTACTTAGTAAAAATTAACAAAATACTCAGCACTATGTAAAGGTGATATACTGCTGTCTGCAACCATCCTCTTTTATAGCCCTTTTTTGTGAGAACTTTTAATTCATGATACAGAATACACCATCAGTATACCATGGATTGGAAAACCATGTGCTGTGAGGATATTATATCTTTATATTTTGGGAAATTCATTTAAAGGAGATTAGGTCACTTAGCTGTAAATTAGAATAGTGAAAAAATCGCCCAACCTAACTGAATACTTTTCTGCAAGACGAGGTAAGATTGTGCAAGTCAACTGTACCTGTTTGACTCTTCCTGCCTATGATAAAACTTGATTTTTGATGTGGTAAAAAGCCCTTCAGTATGGGTGACTGAATCCAGTAGAATGGATTACATACTGTCATGTCAGTGTTTCCCTCAGCTGCTGCATCCTACCAGAAATGCTGTTCAAACAGGTTTTGCCTTTGATTTCTACAACCACACACACAAAACTGGCTGTACCCAGGAGCTACTGCCCCACCTCAAGGAGGAGTAGGGCAGTCTCACTTCCAATTAAACATGAGAGTCAGTGACTGGACTTGAGAGGTAAGACATCATATAGACACCTTACTGACATTTCTGCAAGGAACAAACATTACTCTTCTTTTTGAGCTGTTTTTTGCACCAGTTCCCTTCTCAGTGTTTGTGGCCTTGTGCTTGGTGATGGGCCAGAGAATCTGGCTTAAATATTAGCCAAATCATCCTTTGACCTCAGATGCCACATCATCTTGTATGTGCTGGCACTGAACTCCAAGGCTCTGCCTCACTAAGGCACAGGAACATTGTTCAAAAAAGGCAGCGTATAGACTCAGTTGGCTCCAAAGCACTTGATGGACCTTCTTGGTTTGGTCACTAGGTACATGCACTAATTAAACCTCACTTGTACAGCCTCTGGCAGGTTGTAAGTTACCCTCTCTGTTTACAGCTTTACTGAGATTTCTAGTAAAGGAAAATAACAACCATTTAGTCAAATCGAGCATAAAGTATGGCTTCAGCTAGTGAAAACCAAGCTGAAGATAACAAGTAGACAAAGCAGACAGCAGGAAAATATAGGGAGAACTCATATGAGAACTTAAAAGGCAGCATTATTCCTTTAATAGCCAATACAAAAGAAATTGAAAGATTCTCCTCTAAGTCAGGCATCATGTTCAGATTCCTGGGCAGAAGTTCTCTGACTGGGGGTAGGGCATGACTCATTCCTCTAAAAAGACTTTGTTACAGTCAGAAGAGCATTTCCCAAGGCCCAGGATCAGGCAGCATTCCCAGACATCCATTGCCAGCTGATCGGATTCTTGCTTAGTTCAGGATAAGCCTGACTGCTTCAGAAAGGAACACCAATCCAGATGTGTTTCTACACTGTCACTAAAATGAAGAACCTATGTAACCAGAATTTTGTTGTTTCAGCCAGCTAGTCATTGATTTTTGAGCTGGTTTTGTCCGTATCTCTTCAGAATACCTTAGTATTTAAAGTCACATACTCCTGAATCACACTTGCTTACCAAAGAAGCACTGACATAATTGTGATAGTTAGGATATTTCGGGTTTTCATCAGATCCAAAATGGTGTACGTCTGCTGCTTCTGGGAATTCACATCTTGTAGCTGTAAAAGAGCAAACAACAAAGAAAACATGGGAACTTTAACTTCCTGCAAAAATAATAATTATGAAACTAAGTCCTACCACCAACTTATACCTCAGTTTTTTGATCTGCTGAAACAGGTGCCTGACTTCTAACAAAACACATGTAAGAGCCAACTACTTGTGAAAGTAGAAGCTCCTCTCTAACTTAAAAGTCACTTAAAATTTAGACTGAAACTCTTAACTCCCGTGACCAGTGACAAGACTCAAAGAAACTGCATGAAGCTGAGTGAGGGAACTTTTAGGCTGGGTATCAGGAAAAGGTTCTTCACCCAGAGGGTGGCTGGGCACTGGTACAGGCTCCCCAGGGCAGTGGTCACAGCACCAAGCCTGACAGAGCCCAGGAAGCATTCGGACAATGCTCTCAGGCACATGGTGTGACTCTTGGGGGGTCTTGTGCAGGGCCAGGAGTTGGACTTGATGATCTGTGTGGTTCCCTTTCAGCTCAGCACATTCTATGATTCTATAGTAATAATTTTCTTTGCCTGAGGCTTCACAAAACAACTGCATTTTGTTACTTGAATTATAAAGCAACAGCATTAATTCACGATTTATATGTCACTACTGGAAGGGTTCTTACATCCAGTTTTGAGCAACTGCACTCAGACTAGAAGAGAGTAACAAGGATGAAGAGATTTTTGAAAAAAAGTAGAGGGTTTCTTTAGCCTAAGGGCCAGAAGACCAAGGACATCTTAAAAGACCCAGAATAGTCTTCAAATACCAGGGAAAAAAAGTGATAAACTGTCCTCTATGTCCATTGCAGACACAGCAACAATTAACAAGATTAAACTGCAGCAGGGCAGAATTAGTAAATGACTCCTCAAGTCGGACCTAAGAGGAATGTATTTAAACTGAGACAAACTGGCTAACGAGCTGAAGAGTGCCCATCATTATCTAGTCTGTTTTTGAGATCATCTTCTAAGAATATAAACAAAAAGACAACAAACTTCTTCTTTCCCCATTAAAGTTTCCAGCCCCTCAATATAAAATCACTTCCATGTAAACAACGCAAGGGTATTCATCCATGAAGTCTGAGAACAAGTTTTGTGCTTGGTAAGATTGTAAAAAAATAAGTGTGGTTTTTTTTTTTTTATAATTTAGGACTTTAATTTAGACTTCTAAAGAGGGGGCCAAGGGAGAGATTTTTCAAAATATGGAAAAGGTGATTTAAGAGGACAAATTCCACTGATTAAAACTATCGGCTCTGATAGTGCAACCTGGAATTGTGTAACCTCTGCAGTAACATGAAAATTCTTTCTAAGTGATAGTTGGTTCTGAAGATCTGGATAATGAAATAGCCAAATTTCAGTGTATTTGCTTTCATAAATCCCATTTTCTACAAAAGGCAAACAGTGCTTTACCTTTGAAAGCTTTCACTCTGCCTAAAGGCAAACTTACATCACACAAACAGGAGTCACTTCACAGCTCATAGCCCTTTCTCATAAATCACATGACCTTTCCTAAGTATCTTCCAGTTCTGCCACTATTTGTTGCCAAGAAATAAGGAAAAAAAAAAAAAAAAAAAAAAAAAGAAGAAACAAGCAAACCATGAAACAAAACCAGGAAGAGAAAAATTCAGAGTCAGTTGATGATAAAAAGGGCCCTTGCCTTTTAAGAGCTGGATAAGCAGACAACATAATTACCAGGACAAGCTCGAACAAGAAGCTATGAGAGAAGGGCAGGGAAGCCAAAATGATGGTTTGAAATTAAACCTATCATCCAAACATTTCTATCCCCCTCTTAAGGTATAATTCAACCAACCAGGCCCTATTTGTGCTCCGCAGCTGGTTTGTGACTCATCACCTGCTGGACCCCAACTGGCTGGAGTTAAAATTCTGCAGTTGCTGCTCTCCAGCTGCATGGATTTGAGGGACTCTCCAAACATAAGCTCGGGTGGCTCCTCCATCCCAAACTCACATTCCAAATGCAGGAAGGCAAAGGGCCAACCAGATTTCTGAGAACCTCTCTGCAGCATAAACATGCTTCCCAAACCCTCAAGAGGCTGTAAGCCTTCTGCTTTCCAGCTCTTCAGATAGCAGACACAAGAACAGCATAAACACACCACTGATGCAAAGGAGTTTTGCACAGATCTTTTGGCCGCAGCATAACTTTTACCCTAGAAAATAAAGAGAGGGACAGGAGTTCTGCACGTTGATCAAGCTCATTTTCCTTTGATGGTCAGAAAGTTAGTGTGTTTTTAAAAGCTGAGGTGCTAATGTCTGTAAATACACACCACATTCTCCAGCCCACCCTGCTGCAACATCAGCATTTCCCCTTGTCCAGCACTCTCTGGGACAAAATCCCTACTCTTGCCCCTGCCTTCTCTGCTGCTTCACTAACCAACCCCATTCAGAGACGGCAAACACATCCGTGTTTCTAAGAACGAAAGAGAAGATTCCAGGAACAGTGACCTTAGGCAGATGTTGGAGCCAGAGCTTATTTTCTGTTCTTCTATTGCCATGCTGGCAATAGATGAGTTTTCATGGCTACAGCATGAAAAAAAAGAAGAAAAAAAAGGAAAAGGTGTATTCTAATGAAGATCCAGAGAAAAAGGTATCAGAAGGAGTGTGTTTTCTTAGCATTCTCACTCTGTTCCAGTAAGACCAGGATGTTTGTCCTACTATCTACTAATAAGTCTGGACAAACAGTTATGTCTGCACCTCAGCTGACTTCAACACAAGGGAAGCTGTTTCAAATCTCAGTTGCAAACACCTACAGCTTAATGGCTTCCCATTCTCCTTAGCCCAGGACAGAGGTATTGTAAAGCAAATTAGTATATTATACTCATTACATATATTATATGTATTCTCACTTAAATGACAAGACACTGTCAATTGTCAACCATCAACTGCCCAGACAGATTCTGGATATCTGTCGAGGAAGGTGCCCATTCTCCTGGAATATGCAAACAGTTTGTCTGTCTTGACTTTCAGAGGTCATGTTTGAATGTGTATGGAACTGCTTCTACACCTTAAGGGCACCCATCAACTTAGACAAAGGGAAGACTTCCAGAGAAAACAGGGGCATGTAGAAAGAAAGACAGGAAAGATACCTGTCACTACTTCACCTAAAAGGGGCTCAAGTTTTGCTTTCCTTAACGTGGATTAGAAATTGGAATTGAGTATGAACTAGAATAATAATATTTCCAATGTCACTGGCCAGGATTAGCCCTGTGTTAGACTTATACAGAGTTATATTATAGACTGAATAAGCACAGAATCTGTTTGGTGCAAGTATTTAGATCACTAAGCAATAGGCACCTCAAATTCATTATCCTCCCCTGAAAAATAAAGTTTAAAAGGAAAAAGGGCAGCTGTAAACTGGATGAAAAAGATGTTTGCATTAGAATGCATGTTAGCATTCCCATGAGAACGGGACCACAAAGGCTTTGCAAATCTCAATGAAGGGAAAGGGTATTGTGCTTTTCAGCAGAAAACTGTGATCTTTCACCCACTTGAGAAGCACATAATACAGTGCAGGCATAACTCCATTCCTCTGCCTGGAATTAATTGCTTTAAATAAAGTCCAGCAAACAACTGGACTGCCAAACAAATCTTACCTCACTAGGGTCAAGTATTACATCTGGGGCTGTAATGCCATTAGTTTTTGCAGCTTTTCGGATGATGTCTTCTGCCTCCTGAAACCTCCCCTGGGAGATCAACCACCGTGGAGATTCCGGAATGACCCTGCAGAGAAGGTTCAGGATAACAAGCCTGCATCTCCATAGAAAGCACTGCTGAAGGCACCAATACACATTGTTCCAGGCAGGAAGATCTCCAAACATGCCACATCTTGCAGGAATTAGTGCAGTGACAACAGAAATCAGATTTACAAGAGCAGACTAGTGTACAGAACAAGACCAGACTAATATGCCCTTATGGACGTCAGAAGTGCTGAAGGAATTAGCAACGACTCAGAAAAAAGAGCAATCCAAACATTCAAAGTAAGGGAAAACAGATTAATTAAAGAAATTCAGAAACGTGAACACACCAGCAGCACGCTGTACGTTAAGAAGCATATCCTTAAGGCTAACACATATAAAATTAGTAACTGTAAATTCTGTCACAGAAAGGCAATCAGAGAGCAGAATTCCCCAGTCATTCGATTGCGTAAGAACCTGGATGGAAGCACAAACACTACTGCTACTGTAAGTGAAGGAACACCACCACCACGTGGACTATTTCAGCTTTACATGCCACCCAAAAGTAGTATTTTAACAACTACAGAAGAAAACACGGAAGTCCCACAGCTGTGCAAGTACTGTTTTGTAGTTTGTCATATCTGTGTCACCCTACCAATGCCCAGAACAACTGGTTTTTCCTTCTGCCCTTAGTTCACACCTATACTTAAAACCCTGTGGATTTCAGTTGGTGCAGAAGTATGAGTTTTATTGACCTTTTTTTTGCTTTCTTTGCATGTGCAAGACTTAATTTTACAGAAGCCTATAGAAAACGAAGAGTAGGTTTTTCAGGCATCAGTCAGATCACATACACGCTGACAGCTAAACGACTTGGAGAGTAAAGGACACAACATCCATTCTTCACCTACCCATTCCTGAATTTCATTAGCTTGGAGTGATCTTAAAAATCTGCAGACAGGATCTTCTAAAGACTAAAGTCTTGTAAGTTAGTTATACTCACCACCAGAGTGGGATGCAGAGCAGCCCAGGCAGGGTGAGTGCCAGCAGCAGCATCCGCCAGTCTCGGATGAAGAAAGCAAACAGAGGCAGCAACATGTAACCAAATGCATAAAATATGCACACACCCAGTGTGCAGAACAGCACACGGATTGATTTGCCAAGGATTTCTGTGCCTGTTCAAAACAGCAAAGGATTATTAACATTTTAACTTAATGGCAACAAAGTAACTTAACAAAAACACCCCTAGCAATTGGCTTTGAAATGCACTGCAGAGTTGCAGGATATAGCACTCTGCTGTCCAGTTGGAGAGGCACCACAGATCTGCTTCATGCCATGATCCTGCATCACTGGAGGTAATTATATGTGTAAAAGAATGCGAACTGGGCCACACAGCATTTCTGTAGTTCAATATGTAGGTCGTATTTCCATAATTTTATCTTTTTAGAATCTCACATTTTACATTAGGAGCTGAAATCACCTGACATTCTCAACAGTTAACCTTAGCTTGATCTCCAGAATCCTCTCCAGCTTATGAAGAGTGATTAGCTTCTTTAAAGAATAACACAAAGGTGCCTAAACTAAGTTCCCAACCTGTATCACCCTCTAAAAGACTACTTAGCCAAAAAACCTCACAGTCTTTTGGGGCAGACATATGGAACTCATGCTGGTCACAAAGACCAGGCTATTGGCAGGGGAATTAAATGCACAAACAGGGATCAGTGCGCCCCTCTGAAATGTTTTGGGACCTGCAAATCAAGAGACAGAGGAAAAAAATACAATCATTTCTTGTTTCCATGGAACTCAAAGAAGATTCCAGCAGTTGCAGCAGGCTGTGTGCAGTGAGGTTAGCTAAGCACTGCTTTCACCCCTGAACTGGCCTTCCTTGGCTCAAAAGGAATTTATTGCCACCATTTGGTACTTTAGACAGTGAGGTCACTGAAAATAACATTACTAATTTATTTTTTAAAAAAATCTCAGATTCATGAGGTAATTCATATTCCCATAATTAAAATATGGTCTTAGGTAGCTTGAAAGTATACAAAGCAAAAGTCATGACGACACTTAACTTTTTACTATAGGCTGTTTAAAGAAGAGTTTATAAAAATTACTCTACCTATCTTGGTTCTTTTTAAATTAAACAGGCCCCAAAATGGACATCAGAAATCCCTGAAAACTCATAGAATCATGGAATGGTTTGGGTTGGAAGGGACCTTAAAGATCATCTAGTTCCAATCCCCAAAAAATCATGTCTTATCTCTCCAACTAGAAGATGGACTTTATTTCAAATAGTCAGTTTCTGGGGTTTTGCCTCTTTTAGGATGGTCAACCACAGAAATAATTCAAATTGCACCTCTATCAGCTGGAAGCTTCCAAGGAGAATACAAGTTATCCATGCATGGTGAGGCCACACTCTTAACACTATTGCTTGGCAAAACAAATCAACCCTAAGTGAGTACTGTAAAGAAGCAGGACAAGCGCAAGATGAAAGGACACATGCAGTGCCCAGCAGGACTTTCATACCAAGAACAAATGCTGCCACGTAGTTAGATATCTGTCCCATGCCAACCAGCACAAACAACACTGAAAACATCTCCCAGCTGGTAGAGAAGACCTGTATGAAACTGAAGCCAGTCTGCATTGCCAGAGTTGCAAACAGCACATTCTTCCTGCCAAACCTTCCATGGATAGATTAAAAAAAGAAAGAGAAGGGGAAAAAAATATATGATTAAACAACATCATGAATGAAATCTTCAGAAACAGAAAAATAAAATTACTTTTATGCATACTTAAGGAGATACAAAACTTCTGCAAAAAGCAGAGGTTCGGGAAATGTGACACAGGCACAACTATTCCAAACACATTAAAAAAATCACTGGCCAAGAGAAAGTAATATTCCAAGAGCTGCTAGTTAAATTGTCTATAAGTATATGCTGGAACACTGTTCCTTTCTTACTGATAGGATGAGCCAGGAAACAAATCATCAGGAACAAGTTACTTAAAGTGCATGAATATCCAATGCTTCTCCTCCTCCATGGAGCACACAGTCCACGACACAGACCAACACGTGAAAAAAAGAATAAGAAGGAAGGCTTCTGGAAGAGAGGTGAAACTCAGATTTGGAAGATGCTACTGGCAGCCAGTGATCCCATGCCACAATCTTCATTCCATTTGGTTTAAAACCAAAAAAAATTAAGGGATTCTAGAAGATCTCCTGATGAAGTATTAAAAAACCCCCAAAAACCTAAGAGAAAAGAAATTCAACTAAACTCAACCCATCAAGCTGCTATAAGAGTGGTTGCTGATGTCCTGGCCCAGGCAGCCCCACGCTGCTGGGACAGCACGTGCTGAGTGCAGGTTTCACAACTCCAAAGTCCGAGCTGACCTGCAGGTCTACAGCTGGTGCCATGGGCATCAGGTGGGTCACAATGCATGAAGAACAGACTGTTACTTGAATCCCCCAAATATTTTGTCAACCTTCGTGTCTCAAGCTCACTGCAGGCAGCAGAACGCTGTAGGCAGCCTCATTGGAGCATTCTCCTCATGGAAAGAAGGAGCTCTTGACCACGAGCTTGCTATCCTTCAGTGGCTACAAGTAACTGGATGAGCTGCATGGATGGCCTCCTCACCTGCACCTGGTGAGGATCTGTGCTACCATGGGAAGGAGCTGCAGGAGACTGCCAGGAGTGTGAAGGTAGAAAGCTCATGGATTCTGGCACCGGAACAGCTCCTGCTTCACCTGCTAGGTAGTCACCATGGGAGACACTCAGGATCCTTGTAGCAGACAAGGAGCTCTTTGGAAGGAAGTACCTGAACATTCTGAAGCAGTAGAACCAGGAAAAGGTGGTGAGAGATGCCCCCACAGGGAAGAGGGGAATCGCCCCTCACACGGGAGGGCAGCAGGAAGGCATGGAGCTCTGCCTGGGGATGGGTAACAAGCCAGCTGAGATCATGGGTTGGGATTAGCAGGGTGGCAGGTGTCTGCTGCAGCCACCTGATCAGAAAGAAGCAAATAGGGCCTGCTGCGGAGCACCACAGGAAACCTCCTCATGTCCAAAGGCACTGGACATCATAAGGGCTTCAACCGCTCCAGGACACGCTGGAAGGACAAAACCCAGGAGGTTTCTGGAGCTCACCAGTGATGACTTCCTAACACAGATGGCCGAGGAGCTGACAAAAGGGAGACACTGCTGGACCCCACGCTTGCAAAAAAGGGAGAACTGTCTGGGGGCGTGAAGGCCGGCAGCGGCCTGCTGGCTGCGCAGTGGTGAAGAGCAGGATCGTGAGGGGAGGAACAAAGCAGAAGGCAGGATCACAGAGAGAGCAAACACTGGCCTGCCCAGGGACTTCTCTGGAAAAAAAACATGGCATATACCTTTGGAGACAAGTACAGGAGGCCTGGTTAATTTTTAAAGATCACTGTCTGTGAGTTCAAGATTGGTCCAACCTGATAGGCAGGAAACTATGGAAAGGCCCTAAATGATGCCACGAGATTTGTGGCATAGAGATTATGTTTCAATGAAACAGAAACTCTCCAAGTATCAGCAAATTAGAGGACCACATATTGTTCTCAGGGAATCAGGAAGACAGCACACAATGCATTGCACAGCAAATCCCAGGGAGAGAATCAGAAAAATGGAGCTTTACAAAATACAAACAACTGATGGCATTACAAAAATTAATGGGGTCTTCCTTTTTTTTTTAATGTTTGTACCTATAAACAAGAAAGTCTTGCTTCTCTGGGGTACAGCTGAACAGCATTTATGCTTTGGAGCTTCCACAAACACAGATCATTGGACTTAAATGCTGTATTTGATGATGAGAAAGGGCCGCTATAGCTGTTTATGAAAAGAGAAATCCCAATTTGACCTAAAAAAAAAGGAAAACAAGCCTCAGAGATCCCTCTGAACATAATCCAAAATAAATAGAAGAGAATGTCACTGATCTGATTTTTCTAGACCAAACATATCTCCTACACCTGTTTTCTGGCATAAAACCAGTTTGCTCTAGAGTGATTTCATTGCAAGAACAAACAGATGTAGATAACACCTACTAACAATCTTTGTAACATTCTGTTCTAGTTCAGGACATTTCCCTGCACACTCTGTGTACACTCAGGTTAGACAGTCACAGAACAAAGACATGTTAGTGGTTGCAGAAAGACGCTTGTAGGAAAGTTGACATACAAGAACTGCCTACAAATGACCATCAAAGAGACAACAGCTCTGGTGTATATACTTTACTTGTCTGAGAGCTGTCCTGAGATGAAAGATCCCAGCAGGACACCCACAAAGAACAGGGAGGTGCTCAGGGGTCCCTTCCAGTCGTTGGCACATACGAGATTCCACTGCAGGGAGAGAGAATTGGAAAGTCTTTTAATAAACAGGATTTCCCCTCCCTCCAAAACTCTGCTGAGCTGGGTTTGGAAGGAGTGAGAACAGAATTACAGAAAGGTTTGGGCTGGAAGGGGCCTTAAGGACCATCTCATTCCAACCCCCTGCCATGGGCAGGGACACCTTCCACTAGACCAGGCTGCTCCAAGCCCCATCCAACCTGGCCTTCAACACTTCCAGGGATGGGGCCCCCACAGCTTCTCTGACAACCTGTGCCAGGGCCTCACAGGGAAGAATTTCTTCCTAATAGCCAATAAAATCCTGCCCTCTGTCAGTATGAAGCCATTCCCCCTTGTCTTGTCACTGCATGACCTTGTAAATAGTTCCCAAACTTGATTTCCCTGCATATAGTAATGTTTCCTATTAAAAATTAAAACATTTAAGAAAAATTGAACTATTGAAACAAGAATATAGAAAGAAAAAGCCTCTTTATTACATTTTAATATGGTTTTGAGAGACAGGAGACTGTTCATTCTTCACTGGGAATCTAACTAACCTCAATTAGAATCTCTGGAATACAAATTGAAATATACACCAAACAAAGATTTCCAAAATTAAAACAGAAATGAGGAATAAAATATTTATTAAATAAAGTCTTCAATAGTTTTCAAGCTCCTAACCAGTTCAGTCAGATGTTTTTGAAACAGCACTCGTGTTATTTTTCCATCTACATAAACAACTATTATTAAAAGATTCTTAGTTCTATTTTGGTTATCTGGTGGGGAAAAGTGTGTAAATATTAGAAGAAAGGACAAAATCCAGCAGGGATCCCTCATCCCCTCCTTCACAGCTATGTTGTGATTGGAGGAGTTCCCAGAGCTCTCCCAGTACCTGCTGCCAGAGGGCAGGTGCTGCAGCCCTGCAGGACAGGAATTGGGAGGCAACAGATGCTTCTGATGTGAGACCACACCCTCTTGATCTTAGTTATTCCAACAGCTCCCTCAGGGCCCCTTCTGATGTTTCAGCAATGGAAAATTTTAGGTTTTAATCTGTATTAAAAAGGCTGAAATGAAAATATTCACCCTGATCTGAATCATTAATCCTTCCTGTCCCCCAGTTACAAATAATTCAGTATATTTTTTTCAATTTGTACTGGAACACCCCTCAATGCTTTGATCTGCTCCATAAGAAACACAGTTGCTGTGTGTCCCAGCTCCCCCATCCATTTCATCCATAATCCCGCAGGTGGGAACGCTGGTGTTTCGCTGTCTGCTAGCCCCATCTCCTCAGCACTAAGCCTTTGACTCCAGGAATCTCACAGGCCTCAGCCTGTTAGCAGTCACGCCACAACTACATCCTAGTCCATGTTTTAAGGCTGGAGGATCACTTAAAACAATGCACCGAATGAACAACACCAGCAATGGCCTTCCACTGCCAGATCCCTGTGTCAAAATGCAACTGAGCCATCACTTACTTCATGGAATAGCATCCAGTTTTGAATTCGAACTGGGAACTGTTCCAGAGATGAATTATGGTCATTCACACAGGCTGCACTCTCATCGGCTATCTAACTTTAGCTGCCAGCCCCTACACTATCTTATATTTATAAGACAGCCATCATAATTATTATTTTTAAGGTCAAAATGCACCTTTTTTCCAATTTGTAACTGTATTCAGGTCATTTCATAACCTCTCCATTGATAAATCTGTTTGTGGTTTTATGTCTGTAAAAACTCTCCTTCTAGCAGATTTCATAACCCTCAGCATTTCTTCCCCAGACCTTTCCAGCCTCACAGCACCTGAAGCTCAGGCACCAGCACTCCAGGCAGTGCTCCAGTACATCTCACCAACACCACTGTTTAAGCATCACCACAGAAGTTCCTTCTAGAACTGTGGCTTTCTAATGTGTTAACAAATGTATCCCACTCATGGTAAGGAATTGAACTTACTATTGTTATCAATATCATTTAGATTATGAACTATAATTAACATGTATAGTTAAATCTGTATTATTCAACAAAAGCTGTACTTCACTATTGATTAAAGAAAGATTGAGCCTTTCTGTGATGACCACAGAGGCTAAGCTAGGAAGCTTCAGTAAAATATACCTGGCAACTTGGAAATACCAGCAAATGATTGTTATCAAATTTATAATTAGTACAGGCCAAAGGCTTCAGTGGTTATAATATGCCTTTACATGATAACACCTACCAGAGAAACCAACACCACAAATACAAATCCTGCTGTTATAAAGACTTGACTACTCACAAAAAGTTATCTTTGTATCAACTACTGGAGTCAGACATCCTCAACAACAGAACTAAAATCTTTCTTGGTGATTAGTCTGTCATTACTAAATAGGTCATTACTTTCCAGCTGATCACCCTGTGCCTGTGAGTCCACCATCTCCTTTCATCTGTCCTACACCCTGCACTTTGGCACAAGGCTTGCACAACACTTGGACTTCCAGACACTGGCATGTTTGTGTCCTATAAAAACATTTTCTTCAGATCACTGAGGTGGAGACCTTTCTTGGAAAAGTTCATGGTATTAAAATGTTTAGCACAGCTCTGCCAAAACCTTCTTGCATTATACTGGGCATTCAAATGTGGCAATGATTACCAGCTTGTTTTTCTGACCTCTCTGTTAAAGCATGGTGAGGAGCTGTCATGCTGAAGACCACTTGAACCAGGCACCAAAATGAACCTCAACATCAAATTTCCAAGTAGAACTACCTTGGTTGTACAATACCAGTTATTTACAGACTCCACAGAAGCACAACAATTAGAATAAAAGGATTTTAAGGTCCGTTACCCTTTGCCCCAGTAAATAAAAGTCAAAGTCTTCAACTTATTAATGACACACCTATAAGGTCTATTATATTGCTTGTCAGTGATGATAGCTGACACATTGTCCAAGAGGAAGTCACCAAGGCATCACTGCTAGAAGACCAGCATGGCAAAGAGCAAGTGTCCCAGGAGTAGGTACTAATTAAAGCCTGCTGCTGGCAGTGCTGTTTGGACACAGCATACCGTGACCCAGTGCTCTAAAATCATGTGCTATTTTCACTTCTTAGTATCCTTTGAACTAGCCTGCTAGCTGTAACAGCCTTTGCCCCAGTGAACAAGATAAGGTTAACCTCGGCAAGGTATCTGGGCTTCAAACAGGAGAAAAACATTTCTGCTCTGTTTTCAAAGAGCAGCTGCTGATGTTGTGAAGCACTGAGCTGCTCAACACTGGTACCCAACAGAAGAGAGCATTCTTGCTCTATTTTGTTATAACTTTAGGACATCCTCTGTTGCAGTTTAAACTTGTCTTCTTACTCATCTTACAGATATTTTGTGATTTTTGTACTTCCCAGGCAATTCATCAGATTGGGGGGATGTCTGTCAACAGCCTCACACCCAGCATAAATGATCACTTGTGCACCGGAGCTGAGGTGTGCTTATGCACCTCCGTAAGCAGATTCCTGGCTGATGCCACTTGCTGGTGAGGACAGCTGGGAAGAGGGGATGGAGAAAAGAGCACAGGCTGTGGACATGACCAGGAATGTGGACAGCTTGGGTTAGAAGGCAGGGGGACCAAAAAGGAGAGGGACTGAAGCAGTTGCTTCTCAAGCACAGGTTTGGGGCCTGAGTATTAAACAGTCCCAGGCACTTAGAGTTATCACTTACACGCCTCTCTAGGAGGGCACTTTCCGAATTCTGCTTCATCTCTTACATGCCAGCTGCCTGGAACCATGTCTCCAAATCCCTTGCTATAAAAGCAAGCCCAGTGACAAAACTGAGAAGAATAAAAACTCTATAAACTACTCCCTCAGATCTCCTCCCTCCCACAAACTCAAGACCCTTCCCCAATGCCATTACAAAAATCCTAAACAAAGCTGGACTGTGATGAACACAAAACTTCAAGAGCCTCACTTGGTTATATTCCTGTCCTACAAGGAAAAGCCTTATAGGAAAAAAAATTTACAGCTACAAGATACTGTGTCTTCCCATTCCTTTATTTTTTTAAACTCTTTTCCTGTCTTGCTGAGAATAACATGCATAATTGAAAAATTAGGTGGGTAGTTCCATGTATTAATATTTTCTTTTTAAAAATCAACATGTTAGCAAGACTTTTTGAAGCTAGGCCAATACCCTGTATTCTCTCCTTCCAGTTGCTTCTCTCACCAAGTAGAGGCAGGTTCTTCAAAAAATCTCAGTTTCACAACCAAATACTGACAACTTTTGATTCTGAATCTAGTTTTGTTTATATCCATACAAGTATTCTCTGCTTACTTGAGAGCTATGAGTGTTATTAAACACCCTTTCCTCCAAAAACACATTTGTATATTCCAAATACTTCGAAGTTCTAGATGTTACAATGAAGCTTATTATCTAAAGCAAACAGATGTCTGTATCTACAAAACACACATTCTGCTTGATTTTCCCTCCTCTAGTTGTTTTACTTTTTTACAGAGATAAAACTTGCATAGAACAGGAAGGAAATTGCCAAATATTTTACAATTCCAGTATAGAAACTGAACTGTTCCCCATACATCACATTTTTAAGATGGCTGGAGAAAAAGGAAACGGGGCACTGCCATCAGCATCTGAGAAACCTGAGGTCAATTTGAATTTAAAAGTAAAGGCGACATAAAGGGAATTTACCTTGTCACTAACTGTCCATAGTGCCTCTAAAAGAGCACTGTTTCCATTTAACAATATCAACTGCAGGCCTATCATTCTTTAATAATACTAATCTTATTTTATGTTGCAATGTCAGAAATACCTGTACTTTGTACAATTCTGAACACTACTGCATGATGTGCTTTTTAAATCACACCTTGAAAAACACAGCATTTTACAAATACCTTTGTATATCTGTCAGACATTCATATTTACTTATTAAATGAAAACTAGACTTTCTTTTCCTTCTTCTGACAAGACTAATAATACTAAGCTTTTGTACATGCAAATCACCTAAAGGTCTTCCCACAGCTTTTTCAGCTCCCAGGGCTGAGAAGTTATCAGTATGAACTTCAGCCACAAAGACAAGCAGATATTAACCTACAACAATAAAAAGAAGCACCTGTTTTAAAAGATGATAAATAATGGAGGTGACTAACATTACGGAAGAGTTGGGTGAGAGCTGAACCTGGACGACACAGGGTTGATTTACAATTCAGCTGCTGGCTCCACTCCTGCAACAGCCTGGTCTAGTGGAAGGTGTCCCTGCCCATGCCAGGGGGGTTGGAATTAGATGATCTTTAAGGTCCCTCGCAACCCAAATCATTCTATGATTCTATAAATTACAATGTCTAGCATAAGCCTGTGTTTTTATTTTGGCAAAGTGAAACAATACATCCCTCTGCCTTCCAACAGAGTGACCATCGAAACCTCTCGTTAACCAGCTGTGCCACAGAGCCCATTTGTGTCCTCCACATGTCACTGCTGCAGTCTCTCCTTGCTTCCTGGAGCCCTGGCATAATCCACTCACCTCCAGGGACTGGGGTCTGACAGCACAGCAGGGCACTTGAATCCCTGGGTTGTAGAGAATGGAAACCTCTGGGCCCTTGTCTCTGAACAGAACTTTCTCTCCCTGGACACCCATAAAAGATGGAGCACCAGCCCTGCGCTAAGCCTCTGAACACCTGGCAATTCCCACCATGTGCATCCTTCCTCTGCAAAAGCCAACAGTCCCTAAAGTTTGTCAATAGCAAAACAGAAACAAACCATGCAAATCTGGCATACACCACCTGCACTGATTACAAATTGATGAACAATACAACACCTTTTTAGAAGCTGAGGATGAATAAGTGTATCCAAAATTCAGTGTCTGTTGATGGTTCACTGTTTAAGAATTACTCTTGTGTGAACTAAAATGTTCTGACTGATGTATCATCTAACACCCCATTATATCATATTTCTAGTGCACTCATGCCCTTAACTCCACTGCTCAATTCTACTCCCGGTTATTCTGTATAGCCCCATAACAGCCATGACTGGCAGAAGTCAACCTTTTCCCGTAATTACTCCTGGTTTAATCCTTTTACTACCATGTATGAACTTTTACTACTCCTATATTCATTTTTTACAGGACTTATGGAGGAATTAGAATGACACAGTTGGCTTCTTGAGCCAAAGTAAAGCCCTTCTTATCTCCTGAGCTACAGCATTTCAAAAAGTAAATGACAGAAAGGGATTTTGTTACACTGGAGCTGGTTAAATACTGCACACTGGCTAATAGCAACCTTCTATTGTAAGTCTGTGAGAAAAGAAAGTCTCTCTTCAAGTGGGAGAGAACTGAATGTTTTAAGTCTCCCCTGAAAAGCAGAACCATAAACAAGGTTTCTCTAAAGTCATGAGAGATTCAGCAAAAACCTTTCTTTAAAAAAAAAAATCCCCCTTCCCCCTCCCAGTGTCAGCTATGGAAATCTGGGACAAAGGTCCTCATGATTATTCAACAAGTTAGAGATATGCAACTAAACACAAGATTAGTTAATCATAAAAGCAGCACCACCAAGCCAAGAAATTAAACAAGTTTAACACTGAAAACCTGTAAGTGTGTGAAAGGCCACAGCTCTTGCAAAACTCCCTCAGAAGCATTAATATTAAAGGCGAAAAAAATACTGCCTCAGTACACGATGCCTGGGCAGACAAACATTGCCTCCCACGGACACGGGACATCTGCCAAGTCACACAGACAACGGGCCAGGGATGGGGAGTCTCAGCACTATGTGAGCAGCTCCCTTTTCTTACAGATTGTAAAACTCCTGGATGACACTCCAATAGCTCAAGACATTTTAATTTACATCAAGCCAAAGCTGAGTGAAGCTCCAAAGACAAAGCACCACATCTAAGCCAGGATAACCATCATAGCACAACACTCAGAACAACACCTGTGTGAACAGGCCTGCCTGAGAAGATGCCAACTGCCTTACACTGCCCTGAGAGCACTCAGCCTTTTCACAACAGTGCATTTCAGCAAGGACTGCAGCCTAGAAATTCCGAGCAGCTTTCCTCTCGAGGAAGACAGCAGTTCTTTAGAAACAGACGAGGCAATGCCTTGTGCCACTTGTCAGAATCACTCAAACCCTTGATTGAGTTTCCAACAACTCCAACGTCCTCATTTCCAATCCTCCCTGTGCTGCCATGGCTCCTCTTTTGTGTTCCTCAAGTTACCCTAGCCCTCTGTGCGCAGATCAGCTTATGGTCATTTAGTACTCACACCCATCATTATCCAAACACGGATCACAACCCAATTTGCAAAGCAAGAAATAATGGCAGATTTTTTATGGAGCTCGAGCTCCATAAAACTCACGTCCAGGCAATGAGACTGTACAAACTTTGTAAGCCTTCTGAAAAAGGTCTATACTTGTATTGAAATTCAAGTATTCCTCAAAAGTACTCCTCAAAATCCATTTCCTTGCATCTTCAGTCAACCTGCACCTGTGCGTCTGGACAGCTTTCATCTGAAAACAGTGACAAACACACAGCTTCACCTTTGGTTGGTTGCTCACACCCCAGACTTGACTCAAGGGGTTTATCTGCACAGATAAAAACATGACCTGTCCCAGCAGGTGAGCACAGAGACCAAAGCAGAACCACTGTGGGCACACAGCAAAGTTCACGGTCCTTTGAATAAAGCATCGAACCAGGGCTCCCCAACCTGTGCATCTTGCACAACTCAGGATGACTCTCAACTGTGAGAGTGGTGACACAAAGGCACAGACTGCCCAGAGAAACTATGAATGCCCCATCCCTGAAAGTGTTCAAGGCAAGGTTGGACGTGGCTTGCAACAACATGGTCTAGTGGAAGGTGTTCCTGCCCATGCCAGGGGGTTGCAGTTTCTTAAGGCCCCTTCCAACCCAAACCACTCTGTGATTCTATGAGTTCTACCACCTTTATTTTTTAAAAGAAAGAAAACAAACGCTGTTGATCTCCAGAGTTCAAAGAAACATCTCTGTCACACCAAGCAAGCTGACCCTGCTCCAGCCCGTTGCACAGATACCTGATGAACCAAGAAGCAGTTACACATGATGACCAGTCTCGCTGGGTAAGGAAACAGGCTGCACTTCGAAGTTCATAATAGAAACAAAGAATGTTAACGGATTGGAATGGACCTTAAAGACCATCTAGTCCCTGCCACGGAGAGGGGCACCTCCCACTAGACCAGGTTGCTCAAGGCCTTATCCAACCTGGCCTTGAACACTGGGGATCCACAACCTCCCTGGACAACCTGTTCCAGTGTCTCACCACCCTCACTATAAAAATTTCCTCCCTCGTTCTTATGCAAATGAAAGCGAACAGAAGACCTCAAAATAAACTCCGCATGGCAGGTTTCACAGCAGATCAATGTGCCGGCAGAAACCCCAAAACGCGGCGGAGCTGCACCGGTGCTGCGATAACCCCACGGTCCTCCCCGGCACGCCGGGGCTGCCCAAGAGCTCCCTCCCGCTCCCGCGGCCTCGCACCTCGGTGACGATGGTGGAGCGATAGACATCGCGGCTGTACTCCCAGCCGTCCAGGCACGGCTCCTGCTCCAGCGCCTCCAGCTCCNCGCGTCGTAGTCGCGCATGGCGCGGCCGAGCTGCGACCACCGCTATCCCCGGAGCGGTCTGGCGCGGGCAGGAAGCAGCCGCCCCGCGCCATGGGCCGGGCCAGGGGTGGGGTTTGCANTGGGCCGCTTTCCAGCTCCCAGGACTTGGTCGCCTGCCCTTGGTGACTTGTGGTCAGGAATGGCCCATTAATACAGGCGTCGGATCCCATATTTACTGCCCAAAGAATCCAAAAACCAGGGTGGGGATGAATTATAGTCAATGAGGTTGGAAAGGAACTCTCAGATCATCGCGTCCAACCAATGACTGAACAGCACCTTGTAACTTACAGCATGTCACCGAGAGCCACGTCCAGTCTTGCCTTAAACACTTCCAGGGACAGTGACTTCAGCACGTCCCTGGGCAGCCCGTTCCCACTGAGTGCTAACTGGGCTGCCTACCTACCTACCTGTATGTGAACGTGCCTGGGGTTCTTCGATAAAACTTTGTTGGGGTCAGTACCATATATGAGCCAGGAGTCTTCATGGATTGTTCTGCTGATAAAAGCAGGGCAGAGTTGCTGCAAGTTCAGGAGTTAAAGTGTTCCTCATTTCACTCTGTAGCACTTCCCACAGCTGCCATTGTCTCTTCAGCAGGATCAGCTGAGGCTGTAAAAAAGCTTTCCTGACCCTGACCCTATTGTCTCAGGCAATGTGTACTACATGCTTGACAAATAATAAATTTAATAAATAATATTCTAATCTTAGGCCCAAAATCCCAGCTCAGTACCTAGTGGCACTTGTCAGGAAGTTCACAGAGTCCCCTAGATGTCAGTTCAAAAGCTGAATTGTATCACTGCAGAAATTTGGTCTTGCTCTCCATAAGGCTAATTCACATTTTTATGGAGCTTTTCAAGGCTGATATTCTTTCCCACCTCTAACTGATAAAAAACCCCCAAAAGTATACTTTCTACAGCATTTTTTGAACACTTGTATTTAAAATTATCTTTTATCCTGGGTTTGAATCACACAGCTGTGAAAAATCTCAAAGGTAGAAAATGAAGGACATAATAGGAGTTAAATCACAGAATCATCCTTGAGGCTGGCCAGGGTCAGCTTCCAGGGATTTGCAGGATCAGGACTGAACCACCTGAAAGGCAGAAAAACTGTACCACACCATCATAATCTTCCTGTGTGGAAGAACTTATTGGTGGAAGAGCTTATTTTACAATTTTATTTTCATACCTGATCCATGCTAAATTCATTTAATTATTTGAACATTATTAAACATCTTGGCACCAAGCGTTTAAGTTTGGAGACGTGCTCTTGAATTAGAACCCACACAAGAAGCAGGTGAAACAATGTCAGTGCACATTTTTATTACAATGAAGACAGAGGTCAATGACTGACAATTACTACAGCTTCATATAGGCATTAGCAGATCCAGTAATCCAGCTGAGGATCAAAGGTTGCACAGAGAGACCCCAGTAAAGGTGACAGAGGTGACAGATGAGGCACAGCGTGATGGCCCCTGCATCAGTGAGAACAATCCAGCTGGGGCTTCCCTCATTTCCACTATGCTCAGACACCATAGGGCCTTATAACAACATCACATACTTTTAAGAAAGACATTCCGCTCCTCTGAAAGATTATTAAATCTGCTGCAAAAAATACGAAAATGTGACACTAGCTCGAGATCAATGGCTTAAGTAAGAAAAATGAGACTGGTTAAAACACGGTATTTTAAAAAACACAATACTTTTTCTTATTTAAAAAAGGAAAAACAGGTTTTAAGATACTGAAAGGCTCAAGAGTACAAAAATATTTACCTTTTAGAAATACCCAAGCCCGCAATCACATAAGTCTCAACTTAAAATAAAAATCTTCATAAAAATATGGCCACCTATATTCAACCCAAGTCCTCAAACCTGTCCTGTGCTGATAAAAAGGCTTTCTTGAGAAATTTAGTTATAACAGTAATTCTTTAGATTAACTCTGTAAAAGTAAAAACAAGATTAAATACTGCTGTTAGTAGAGAAATTGAGAAGAGATGAGAAGATCAGGAGTCACAGGACATTGGTTCCCTCATGCCATGTTACATTCATGGCAAAAGCGTAATGCAGGAAATTAAAAGTAGCATTTCCACTCCCAAAAGCAACTTGAGTTAATTGCACAAGTTCCTTGCATTTGTTACAAAGCTTCATATTTGTGCTGGAACTTCAGGGAGAGCCTCATTCTTGTGCCAAGAGCCAGCACAAGACAACCTACCCTGAACTCATGCATTAGAGATGAGACACTGTGCTTTTGTTGGCCCTTATAGAAGGTGAATCAGGGCTAATTGTTATTTATAGAGGATAAAAATCAGTCTACCAGGTCTGATAGACTTTATGTGACCAAGAAGTGCACATACAGCCAATAAATACAAAAATAAAAGGAATTATGCTCTTCAAACAATGTAGTGTTCATAAAACAGTAGTAGCACAACTCTAAGCTCTACATTTGTCTTCATCCAATCTAGTTTTGCTGAACTTTTAAAAAAAAAACCAAAAACATACACCATCTGTAGGATTTGAAAAACAAAACACTGTTTTTGTGGGTGTTTGGGGTTTTTTTAAAAAAACCCTGTGGTCCCAAATTAGTCCTTCTGAATTTTTAATAGCTGCAGGTGAACATATCCAGTACAGAATATCAGATTTTTGTGAGCATCAAATCGCTGTTAAGTTTGTAAATAGTACAAAGGTTTTATGAAAGCTTTTGAAACTGCAGTGAGTGTTCTCTGAAGGTGCAGAACAAAGTGGTATATATTCAAAGGAGAAATTAAATACTTACGGAAAAGAAAAAAACAACACCTCAAGAGATCTAAAAAACTGCTTATGCCCATATACCATGAAAAACTTGAAAGCTAAAACTGCATGGCATGTTTGGACAGGATCACCGACTTGGTACAGCTCACTTTTTTGTTGAAAGTGGGCATGGCCCACAGGAAAGTCATCAAATTATAGTCCTTACTCAGTGCTGAAGATTTCCCCTCTTCCCCAAAGACACTGAAGATTCACAAAGCCAAGGGTTTTGGGTGGGCTCAGGCTTTATGAAAAAGCAGCAGCTTTCACAGGAACAGGGGATCCCAGGTCCTGGGAAAAGCAAGTGACATCTAAAGCCAGTCCGATTTAATGTTTAAAACCCATGTCCTTACAGTGAAGTCTGTGTCTGCTCTGCTACAAATGAATTCTGACTCCACTTAGTCTATGGACTTTGGTCACAGATTTCAAAGGAGGCGAGGATCTTTCTTTCAGGATTTGAAAGGCAGACACCCAGCTCCCCTTCCTCCAGTCAACACACAAAGTGAGAAAAAACACCAGAATTATGTTTGGTTGGTTGGTTGTTTTTTTTCAGCAGCTTTCATCAAGTACTTGAGTGTCTGGAGTCACTGCTGTTTTATTCCTAATGCTCATTTCTAGCTTACTCCTCAACTTGTGTTTAGCACAGACAGGCCCCCATTTCTCAACGGGGACGGTGTCTGCTGACAAACCCCAGGAATCAGGACACTGAATTACAGACTAAAAGTCCTACAGAAGTAGACAGCATCTGGTCAGTAAACTATGTAATTTGAGGACAGTAGCACAGGAGATAACAACTATGGTGCAGCAGGGTGTTGGGTTTTGTTCATTTTCCTCTGGCAGAAAATGCATTTTGAGATGATCTTGTTCTTCTTTCAGCCCCTCTGACAGGTGTGTCCTTCTTCACAAAGGTGTTATCAGACTTTTAGGACTCTCCTTGGAACTCCTAATGCCAGTGGTTTGTTGCCTGTTTCTGAAACTGAAAGCAAGTAAAAGACTGAGAACTAGAGAACATTTTCCAGGGTGTCATCAGACACTTCCCGCTCCTATAAGCACCACTACAATAACCATGTTACACTGCTAATATAAACATTAGATGAAATCTAAAGCTCTGTACAGTGTGCCTTGCTGGATGGCAGCAGCAGTGCAGCAAACAATGCTTGGAACTTGAACGTCATTCAGCAACTACAATTCAGTTACTCCAGGCTGTTGATGCAAGAAGCCTGCGAGGGCAATCTGGTTTGACTCTAGGATTTCTAGCTCCAGTTTGTCAACTGCAAAGCTGAAAAGCCACAGGTCAGACATCTAAGAAGTCCCTAATTGTGATAAAGAGCAACATGTCCTTTCTCAAGGAACCTGGCCTAGGAATTTTTCTTCTTCTGAAAGCATAATGACAGCTCCTTATACTGACCAGGAATTAGATACAGGGAATTCTAGCTTTTTCAAGCTATTACTGCTTACAGGGGCAAATTCTGTTCTAATACCAGTTCTCACTGAGCTGAATGGTGGCTATGCAGCTGCTCTTTCGTTAATTCAGTTTCCCTCTGCTGCTCTAAGAATTTTTCTCACACTGTAGTGGATGTGCATAGATTTGAGCGGAAGTGTTTGGTCAGGGTACCCTAAATAGCAATGTTGGTGGGGCAAGAGAACTGTCATTGCTTACAGCTAAATCACATAAACCAGAGGAAAAGCTGTCCTGGCCTGTCTCTGGCTGCCCAGAAAGAAGCTAGAATGTTGAAATCCTGCATTTGATTTTGAATAGTACCTAAAGAACTTACACTGGAAGAATGAAGTCTCATAATGCATATGATCCTACTAAATAAATAGTTTAAAGGAATAGTTTAAATGAAGAGTTAAGGAGAGTGAACGATATAATAGGATGGAAAGTGTCTGGTGATCTGAAGCAACAGCCTCAAAGTGCTATGAAGGTCAGCCTTCCTTTGCCAGCATGCATCAGCTCCCAGGTTCAGATATTCTGGAAAAATTGTACAATGTCATTGTCTGTTGAAATTAACAACTCGAAAGAAAACAATCTGAAGGGCACTTTGAAAGCTTTGAAGTTTTGCAGTGGACCTGAAGAAACATGACTGTGAAAAGGGACTGTGTTCTGAATTCCTGTGAAGCACAGGATGAATGAAAGCTGCCTTACCATTTCACCTTCAGCATCTGCTCAAAGCTCTCGGGCAGTGGATTGCCGTAGCTCTCTGGGAGAAACAGGGTAAGGATCCCAATCAGCACAGTCAGGCTTCCCATCAGGATATATGGTAGGAATCTGTCGTAGGCACCTGGCAGAACACAGAACATTCCAACAGTACTTAATGTCCACACTTGACAAACCCACATGTAAAGTTTATATTCCAGACACTGCTGTAACGCAGAATTAATTTGGAATAATTAGCTGAAAGATTCATCAATATCAAAGGTGAATCCAAAGCTGAGTTACATTTATTACCTGCCAGCAGTCAAAGGGACTTTTTGATTTTAAAGCTTCAATAGGTGCTCTTGCATAGCCACACCTACCATAATTTCATGCGAACCCCCATGTTTGTGTAGCAGCTAAAAGTTTGGGTTGCTTTATTTTGTTTGTTTGGGCTTTTTTTGTTGTTTGTTTATTGGTGGTTTTGTTTGTTTTTTTTTTAACATTTTCAACTGGGATAACCATCATCTTTGCAAAGCAATAGCTCTGCTGGAGTCTTCAGTACCACACTGTCATCAAGAACCAAATCCTCTGTTAAATAATACAATATGAGGGAATAAAATTGCTTGTAAGCAATGAAGCACTCATCAGTGCCTGAGATCGTGTATCCTGCTGGGCTGATGCAAAAGAAGGGAAGAGACTAAGTCAGTTGAACAGGTCAGTTATAGACTAACAGCTCATTAATGGGGAAATGCTTTAATGCCTTCCTTACTGCAAAGGGAGAGAACATCAGGCTTCCCAAGTGTAGAAACTTCTGTGGGACCTGCTGTCGGTCTGGACAGTCAGGACTGCTAGAGACGAGAGATCTCTTGAGGTTGGTCTTAGAGCATGAGGTTTATTGCAAAAGGGGTGGGTATAGGGGCCCTGCTTGGAGCTGCTAGGGCAGCTCGAGGCAGGGCAGAAAAGCAAGGGAAGCGAGAGAGAGAGAAGGAGAGTGCAAGGGAGCAAGCGTGCAAGAGAGCGAGACTCTCATTTACAATGCTATAAATCATCTTCTGTGCTGAATATTCTAATTTTCATTAACCAATCTAATACAAGATACAAGTCCTATAGCATTTACATACAGCTTATAAGAATCATTACAGTACCATACTGTGTTACATTTTAAACCTTAAAAACTACTCTCTGGACTCTTTCTGCCAAGCTAGTAGGGTCTGCTCTGACCCTTGGACCTGTCTGCAAGCAGAGGGTATTGTTCAGTCATAAAGGGGATTAGCCTCAGTGGCCAGACCATTGTTTTCCAGTTGTTCAGTAACTAAAGTTTGGTATCTCAAAGCTGGCTTTCATTTCAATCTTGCTTATAGTCTCCATATTCTCAGCATCTTTTGCCAGGCAATCATATTTATAAGGTTTTCCTATCTCATCTTCCCCAACATCCAAGATGCACATGAGGCTCTGACCTTGGTCTACTCAGAATATTATTTTGGACTTGAAGGCAGTAGCCTCTGCCAGCAGCCTGAAGCTGACACACAACCATTTAGGCAGGATGCAAGATCCTCAAGTCACAACAGCACAGCAATTAAAAGGTCTTTCAGAAAATGGATTAGCTAGGACTTAAAGTATTGGAGATTGAGAAAGTACCAAACCAGACTTGACAGCTTTATTTTATAGTTGGGATAGAGCAATATGCTTTATAATGTATGGAATAAACTCAGATTAAAGAGAGGACCTCTGGGTGTGTCTCACAGAGCCGAAGTTTGTGATCTGATCTCCTCTGTGTTTTTGAGCTGGATGAACTGCAAGGTCCTAATTTAGCTGTAGCAAATAGCAGCAGATGACAAGTTTCTCCTGAAAACTCTTAAAGTTTAAGATACTATTTTGATGGCTGGAACAAGATTTCTTGAAGACTGAGCCTATGGATACCTGGGGGGAAAAATCCCCACAAACCCACAAAAAACAATCAGTAAAAACATTATTTTGTATACATTTCTCTCTTAGTGCTGCAATGGAGACTGAAGACCTTAAGGAGAGTCAACAGTTCTGCTGATCCTTTTACTTTACATTTTCACTGTACAAGTATGAAACTAAGACAAGGTATTTTCATAATTTTTGGTACAGTGTGTTCCAGTTACACTGGAATGCAGACGTGAGTCAATATTGATTAGTTACAGATAGTCATCTTCTCTCCCCTTTCCTGGCATGGAGAATCAGCACTAACCCCTCAGCAGTACATCAGCAATGCTCTGCCAGAGCCAGCAATGCCATGCTCATGTTGTATCAAAGATGTCAGCAGGAAGCAACACTAGTTAGGGGCAGAGAGAGTTGAGATGGGTCCAGTGATGGCAGAAGGAAATAAATCATGCATGAATGAAACCAAGAGGAGATTGAGCACCCCAGACTGAACAGTAGGTATTCACAGATACTTCTACCCTTAGTCCCCTAATCTCTATCACTCTTTCCTGTCTGCAACATGAGGAAAATTTTTATGTATTAAACAAAAAACCAAACCAAACCAAAAAATATTTGTCAGTTAATATATGTGCAGCACTCAGAATGTGATGGCATTGAGTGTCAAAAAAAGCCTGTGAGGAAATCAATAATTCTGCTTACAGAAATACTGAGCAATAAGAAAAAGCAAAATGAATGAATGCTGAGGTGACTGGCTTAGAAACTAAAAAAAATTTAAAAAAAAAATCACTTCAAGTAAACACACTTTCATGCTACTTAACCTGTATGTTTTCCATGTATTACTTTAGAGAGCACAAATCCTGGGAATGTTTGGATTACCACCTGGTTTATCTCCCAACATACCCATTTTGGGATGCACAGGGACAGTACCATGCAATGAATTTCCTACTGCTACATTTCCTTACTTGCAAGACCACTTCTTGTCACATTCTCCTGGCAAACTAACTGGCATCCCAAGATGTGATTATCATTCCAGCCACTCCATTTGCACAGTTTATAAACACCATCATTGTACTGGACCAGCTCTAACCCACTTCAGTGATATATGAATGGTCCCTAAAGGAATGAAGTGCCTGATCCTTCTGTGAAGCCCAGGGAGCTCCACTTAATTTCTACCATGTGTGACAGAGAACTCACACCCAAGCTGAGAGAAGGGACTGAAAAGACAACAAGTGAAGGGGCTTAAAGCTGAGCCTGCACTGCAGAAGCTCAGACAACTTCTCTGGGCAGTTGTGTGGTACAAAGCAAAAAAGACAAGATATCTCACCCAGGTAAACAAAGTAAGGAGCAATGATGCTGCCCAGCCTGGAGGCTGTGGAAGTCGCTCCGACTGCCATGTTTCGCACTAGTGTTGGGTACAGCTCCACATTGTAGACATAAAGCATTGAAAACGCAGCTGTGATGCCAAACTTCCCAAGCATCACCAGTCCAACAGAGAGGACATTAAGTTCTGGAGGAGAAAAAAATGAAATCAAGGTGAATAAACAACACTCTGTGCTTATTACTTGTATTACTTCTACATCCGAAAGACTGTATTGCTGTGTTTTTCCTGAAGGTCGTGAGTTTGGTGCTTTAGGTTTTTTTAATTATACAAAGTATTAATCCCATCCCTAGATGACTCCAAATTCCCCACTAAGCATAATGTAGGTGCTCAGGTTATTTTGTATTTCTCAGATTTTGGTTGTCTTCAAGTAAAACAGCATTCTTGAAATGGAACAAAACTCTGGATTACACAGCAATAATCTACAAGCTTGAACCCACCCCTTTTTCACAAAATCCTATGGAGATTTACACACAGTGAAATCTGGGTGCAGGTTTCTGTAGCCTGAAAGCACCACCAGATAAATCACAGTACACTTTCAGCTCTCATTTTAGAAGCTGGTTCCCCTGATCTATATAAAGCTCAGTAATCTGACACAATAAATGAGAGTTGAGTGTGACTCAGCATACACATATGCAATAAAAAAAACTAAGGCTGCAAGGGATCGGCATAAACTTGACCTCAAATTCTAAATTTGATCCTGGTTTCCAGTAATTTTGCAGAACTATTACACAGTACCATAACATATTTTGAATATTTCATATACTTCAGTCACATATTTAATTTTGTACCTGCAGGAACCAGCTGAATGAAGAGGACAACACTTCCCCCTAAGAAAAAGGTGCCAGACAAGGAGTAGCGCCGTGGGAGGGAGCGGAGGAGAAGCCAGGCGATCACATACGCTGGAACTTCAATAACAGCTGAGAGGAAACAGTTGACGTAGGCATTTCCATGCCAGTCTGGAGTGCTGAGGGATAGGCCAAAGTAACCAACTGATGTGAAAAACCTGAGGAAAGCAATAAAACCAAATTATTCCAGAAACAGCAGTCTCTGAATGCCTCCAGTGTTGCCTCAGATGTTGCTACAAAAATAGGATATCACAAAGCACTGCCACAGGCGTTGTGGCTTTAAAAAGTCTCAGTGGCAACCCCATCTTTCTAATTCTGTCATCCCATCCAGTAATCATATCCACAGCAGCTTGAAGACACCTCAGATTTCTTTGTCCTTCCTGCATACACTACACCAAGTAAAAAGCTTTGTGGAAGTCGTTCACAAAGGCTTTTCACTGCAATGGACTCAATGACACCATGAAACTCTTGCAAGCTTCCCAAGCCAACTACAGTCCTGCTTGTAGCCAGTGTCAGGATCTCCCACCCTCAGCAGTTCCGTTACATCTTATTTAATCTTCACAGAGAGCTGGATGTTGGGGTTTCAAATCTCAGGAATGCCTTACTATGGCATGCCAAGTGTGCTAGCCAGTTCCTTTCTGCTGGGGGGAATATGGACAGAAAAGGGTCCTGGTTTGTCTGTATGGCATTATTGGGTCCTCATTTCTTGTGGCTGCGCAGGCAAGGACCAGGATCTCACTGAGATGGGCACAGTACAGAAACAGAACAAAAATGCTGGCCATGGGTCTGGCTCTTGTTATGTTACTGAGTTGCTGCCTTTGCTTCAAGAAGAACATTCCTCTTCAAACAGAGATTACAGAGATGGGAGCATTTGACAAAAAAAAGCAACATACTTCAAAATACACAAGTTGTTACATATAGTTTTCTAACTATTTTACATCTGAGTAAAGGCTACTGTCTCCATATTCTTGTATATTAATGTGGGTGCGAGGACACTGAGGGCCATGTACCAGCCAAGGACCACTGGAGCTGGGCTCCGAGGCTCAGACTTATTATCTAAACTTGTAGCACGTGCCCTCAAATCAGAAAGTGTTCTATTGCCTGGGTACTTTAGGAATACACATTTCCTTACCACAAAAGTAATGACATAATAGTAATAGTTGCAATGTTTCGGGTTCGAAATAGGTCCAGAAGGATAGCCTTCTGCTGCTGCTGAGGCTTCGAATCCTGCATCTGAAGGAAAAAGGAAAACAAAACCAAAAAAATTCCCACACACCTAAGAGCAAAACAACCTCTGGTACCCACAATCCGGGCAGTTACGAAGTTATGGCTATCAGGGGATAACTAGTCAGCCCAAGGGGCACTTCTGCACCAGGGAACACCATCCTTAGGTGGAGCTTGTCTCTGCTACCAGCTGTACTCATGGGAGTTTCCACTGCATCACGATGACTAATTAGAAAGGAGTATCAGCTGACCAGACAGACAAGTTAACGTTTCCTTGAGGATCTCACACGGTACTAGCAGAAGCAACCTCATTACCAAAGGCATTTTTCTGTCCATTCTGTGCACTGTCCATTCAACTCTCTTCAGCCTTCATAAGTGATGTGAAATAAATGTAGGAAATCATCCAGTTTTGCTGCCTGCCAGCACCCTGACAGGGAGAGGAACAGATGAGAGAGGTTGGTGAGGTGGCCAGGGCACATCATAGCAGCACCTACCACCTCAGACTGGAGATGGAGGGTCTAGTTTGAGGCTTGAAGCAGGAATCCTTTGGGTGGCATTAGGGTGCCTTTCTGCCTGTACACTTTGCCTTTGCTAGGGCAAAGCCAGCACTTGCGGCCAGGCTTCCCCCAGGCCCAAAGAACAAACCACCCTGGTTCTCCCTACAGGACTATCCAGGAGATACCCTTTCCTAGGAATAGATGATGGTTTCCAAGGAATGTCTTTCTAGTAACGTTTGAAAAATACTTCCAACATGAGACTTAGCATGCAGACATCATCCTCAGGCTTTTTTGGACAGACGCTTTGGCACGCAAAATTTCCATGAAGCAGGTGTCTCCTTGTTTTAAGAAAACATGCAGGAATGATAAAATGCTACAACCTAAAAAAGTCATGCCCAGTTTGAAAGACATCTGAGGCCTGGCTGTGAAGTAAGGGAAGTGCTTTTCCATGGTTGGTGTAGAATGAGCTTCCCATAATTAGAACACGCACTTCAATTTACACTAAAACTTCCACTTGGGAAAGAGATCTTCAGCCAAAATGTGACAGTCAAGTGACATATCCTGCCCAGGGGAGGGGTAACTCGCAGCATCTCTGTCCTGCAGACATTGCAGAGGAGAACACAGTGCTTTGCTTTCTGCTCTATCAGAAGACACAAAACGCAGGTGCCAGTATAAGGCAGTAGAGGAAGATCTGACCTGCAGACACACGGTCATTGCTGATGCAAGGCTGGAAGAGTCTTTGCACAAGAAAAATGTGCCTCTTTGGAAGGTGCTCCAGTGAGGACAGAGCCAGTAGAGGGCGAAATGAGCACACAAACCAGCCACCCCGCTGTGGCTATGCTGCTCCCTGGCTTGCTGGGCTGCCAGGTTTGCAC
Source organism: Edolisoma coerulescens (assembly GCA_013397115.1). Lineage (NCBI taxonomy): Eukaryota > Metazoa > Chordata > Aves > Passeriformes > Campephagidae > Edolisoma > Edolisoma coerulescens. The sequence continues at coordinate 542,381 of VWZW01006995.1, forward strand.
TAGACTTTCTTCTTTTAACCAGTAGATACAAGAAAATAATTAACCAGTAGAATACAAGAAAAACACAACTTTGAAGAAGAGCTTGATGTTCTTCACTGTCTTCACTCACATCATGGTTTTCAAGTCCCCTTGTAGCACTCGGGTGCTTTGGCTGGTTTGTGCAACCTGAAGAGTCCTTCAGGCTCCACGCAGCCCCAGCTCAAGTGGGTGCTGATTTAGGGTCCCCTACAGAGCCCCCCTGCAAAGGGCTGTTGCTCAACTGCAAACTGCTAATAATGCACCAAACTGAAATGGGCACAAACACATTTTACTTGGGTCTTCGCAGTGCCGAAAGGATGAAGCAATCTGGGTCACCCTTGCTTTGAAAACCACAACAAACCATTGCTGAGGAAGAGAATTTTACTGTAAAAAGCAAACAAATAAAACTTCTCTCTGGGTTCTACTTTGATCTTGCTAACCCAGCACTTACCGCAGACCAACAGTCACTGCCAGCCCAAGGGCTGCTCATGCAAACCAGTTCTCTGCTGGCATTTCCCAACAAGTCAACCAGCCAAATGGGGAAGTGCCAACGAGGTAAAGTACCAGGATGTATGAAACATACCTCTGCAATATCAAAAAGCATGGCTGGGGCTGGAATGCCATTTATTTTTGCAGCCTTCTTGATAATAGCTTCTGCCTCCTCGTATCTTCCCTGGGAGATCAGCCACCGAGGAGACTCAGGAATGATCCTGTAATAAGTTTCAGAATAAATGACTCAATGTTTTCCCAAAAGTAAAAAGTTATAAGTAACATATTTACTGTGTCTATGAGTAACACTCGGATCTCACAGATTGCTTGCAGCAGGAGACAGCCAGCACAGAAGCATGTGGGCAATGTAATTCAAATTTATGGGACTGTTTTATTCTCATGCTAAAGTAGATGCTTTGTCCTCAGTGGTTGTTTTTTAAGGAATAATTGACGTCCACCAGATGTCACCAGATAGACAGAAAGGATGGGGGTAGCTTAGCCAGTGTGAATCAAAAATATTCTTAGGAAATTGCACATAATGTGGAAATGCTTTAAGTATGCACAGGGTGTATTTAAAGGTTCTGTGTCATAGGAATCTTATATACAAACCTCACCACATCTCTGAGGCGGATTCTCCCAGGCAGAGGGCAGGGGCAGTGTCCCCTTGCAGAGTTGATGACATTTTCTAATGAATTACAGGCACATGTTGAGTGAACTAACACCAAACACAGGACAGAAAACTTTAACTTTCCTTAACTAAATCCTTTGGTCTTAACAGATGCCACCTTGCTCCCTTTAGCCAGCAGCACTTTTTCCTCTCCTTGGAAAAAAGCAGGTCAGACACTCCTTTTCTGATGACCCCTAAAGACTGACTCAAAGCCAGGTCAATAATTTCAAACTTCAGATGATTTTTATCTGATCATTAATCACTAATGGGACTTTCTGTAAGATGAGCTGCCTCCACTGTTCTTCTTGCTGGGAAAGCTGAGGATCTTGAGCCTGCAGAGACAATGCTGGGAACCTTATGGAGAATTTGGAAGGGAAATGAGTAAAAGTGCAAGAATGGCCCAGAGCAGAGGGATGTGCAAGTCACATGGCCCGTGGAAGCAGTGGGTCCACATGCCCAAATGCCAGCTAACACCAACCTGCCTTGGCAGAGCTTTGCCAGTGCACCTTGATTCCCATTTACCCCCACATAGGCCCCAGACAAAATGCTGTCAGGGGAAGTTTATGGCATTTTTAAGTGTAAGCTTTTAAAAGGCCCGGGAATTCCCACCCCATAGATTTCAAAGCAGGACTCTGAAGTCCTTGGGGACAAATTTCCTGTGCCTGTTCTATAGTAGACATCAGACATCTGAGAGGCTCCCAGAAAAAGCCAGCCTCCCTAGAGAACAGCTGCTTGGTGCAGAGGGAAATACTGCTGGGATGAAGGAGTTTGAAACACTTCCAAGTTAAATAAGCAGATTGACCGTTAAACAGAATCAGACTGTCTTTAAAATCCAATGACAGCAGAGGTGGAGCTGAAAACCATTTTAAAGGTTTTGTTTGAAGACTAAGGTTAAAAAAACCCCCAACTAACCAACAAACCATCAGCAGATACTTCTAACAAGACTGGGACATGCAGAAGGTCTTTTAGACTATAGAAGAGTGTGTCTAAATCACGTAACTGTTATAAAGATGCTAATTGCTCACTTATAGGTGTAAGTTTTTCAAGACAGCAAGAAGAAAAGAGTTCCCTGAATAATATGAAAGAACTCTTCCTGTTGTGAATTATCCTTATTTTAAGAGTGTGAGTGATACCCTGCTTTTCCTTTCCTATTTTCAAACCCCTGTCCCTTCAGAACACAGCAGATGCCCAAGGCAGCAACAGAACAGGGCTATATGCCCATCTTCAGTGCTTCTGTCCAGCTAAAAAGAGAAGGGCTTCAAGCACACAGACAGCACACACGAGGCTCTCTAGGTAGTTACTCGACTTAAAACTGGCAAGAAAAAACACACGAAGAATGCCCCCTCAAGGCAAAGCCTTCGCACATGGTGAACAGAAAAGTGCCCCTCCTCCCTGACCCCCTGCCATTACCCGGCACCTAGCACAAAGAGCATCAGGCGGGAGGGGAGGTGGGAAGCGTGGCCTCGGCATGGACTCACCACCAGAGTGGGATGCAGAACAGCCCCGGGACAGTGAGCGCCAGCAGCAGCATCCGCCAGTCTCTGATGAAGTAAGCAAACAGTGGCAGCAACATGTAGCCAATTGCAAAAAATATGCAAACTCCTAATGTAGAGAATAGAATACGAACTGATTTGCCAAGAATTTCTGTGCCTGTTTAAAACAAGGGAGGTTGGATTAGCATTTTAACTTTGTTTTCAAGCATGACTAAATACTTTATTGCATTTACAAACAGAAAAATAAGCTAAACAACCTTAGAAAAGAGCAGCACAGCACAGACCTGCCTGTACAGAAAAGCTGCTGGGAGTATTGGGAACCTTCAGATAAAGAAGCTACTTCTGTTTGCTTTGATTAATGCATTGGCAGAGGCAGATAAGGACAGGCATGGGGGAATGGCCAGCAGACTTCCAGAAGCCTTCCCCACACGCTCACCTAGGACACAGCCTGCTCCCCCACTTAACCCATCACGATTTAAGATGCAATTCACTGATGGGCACTTCTGAAAGAGCAAAGGTCTGAGCACAGCAGACTGATGTGGGATGGAAGGATGTGAATTTACAGTGAGGTGAGGTGGGAACAAATTTCCCACCTATTTTTTGGAGGAGAAGAAAGGTTGGAATGTTGGATCGGCACATCACAGGCTGAAGAACAGAACCAGGGAAGATGCCATCCCCTAGCAATGTTACTGTTCCAGTAGCCAGGCAGCATCAGGGAAAGCATCCTACAGCCACTGCACCATGCAGCAACGTAATATCGAGTAATAAAAACCGAGACTGTTCTAAGCCTTCAACAGCACCTAAATTCTTTTACAATAAAACACCCAGCCACTGCTTAATAGAATCCAGTGATGCCCTCAGGTCCACCTCACTTCTCCTTGAGCTCTCAGCCCCTGGTCTACAGAGCTCTCCTTCACATTAGGAACACTGCAAGGGCCATAACTGCCACAGTTTGGTCTGGATTCAATTAAAACGCAAATGACACTGAGCGAACAGGAGAGTCACGAAGTGTGGAGAGCATACTTGGGTCGTGTATCATGGCAAGAACTCCAACATTTATTATTGCAGAGAAGTTGGAAAAAAACACTCATGACTGAAAACCCCTCCTATTTGACAGTTACATGAATTCTCATTTCAGAAACCTGGAGTAACTGAATAAAGTCACAGTAAAAAAACCTGAAAATAAGAATTTGCTAGGCTAAAATGAATACGTGGGGATAAATGATACCATCTTCCTCTTGACTTGCTCTTGTTTAGAGGGGCTTTCTTGGGAGAGGTCTGACACCTGAAACATTGGTTTATGCCTGTTAAATGTTACATTATAATTTGTGTCAATTCAAAGTCAATATGAGATGATGTCTTTCAACTACAATTCCCTTGTCTCCTGCCCTTCCTCTTCCCTCATTCTCCTTGCCATGGAGTAACAGTTCTTGGACAATACCACTATGCCTTCACAAACATCTGTAGTGTTTTACTGTCCTAGAACCTGAACACAACAGTTTTGAGCACAGAGAACAACTGAGGCCTAAAGCTAAGAGAGAAATTTCACAGCATGTGGTTGAAAAAACCGTAACACTGACTACGTAAGTTCACCAACAGCTCAGGAGGGAACTATTCCCACGAAGGCAGGCAATAGTCCAAAGGGCACCACGAGCCTGGGTGGCTAAGGATGCTGAAACAGGGTCTGAGCTACACATCGGGAGGCAACACAGGTTTGGATGTTGAAAGTTTGAATGAGAAGAGAAACCTGCATTGAAGTTGGAAAAAAACCCACTGCACTTGGGGATGGAGGGTGCCAGGGCTGCAGCACAGCCAGGGTCAACAAGGCCTTTATAGGTGCTGGTGTCACTGCTCCCCTCCCAAGCACAGGTCAGCCCTGCCTCCTCTTGGATGAAACAAGGGGAGCATCTCCATCCTGTAATCAGGATAGGCTTTCTTAAGGAGTTACTTTTCTTTTTATGGGTATATTCTCCTATTCAGCACCTCTATCATGTGCGGCTTCCTGGAAGCTCCTGGGTTTGCCCTGCCACAGGCAGAAGTCACAGTGCTTATGGGGACATGCTGGCTATGGAGTGTAGGGTGGGAAGGACCACCCTCCATAAGTTCCTCCCTCCTTACCCATGACAGTCAGCCAATGGCTGACTTAAATGAGGAAGCTAATGTCTAAGTTAGTTTAGATTAATCCTGCCCTTAGAACCAGCCTCAAGACTGCTGGGGAATGGCCAGCACTGCTGGCAAGTGCCCAGGCATCTGCCTCTCTGCTCCCTGGGATCCATCACTGCTGTGACAACTCTACAGAGGAGAGGATGGCAGAAGAGACAACACAATGGGGCAAGGGCCAGCAAACAACAGCTAAGCAATTAAACAAGCCTAATGATACCTGGGGAGACCCAGACCCCTCAGTAGGACTGTTTGCCCAGTGGGGTGTTCCTGGCCCTCCCTTCCAGCTTTGCTTCTGCTGAGCACCGAGGCAGCATCCCAATCCACATCCAGCTGTGCCCTACATTCCCAGGGGAGCTGGGAGCTAAATGCCTGCCTGATCAGAACCTGCACCTCTGTGCTACATAACACCCATGTGTTTCCACCAGAATTTTGAGCTTTACCCAGTGCTGTACCTCCCAGCCTTCCCATGGCAGGCATTTGCTCCTTCTCCATCAGCTCCACACAAGAATTAAACTACCAGGACAGTGGGAGCAGTGGCAATGGTGACAGCAATGGCAGGAACAGTGACAATGGTGATGGCAACAAGGGATCTCCCTGCTGACAGCCTGACCTTAATCCTCCCTGAGCCACAGGCAGCAGTGACTCATGGCTGCTTGGGGACACAATGCTGTGTCCTCTTCATAGCACTGACTTCTTCTGAACTACTTTTTTTCCCCTGTTAAAGCTTCACGGGGTAGGAAAGACCAGCATTAACTATTAATATACAATTTTAATCTAGCTCACATTACAATCTACAAATTGTAATTCTGACACCAGGGGTTTAAAAACAGCCATAAACATATATGTGCACACTTTAAAGACAGCTCTTGCAAATCCCAGTTTCCCCCCTGAAAACTGCATCACTCATCCCCATAATTTGCCCATGCAGTTGCCTTTCCTGAAACCCCTGTGCCTCGTGGGAGCCTCTGTGGGGTCCCCTTCCTCATGGGGTACCTAATTCCCTGCAGGGTCCCCAGGCAGCAACTGTAGCCATGCAGCTGCTGGGTCTTTCTTCCTACACTCCCCATAGAAAAGAAAGCAAACCTTAGCTTCTAAAACTTAGGACTTTATCACTGATCTTAACACTGAGAGCAATGACTTTTTGGCTAATGGGGCTTTGGCACCCACCCAGCTCCTCTGCTCTGGTCCCCGACACTCACTGTGCCTGGAAACGCTGGTTTGCTCCAAGGCTTTGCACTCAGGTATGCACTGACCTCTCTGCAAGGGGTGCAGAGGGAGGCAGGGATGAACCCAAATGCCTTCTCCATCTCTGACCTGCTGCTGCTAATAAACCCTGAACGCTGCCTTGAATGTCTTCTCCACAGAGGAATGAAATGGATGTTTATTTAGACTCTTCCTGCTCTCTTCTTTTTCTAAACCTATAGAAAGTACAGGCTTGAAGAATCGCAGAGCAAAAAAAAAATCATACTGGCCTAAAGTAGGAATTCTACCAGTGAAGATTTACCACTGTCTAATTAAATGATCCAGGTTCAGAGGGAAAAAAAGTAACAGTACATTAAGCAAACATTTAATCTAATGCAAACATATTCATACCCAAAATGAAGGCCACCACGTAGTTAGAGATCTGTCCCATCCCCACAATGAGAAAGAGCACTGTGAACATCTCCCAGCTGGTGGAAAAGATCTGCAGGAAGCTGAAGCCAGTCTGCACAGCCATTGTCAAAAAAAGGATATTCTTCCTGCCAAACCTTTGGTAAAGAAAAAGATTATTACTGAAACAGAATGTATTTATGGTGGGGGCTATGTAAGAGGGCACAAGGCAGAACAAATATCCAACCTCAAGTGATGCACCTTAGCACAACCTGAAATTCTGTTCATCTTAAAGAATTTTACTATTTTCATATGCACTAAAAAATATAAAAATTTCCAAGACCCACGAGACAAACAGAGAAGAAAAGTTATGAGCAGAAACTTCAGGGAGCCACTAGACAGAGATTAAGGAGACTAGGCAACAGTACAATAGGGAGACACATGCAGACTGCAGGCCGCACACCTGAAAGTTAGGAAAGGATGGCTTTTAGGCTACTGGCATCTGTACTTTGCAACACCATTTTGCTTTGAGTGTGTTAAATAGCTTTGTCAACTGGTTTCAGTCCAAGTTGCCAGACATACTGCACCCTTTCTCTCACCTGTTTCTCTGCATTAGGATTATGTGGCATGTTGTCCTGGAGAGGCAGGACAAGTTCATGTACAGGTTTTCATACTGGTGGGCACAGATGCTGCATGGGCTGCATTGCCTGCTGCCTGCAGCAACCCTTGGGAAAGGCTTCTGTAGCAGTCATGGGGAAATTACTCAGGTACAGGCTCAGATCATACCCTTTTACTGACAAAACCCCCAAATAATCCAAGGAAGCTCATGCGGGAAGGCATGAACCGAGCTCTCAATGGCTGTGCTGCCGCCAGGGCAAACACACTTCCTCAAATGCTCCCACTAGGCAAATGGCACCACTGGGATTTAGTGATTATCTCATCTCCCTTTCAAACAGTAACACCAACTGACTTCTGCACTGGGGCAGGAGTTGGGAGATTAAATTCGGATCACATGGAATTTAATGCTGGAGGCTTTAGGATTAAGACTCCCAGTGAGTTTTGAAACTCCTCTCCTAAGCACCCAGAGGACCACTGCTACCTTATGATATCCTCATTCCCAGACAGCAGTCAAAGCAGGATCAGAGATCCCACCATAAGAGTATGGACACAGGGCTCAGGGCTGTAGGGAGAGGGGAGCAGAGACTTGCAGAGGGAATACTCTGCATTCAATACCTGTAAGGCCAAAACCTCAACACTGCTGAGACAATTATCAAATGCCTGTAATGATTTTTTCACATTTTACATCTACTTAGTGAGATGCTATGACAATTGCTATCCATTTTCAGGTTATCTTTTTTCCTTCCTCTCATGTATCCTTACTCTATTCTACCACATAGCAAACCATCTATCCTATGCAGAGATTCCATTCAAAGGGCAAGTTTCTATCTTGCAGCTCTAACAAGGGATTATCAGTTAATGTGCAACAAAACCCAGCATCTTTTAAACTACTAAAAAGGCTGTGGGGGGAAGTGGGTTGTGAAGGGAAACCCACTGCATGAATCTGCAAAGCAGCCACATGGGCTCCTTGTGGAGATCAGTCCTTGGGCTCTGAAGTGTCCAAGAGACAGATATCCTTCACGTGGGGTAGACCAAGATGGGATTTTTGGAAGAAGCCAGGCCAGTTACCTCATTTTGATCAGAACTCAGAGTATTGGACATTTAATTCCTTTTCTCTCTTAGAAACAAATGCACCAGCTGTGGCCCCTCTGCCCACGGCATTACCTGTCTGAGAGCTGCCCAGAGATGAAGGAGCCGATGAGGACCCCCACGAAGAAGAGGGAGGTGGTCAGTGGGGCTTTCCAGTCATCCTCACACACCAGGTTCCACTGCAAGAGAAAGGCCTGTGCTCAGACACAACACCCCAATGCTGCGCCGAGCCTCGTCCAGCACAGGGGCTGCTGGTTGGAGACACACACATTTCCATGCAATGGAATTCTCTTTCCCCATATCCACACTTCCACCCATCACTGGCACTATTTTCTTGGTCAAGGTCACTGTTGGAACGTCCTGCTTAAAGCACAGGAAAAAGAAGGGAAAGGGATTGCTTCCCCAGGCAGCTCCATGAGGCCAAAACACAAGCAGCTGTCTGACACAGCCCCATTGCCTCTGAAGGGGATGAGCAGCCAGCAATGCCAAACCTGATGGGAGCCTGTGTGTGCAGCTCAGGGACTGCCCTGGACCTGTTTCCAGCACAATCCTCCCATCACATACCCACCACACCCCTGACCCTGGCTCCCCACGTACCAAGATGCTCCCACAGTGAAACAGAGCAATGGAGAAGGGTAAAGAATCATCCAGCTAAGGACAGCTTCCAGTTCACCTCTGCCAGCACAAAACCTGTTGCATCTCTATAAATTCTGGGGCTGACAAAATGTATGTAAGAAGACAGACAGAATGAAATCTCTTTTCTTGCACTCATGTATTACCAAATTCTGTTCCACCCCACAACCTGCACCACTGACTTGCCACCCATCACTCACAGCCTCACGACTGCATCTGGCTGGGGCTGCAGACTTAGGACAGGAGCCAGTGTGGAAACTTCCACCTAAAACTCTCATAACCTCAGACAAGGTTTAAAAAAAAATAAAAATGGCATCATGAGCCTCTGTCCACCGAAGTTACAGCTGAGCATGTCTCTGCCAAGTTCCCTTCCTGGTGACTAATCTCCTGGTTAAGGCATGCCTGCCAGGAGCACTTAGGGAGAGGCTTCAAACATGTCACTCTCAGATCAGATAATTCTACCACAATGGTAAGCTAATTAGATCACAGATCAAAGTACGGCATAATTTTAAGAATTAGCCATGCTATCAGAGAGTGGGGTCATTGCTTGCACCAGCAGTCACCCTCTGCTTGGAGAATGGATGGGCCAAGCACAGGCAAAGGCTTGGTGATGGAGCAGAAATCCGCCCTCAGAGCTGCTCAGGCTCCTCACTCAGCTGCAGGCAACAAGGAGCAACTCTTGTGTTACAGAGACACCCAGGTGCTGTCTGATGGCACCACAATCCTGCCAAAAACAAACCACCGGTGGATTGGTGGCTGAGCTTTACTGCTGCTGCAGAATAGGCAGGCAAACCCCAAAACAAGGGGGAAGGTGGTGTGGTTTGATGCAGTTTGCTTTGGACTATAATTTAGGAAAGAGATGCAATCAATGCCTATTTTCAGGCAGAACAGAAGTACGCTGCCAGCAGAGGGGAGTCAAGTACTTCTGCCCTTTGCCCAGCCTGCAAAGTAACACCAGCTACACGGCAAAAAAAGAAGTTGAGGTTAAAAACACAGCCCATGCCTCTTCCTGAGGAATACACATGTCTTCAATGCAGGAGCAAGGAGACTTGTGGACTAAAACGTGCCTCCAAGACTTAAACCTGATTAAGAACAAAAAGAACCCTATGGCAGCATTTTCTGTAAGGTATTTTCTTATCCCTTCTGGGAAGGGAGAGGTGGGGGGACACACCTGCACTTATCTGCACTGTGTTTGAGAAGGTGGAGGTTAGCATGTGGGTCAGTGGGGCTCTGGTACGTTCAAGGATGCTAATTGTGAAAAACAGATGCAGGGACCTGCTTCACCTGTCAAAGAAAACAGATTGCTGTAAAGAAAGTTGGTGGAAATCAAGTCCAGTATTTAAAACAAAGCAAAATTCAGCTACAAAAACCACGGCATTAAAAGTACACTGCAGAGGTCTTTCACCACGTCTTGCTGCACTTTCCTTTCCCCACTTGGGGAAAGCTGTTGACTAACAGCATGGCAGAATTTGCAGCTGATACAAACTATTGTTAATTATCTGGGTGCTGAGCACCCTGGTCTGCGGCCACCAGCACGGCACCTGCTCCCAAACCTTCAGACTTGAGTTGCTCGAGGTTAAGGATCAGTGTTTTCAAAATGTCTCCATGGTGCCAAAGGCACTTTGGCTGTAAAATAAACCCAGCTAAATAATAACTTGCCCATGAAACTGCATTGCCTCCTTGGTGCCAAATGCCTCCTATCCAGGTGTTCACTCCACCCTTTCCCGTGACATATCGCACACCCAGCAAAAATTCATGGTACAGGGTCAAGTCTTTAAGATTTGGGGGATGTGGTAAACAGCACACAGCAGCTGGCTGTCCAAAGAGGGTTACTGTCTACAGGAACTCACTGCATTTGACCAGAAAACACACAAACACATCAAACCCATCTGACTTTAAGTATACCTGAAGCTGCTGAGTGAACAATCCACCTGTTTTAGCTCCAATACCACATGGTACCTGAGCAATACAGCCCTACTCTACAGGTACACCTCATCTCCCAAATTCCAACCTCCCATCCCCACAGGCACTCGTTCTGACTGAGGCTCATGCCATGGCACTGCACAGTCATCAAGCAAATATCAACATGGTAAGGTTTCACTAGTGCTTCAGTGTATAGGGAAAAGTGAAATGTAGCTTATTTGACCCCTTCCTCAGAGGCTGCATCCATCACAGACAGCAGCACCAAGCACACCATGGCTACAGGAGCTATAGCCCAGCCACGGCTTAAATGCCTACAGCTACAACTTCCAAACTGTCTCTACTGGGCTAATTATACATTAACCAGAAAATAAGTAATTCTGTAATGTCCCTGGTGAAGCAGACTGGGGAGCAAAGTTCATGTAAGATTCCAAGCAAGGCCTCTGAATAGTAGGAATAGGAGCTGCTCAAGAACACTGTTATTAAATCACTTTTATTCCCATCAAATCCCTACAACCCTTTCCGACAAGCTCCCAGCTACTGGAAGAGCCAATTCTGCTGGGTGCTGCTGGTAGGAACAGTATAGATGGACAAGCTTTCTGAAAAACTGAAATTGCTGGAGAAGGTGCCCTGATTGCCCAAAGTGCCCCCCCTGCCAATCAGAAATCACTAATTAACACCGAGTACAACGCATTCACATCAGAGGAGAAAACACTAGTGGAGCCTTGTGTAAATGGGTGGGTCTGCAAGCCAGGGAAAATCTGAACTTGCTTCCAAGAGTAAAGTTGCTGATGAATAACTCAAGAAGTGTTAATTATTCACAGATGGCACCATCCTGCTCCCTGGGAAGCAGGGCCAGCAATGAGACCAGCTCTGCTCAGTGCACAAGTGACAAGCACAGGCACCTCCATGCCTGAACACAGGGCGGGCTTCCAGGGCTGGGCAGGGCTGCTCTCCACTGATGGAAAAAGCTGTAACAGAACAGAAAAGACCTTCAGATGCCTTCAAACCTCAGCAATTCCTATCCAGTCTCTTGCCTCTGCCAGTCCCAAAAGCTTCTGGTTTCTTCCTTCACTAACATCAGTGCCAGGGCTGGGACAGGGACTGAGCAAGGTGACACAGGTGACAGACCAGTAGCTGCAGTAGAGCCTCTGGCACTCACTCTGCCCTTTGCAGGGGCCTCGAAGTGGTGTCTGGGGTACATGCCATGCCCCAGTGGTGGAGAGCAGCTCAGTGTGTCCCCAGGGAGCGGTGCTGGGTGACATCCTAGCTCAAGGGAACTAACCAGATCCTAATGTCTGCTCCTGAGGGCAAAACTGGTGCTTGTCCTTCTGCCTCTAACTCATGTTTGATCTGAGCATCATTATCTGGAAGTAAAAGAGAAGTAGATGAAGTTCCAGAAAAGAATACCAATGTAGCAGACCCCAGGAGCCTGCCAAGAGGAAAAGGAAACCCTGCAGCCCCTTCATCTCAGGCAAGGGATCACTCTTGACCCCACAATGACTCACATTTCCACTTGCTCACCATTACACTTACAGCCCCTTTCTTACATCATCCTGGCCCGATGATCACCTGTGGACACATTCACTTTTCCCCATCATCTCCATTTTAAGACCACGCAAATGACTCAGTCTGGGATTTTCTGTTCCCAGAGTTTAACATGTCCTCACAGACCAAGTAACACAGGTGCTGAGCTTGCATCTCCCACTTCCCTTCAAGCAGCAATAACAACAGGATTTAATGCAACTGAACAAATCAAATTAAGTCTCCAGTGCTTAATCCTGTACCATCAAGTTCTGCTCTTCAACTGAGTTCTTGAACTGAAGCCGTTTCTTCACTGAGCTCTTCTGATGGCACGTCCTGGCTTGTCTTTCCTAATACAGAGAGAAATGTTGGGTACAAAAATAAGCATCTCAAATTTATCTAAACTCTTTCCAGTATTTCATCAGTGCCTGTTTTCCTTGTTTTGAAACCAAATTCTGCATTTTTTCCAAATGTCCATGACAATTTTGAAACAAAACAAGTATCCTTCTTTTCCATCTGGCTTACAGATGGGAATCTGGCACTTGGTTTCCACCTCTGAATGTGATATTGTCTCTCTGGCATGCGCCAGGCCCCGTGGCAAACCCCACTGCTGCATCCCATCCAAATCCTGCACAGAATGCTCTGTTTGGCATCTGCTAACATAAATTATTTACTGTTCATTACGAAGAATCACATTTCTCCTCCTTTTGCTTCATTTACTGCCTCTCCCAGAGCAAGCACTGGCTCCAAAACAGAGATTACAAGTTCACAGACACCCCAGGATAAACTGACCTCCCTCTGGCAGTGAGAGTGGCATTGTCTGTGACAGTAGTGGCCACCAGGCATCCGCCACGCAGCCGTGCCAGCCTGTGGGTTACAGCCGGGCAAGTGGTTACAGCACAGGCTGCTGCTTCAGTATGCCCATGGCCAGGAGCAGGGCAAGCTTCCCATGCGCCCCTGCCTTGATTTGATATTGTTAGGGGTCTCCAGCGACTGAGTACGGCTGCCAGCACAAATAGCAAGTGTCACGTGTGCCAGTGACTTCCCTTTGAGCAGGTGACAGGAGGCTGACATCCCCTGCCCACATCCTGCCTACCTGGCGTGTGGCCGAGCCCATGTCTGCACACCCCTAGCACAGACCTTCCTCCTGTGTCCTCAGGGCACAGACCCCTCACCTCATCCTCAGAATCTTTCCTGGGTGTGCCATCCTTCGATGGTTTTTTTGGTGGCAGATGTTGCTGCTGAGTCACAGGAACTTGTGAGGAGGGTTCCACACCCATTCCCTGTCATGAACCCCGAGGGTGAGCCATCGCTGCATGAGGAAGGCAGCCCTTGGCTACCCGGGGCATGCTCAGCTGAAGGACCACGGAGCCTGCCAGCTGCCACTGCCGGGCATGAGGGTGAGCCCGTTCTTCCCTGAAATCCCTTACACAACGCAGAACAGCAGCAACACTCCTACGGCTTCAGAGGAATAACTTTCCTTCTCTAACGGAGCTCCACACTCTGTGCCAGCGTTACAGAACAGCACATCCCTGCCACCACACCATGGCACGGCCAGAAGACCCAAACAAGTGCTTACATGACCCGGCACCACTGATGTTCCCACATGACACTTTGTACAAATTATGCCAATGCAGAGCCTTACAAATCGACCGCACAGCCTGGCTGCAGCCCGGCCAGGTTTCTGCAGGAGTGACCACGGCACCTGCCTCGCACCAACCCAGCGCTGACGGCCACAGAAGCCACTGGCATTCCAGAGTGCGGGACCAGCGAGGGTCCATGCTGCTCTAGCCCCAGCCAGGCTGGGTGTGTGTTTACCTGAACGTGTCCATGTCCCTATTCAACGCTGCACTGAGAACGAGCAATTCCACCGCACAGAAAATTTACCGGGATGGTCAGCGTATGGCAGGAGGAAACTACCGCGCTTCTATTTTCAGCCTCTGCCTCCCCCTCCACACAAACCTGTCTCCGAGTAAAACAAGCTGGAAAACACAGCTGGCATGGCGAGGGCGGGCAGCTCCTTCGACAACCTTTACCTCTCGCATCCCTCCCACTCCTCGCAGCACCGTGCCCACCCGGACCGTTTCCCACAGGCACTTCACCCGCTGGTTCCTGCTCCCTGTTTGCTCTCCCCCAGGCAGAATGACAGGCCCCGGCCCCGGCACAGCCCGAGGTAGGGTGTCACCGCGGCCTCGCACCTCGGTGACGATGGTGGAGCGATAGACATCGCGGCTGTACTCCCAGCCGTCCAGGCACGGCTCCTGCTCCAGCGCCTCCAGCTCCACGTCGGAGCCGGGTCGCAGCCCCAGCGCCGAGAAGTTGACGAGCGCGGCCAGGCGGTAGCGGCGGCAGCGGCTCGGCGCCTCCTGCCCGCCCCGCAGCTCCAGCGGGATGCTGGCGTTGCGCCACTCGCCGCTCAGGTTGGCCCCGTGGGGTACGACGCACCGGTGCTCGGGGGTGCCGGCCAGGAACACGACCGACATCCCGTTGAAGCCATTGGGAATGATGCTGGCGCTGAGCAGAAAGAAGACGAGGCGCTGGAAGCGTCCCCATTCGCCCAGGAAGGCGGTGGCAGCATCGTAGTCGCGCATGACGAGCGCGAACCCCCGCGGATCTCCCGCGGCCTCTGCGCGCTCCGCGGAGGCGGCACGGGCGGCTCCGCCCCCGCTCGGCCCAGCCCCCGCGGGGCGGTGCGTCCTGGCCCGGCGCTCCCGGCCGGAGGCGACTGGGGGGGGCTGTGCCAGCCCTGGGCTCTGCAGGCTCCGGGCTCTGCCGGCCCCGCCTCCCCGCGGCATCCCCGGAGCCTTCCCCCGGGCACCGCTTCTGCCCCGCCGCCGGCTCCGGAGGTTTCCTTAGGAGGCGTGACCCGTTTTTTTCCATTTGTTTCCATTGGCAGCCGCAGCCGGAGCGCAGCAGGCGGTGCTGGTACTGGTGGGGCGGGACCGGGTGGCTGCCTCGGCAGCAGCTGCCGGTGCGAGATCAGCGCCTGGTGGGAGGGCGGCGATAGCCCCGCTGCCCCCAGCCTTCCCCGAGCCCCGAATCCCTCCCTTCGGGGACGAAAACAGGCTACCCCCTGTATTGCTGCTGCAAGATGGAGGCACAGCATCGTACCATCCCCGCGGGAGCGGGGCACAGCCGGGCATAACGAGAACAGTCAATGGACAGGGAACTGGAGCAGCGAGCCACCAGCTGGGAGCTGGCGGGGCCGGCGGGGTCTCTCTTCCCGGATCATCCCACGAAACGTAGAGACGGCAATAATGGGAGCCCTCCCACACACTGGCACAGAGGAAAACAAGGATCAGACACAGCTTTAGGAATCAAACGCTCTCACAGCCCCTGAAATCCCGTCCCTAATGCAGCCCCGTGCTTTTTCTCAGCAGTGTTTACTCTGGGCTACAGACAAGGTCAGCAATGTCTGCTCAAGGAGCCTGTAGCAGCTCTGGCCTCGGGAGAGGAGCTTTTTATATTCCCATCTCCTATCCATTTACTATTCCTGCTTTACACATGACTCTGGCTTTGCCTGCAGTCGGCTACGCGGATAGCTGTCAAAGCCATTTCAGAAATCTGAACAACGCTGTCATCTTCTGAAATAACGCAGGGGGCCCTCAGAAACCCGCTGGTGTCTAAAACAAGCACAGTGCTTGCCCTGCTCGGACAATACGGCTCCCTGGAGGTGTGAGCAGGGTTCCCGTGTCGGGCTGTGCCCAGACGAGGACGCCCGTGCCGGCCATGGGCGAGGGCAAGGCGGAAAGCATCGCTCCAGCAGAGATCACAGAGGGCTCCGTGGGAGTGTGGGAAGGAGGCACGGAGTGGGAGCGATGGCTCGGCGGTGCTTGGGGAGGAGAAGACGACGGCAAGATTTATCTGGTCAGGCAGCGATCTGCTGCTGCTTCGGATGTGGGATCAAGAACCCATGTCATGGGAAGATTCAGATATCTCCTGTTTGGAGAGGACATCCTCATGCCGGGCCTGGGCTACTGAACAGTCTAAGCTGTCCCCAGTGATAAGAGCAGGGTGGGGGCCAGTTGGGACAGATCAGGGGTTCCCAGGCAGCAGCAGGCACCAGCAGGCAGCAGCCCTCCACCTGCCCTGCCCTGGGGCTGTGCAAGAACAGTAGTAAAAAATGCAGTGCATGCCTGCTCCCACGGGGAAATTAGGGATGTGGAGTGTATTGTCTTAAGCATTAATGTTAATGCAATCTTAGTAATTATTCAGTCAACAGTAATTTATTACAGAGGACTAATTTGCAGTGCTCAGGAATAACTGTGGTTAGGCTGCAAATTTAGCATTTCAAAAGTAAGTGGTAGACATGGACTCAGTAAGTGGTAGATGACATGCTTAGGTTTATTTGGTTTGCAGGTGCATCCTTAACATATTAAAATATCTCATGTCTGACATGAAAACACCACAGGGTTTTCTCTTATATTGTGAACCTGCATACATTAGCAGTTAAGAGAACTCCCTCGTGTTCTAGCCAGCTCTGCCACAGCACCACAAGCTCCTGCTGCCATCACCATAGCCCAGAGTTTCTGCTGGGTGCTCCCCAGCTTGCAAACCCCACTTGTGATCCAACATCAGGGATGCTTTAACCCAAGCATGGAGATTATGAAAACCACATGGAAATAGTGGCCAGTGAATGGCTTGGACAGTTGGGGAGCAGGTTCACTGTGGGGGAAGGACCAGTCCTCGCTCTTCCAACTGACCCTTCTGAAAGAGGTCAGTGCATGTGTCCAGAGAAGGGCAACAGAGCTGGGGAAGGAGCTGGAGCATAATTCTGATGAGGAGCAGCTGAGGGAGCAGGAGGGGCTCTGGAGTATGGGAGGCTCAGTGGGGATCTTCTTGCTCTCTACAACTCCCTGAAAAGAGAAGGAAGTGAGGTGGGGGTTGGTCTCTTCTCCCAAGGAACAAGCAATAGGATGAGAGGAAATGGCCTCATGTTGCACCAGGGGAGGGTTAGGTTGGATATTAGGGAAAATTTGTTCATGACACTGGCACGGGCAGTGGTGGAGTCACCATCCCTGGAGGGATTTAACACACGTGAAGATATGGCACTTGGTGACATGGTTTAGTGGTGGGCTTCGTAGTGCTGGGGGCTTTTTTCACCAAAACAATTCTATGATTTTACCGCAGCCTTATAAAACACACTTACAGCTATTAGATGAAGAGCAGTGTGTGGGAAATGAGGTCAGGGAGACTCCTGTAAACTGAAATCAGACACCAAGTAGCCAGCAGAGCAAAGGAGTACTTCATTATAGGGGGAGACGGAACGAATCTTTGAATGGCTGAGACACCACCTCTGGTGCAGGCACTTGGTTCTTGTGGAAGCAGGAAGCTGCACCCATGGCTGCTGGATGCCACAACCTGCCCCCAGCTGTGGAGCAGCCCAATGCAGTCACATTACCCTCACTCAGTGTGAAACTGTGCCACTGCTGGCATCAGAACTCCTGCTCTGCTCCAGAGTGGGGTGGTACTGCCCACAGCAGCTCTGCTTTTTCTGCCAGGGCAAAGCTCCTTTGAAGGGATCCTCTGCTGTGGTGGGACAGCTGTGCCACCCTCCCAGTAGCTGTCTTGAGAGCAGGGAATTAGTAAGCACATGAGAATTTAATTTTGTGGATTGCATAGCACTTGGATCATGTGGAAACTTGCTTATCAACAGGGCAAAGCAAGACCCATTTTGTATGTGTCCTCTGAGGGGCTCTGTGCCACATGCTGGAGCTCCCATGCCACCCTGCTGGAGTGTGGTACAGCCCTGCTCTGCCCAAAGCGCTGGCATTGCCCTCCTGCCTGCCTGCCCTGGAGTTGATGATCACATGCATCAAGGTCACACCCCACTGGACCAAAAGCATCTGGGAAGAAGTTATCTTTGGCAGCCTTGAAAAAGGCTCTTGACTCATCTCAGCCTTTCTGCTCTCTCAGCAATATAGTGCAAGTACCCCTGGAGCAGTGCCTGATGCTCACTTGAATCCAACTTGTGGGACTTGGAGCTCCTAGGGGCATTATGGCCATCACTTCCTAGTTCCTGGTAGTGGTGAATGAACTTCTTTCCTCCTAAACAGAGCCCAGCAGACAAGCATTTGGTGTGAATGATTTTTCATCTGATTTGTGGTAGGAATCCTGTAAAAGAGATGTAGTAAGGATGCCTGTCTTTAGCCCGTGTGTGAGCATTTGGGATAAATCCTCCCAAAGCCCACCTACTCAAGTGCAGTCAGCTTTCCCAAGGCTATCCACCACTCACGAAGGACTTCAGTAATTTTCCCTGGTGCAATGTTGCTCCAGCCAGGGAAGAGACATTGCTTTGGACCTGGCGGAGACCAGCACACACTTCCTCTGTAGGAGCAGGTGCATCGAGGCAAACACATCCTGCTTCCCTGGTCCCCAGCCTTTGGGTCAGAGCTCAGTGACGTGGGTCAGGGCTGCATCAGAGCAAGGAATTGCCAGAGGTCTTGCCAGAGAAGAGATGAGATGCTCAAGCCCATCACTACGCTGTGAAATGACCTCTCCCGGAGCCATCATTGCCAGAGGTTTCCCGAAGCACTGCCCTCTGGGTGGATTTGGATGTTCTCGCTCGGGAACCTCCCCACCACGCCGGAACTCCTCACAGAGCTGCCTCTTGTCCCATCCTGCTCGAAGCCGCTGGATATTTCAGTTTTCATCACTAGATGGAGCAGGAGACAGCACAGCGCCTGGATGGAGCACTACCTTGCCCCATGGCCCTGCACCCAGACAGCTCCTCTGCCCCTCATCCACTCCCCACATCCTTTATGGACCCCTGCAGCCCACCTGCCCCTCATCTACCCCAACACATCCTTTATAGCCTCCTGCATCCCAGGCACACCCATTTACCACTATCTGCCCTCCACATCCCGTATGTTCCTCTGCACATCATGCATCCAGTGCCCTCCTTTACACCCCCTGCATTCCCCCAGCTGTTGGGAAAACCCCTGGGACATGCTACCTGGGGAGCTGGGATTCTCCATTCCAAGGACAGATTAGACACCTCTTGGGAGGATCATGGGTGGCTGGTGCTGCCTGGGGACAGGGGCAAGGTGTGGGTGGCCTCCTGAGAGCCCCTCCAGCCGGATTTTCCAGTGATGGTATCCATGTCCCACTGGTGAGCCCAAGTCCTCCCAACCCATGGTACCACAGTGCCACCAGCTTGCATCTCCTCAGAGTCCATCAGTTTGGGGAGGACACACTCAGCACTGGCCTCCTGGAACCTAGCAGGTTTGGGAGTGAAAAACTAAGGTGTTTCTTCAGAAAATAGTTATTCTCATTAATAAAGCCAAAAGCCTGAACGAGGCTTGAGCAGTATCTTTGCAGAGTGAAGTGTGACCCTGTGCACATCAACTGCCCTGAAAGCAGCGCTGGCCCCAGCCCAGGCCCTCCCCACTGGGCTCCCTGCAAAAGGAACTGCTTTAGGACTACTTAAAAATGCAGAATATTTAAGTGTCCCGGTGGAGAAGCAGCTCCCAGGCTGGAAGAGTTCTGAGAGTGTTTGCTGGGGAGAAACAGAGGCAAAAGAACCTGCAGATAAGTTTCCTTAGAATCAGGAGCAGTTTTCTGGGTTTTACTATGTGTATAGGGAAGATTTTTATCCTCCTTAAAGTAATTAAAATAGCTTCTTTCACACATGAGAAAGGGAAGAGAGGGAACTTTTTCAAAGAGCCTCTCTCCCTCAATCCCCCTCCTATGGCACAGAACATTTATCCTCAGAGAAATGGACAAATTGAGATTTTTTGAGTCCCTGGGGCAGACAGGCAGTAACAAAAGCAAAGTTAAACCACGCCAAACAAAAGCTGCAGCAGAACAGGGGGGTGGTGGTGGAAATAATGCCTGGCTAGGTAGGAAACTTTAATGACGATACATGGAAAAAGTTAAACAATTAAAACTTGAATCAGTCTGGCCCCACCTCATTTAGCTAATAAATGCTGCACTTCATCACAGTGGAGCTTATGCCTCTTTTTTTCTAAAGAAGAGACGAGGCTCTCAGTGTTGGGCTGGTCAGAGTAGCTGTGTGGGCAGCAGAGGGTCTAGGGGACCCCAGTGCTGCCCAGGCTCTCTGTACCCCTCAGTCTCACAGTGGGGATCACCCCAAGGGGCTGAAGCCCCCCAGCATTAATGCCCAGGGCAGAGAGGCCAGGGATGGTGGTGGCCAAACCACAGAAACACATCCAACACGTGTGCATTCAAGGGTGAACAGAAAAACCACTAATTGGAGAGTCATAAGCATGTTAATTATTTGAATATGTGCACTTATTAGACATGGAGTTACACAGACCCACACTATGGAAACCTTTCCTGCCACATGCAGATCCTCAGAGATTTTGTCTTTTAAATGTTTTAGGCACATACAGACATCCATATATGAACACCTGCCAAATAAAACCTTTTAGGTTAAATATTGGAGGCACCTACCTCATATACCTTCTGATTTTCCCATACACCAGTGATTTGAATCCAAATAAACTATTAAAAGCAGGCTCATCGATACTGAGCTACAGAAGCAAACATCCCCCTGACACAGCTGCTAACCCCAGCCTGCCCTTGCCTCCCAATCCCCCACACTCCCACCACCCAGTGGGCTTCTGTACTCCAAGGGTCAGCAATAACTTCTCCTTGGGAAGAAGGCCCAGGTCACTCCAGCAGTGACAGCAGTAACACCCCCAGCACTGCAGAGCTGTGGATCCCAGTCTGATGACAGCCTGGGACATCAGGTGGGAGAAGGTTCCCTTGGAGTGTCAGCGTGGCTGGTCAAACATCACCAGAACCACTGATCCATCAGCCTTGTGCAGGGGCAGATGCAGCAAAGCTCTGGACCATCACAGGATGAACTGGGTCACACTGGTGGAGAGGAGCCAGGCACCAGTGGGGGATCACGTAACAGGCAGAGGCACAGTGGCCTTTCCCATCTCCACACCTGATAGGATGTAGGATCCCAGGAAGGTCTCAAGTTAAAAAAAACCCACACCAACTCCCCCCAAAACACAGGCCAAACCTCAAACAAGCTCTCAATGAAATGTGAAAAGCAATTCACATTTGCAATTCGGATGGAGATGCAATTCATATCTCCCAGATGCTTTTTGAAGTTTACCCAGGGTCCTTTTCACCTGGATGGCCAGAGGAACCCCACCCATACAGACCAGGCAAAGGCCAAGTGATGTGAGACAAAACCCATAATACAATTATATTTTTTGTTTCATACAAACAGCACCCTCCCCATATTTTACAGAGTTTAACACCATTATCTGGTGACACAGAAGGTGACACTTGCCTGTGGCTGCTCCTGCAAGCCTCACAACAGGAACGGGGTGGCCTGAAGCCAGGAAACCATGTGCCCTGGGATGGGCCTGTGTGAGGCAGCTCCAAGCTCTGCAGGGGAATCAAGTGAATTGATTACTCCTAAGAAAGGGTATCATGAGAAGCCATGTGGAAATATTGATTTTAGGGAACTTGGGATAAAATTAAAAGAACAGCTCCATGCCCAGCACTCCCAGTGCTGCACTGGTGTGGCAGCCAAGCAAGACCACCAAGGATGCCCTGGCTCAGCTGGGTCTTTAAAATGAGGGCAATGAACCAACGTATGAACTTCTTGGTGTTCCCTGTATCAGTGCTGCAGACTCCTGACATCCTGCAGGGCATGGCCACCATGCAGGTGGAGTCAAATGGGGACAAGAACCCCACGGAGTGACAAACAGCACCACTGGCAGGTCCAAATGTCTGCCTGGAAAAGGGGGAAAGGCACCCTGTGCCATTCATGTTGTGAGTTTTCCGTCATGCAGCTGAGCTGTATTCAATCCTGGATTTGGGTGAAGCCTGAACTCTCAAGCTACAGGCACCAGAGCTTGAACCAGCAATGTGTGAGGATAACAGAGGAATTCAGAATAAATGTTTCTGACAAGGGCAACCTAAGGAGCCCCAAGCAGAGCCCTGCAAACCAGGGCAGTAATGTTTCCCACCTGATTACCATTAGTCTCCTCATTTACACTTGTCCCAAACATGCCCCTTCAGAGGGTCCAACTGACCAAGCAAGGCCATGCAAATACAAGAAAAACATGGTTCAGCACTGTGATAAAAATTTCCATGTTTCTTGTACTTTAATAATTAAAAATTCCTGATGGCAGAACGAGGGGGAGGTGGATGTCCTGCTGCTAGCAGGAATGCACACAGCCAGCATCCCTGTGGTACCCAGCTGGAGGGAGCCCAGGGCTGCTGGGAAGCTGTGGGGCACAGGGCAGGAGCTGCTGCATCTCTGTAAGGCACTGCATTAAGAGGTCTAGATGGAGACCAGTAACACCCTAAAATCCCTTCTGGGGTTCAGAACCTGTAGAAAGAAATTACCTGCTCAGCCTCAACTAGGATCATGCTCCCAACCCTCCTCTAGTCCCCAATTTTCCCTCTTATGGAGAGCCAGGAGGGAAAGGGGTGCTTTGCCCATCACCCCATTTCTTATTTTCCTTTTCCATGGAAGGAAAGCAAGCACAACCATTTCTTTTTCTCTCCCACATCCTTCCTCTCTCAAAGTGAGGAGGAAGAGGAGGGAGGCTGTTGCAAAGCAGAAGTAACCTCGTGGTACCAAAGACACAGCTCCCATCACCTTGCACAGCAGTACCTACCAGCTGAGCAACTCAACTCTCTCTCCTTCCTCCAAGTACTAACATGAAAAAAACCACATTTCTCTAACAAAGCAACATTTCAAGATCCACAAAATCTTTTCCCTGTCAAATAAAGTGGATGATGGACCTGGCTGAAAGTACAGCCTTGGGAGATGGGTATAAATCCAATCCTGCTGCCCTGGGACTTGGGGCTCACCCAAGCTCCAGTCATTCCCTAAGTGCCTGCAGGGATTTTATCACCCCCTCCCTGCTGGGAGGCAGACTCAGAAAGCATCAATCTGAGGACCTAGAAATAAAGGACTCCAAAATTATAGCAAAAACTGGGGAATAGTCACAATGGCCAAAGCAAAGGCATGTATGGGCAGAAGTGTAGGAGGTGGGGATAATCAAAGGGTGCTCCAGACTACTACAGTGTACTTTCAAGGTGTGCTTGAGTGATTAGATGACAGAACAATTGAATTAGGAGTAGGAGAAGGAAGAAAAAAGCCTCATCACATGCTCAGTGTGGAGATCTCTTGGGGAACTCAAATCAGTCCGTGTCAGCCTCAAACTGCACTGCCCTGGTCCAGGGAGTTTCACTATAATTACTGCTTTAAGAGATCACCCTTCCTTGGCACATCTGCTGGGATGCAGCTGAGTGAGGCACCCACTGGTATCGTCCTGACTCTCAGGGATTGGTTTTTAATCACTGGGGCAGCCACAGGACAGGAGATTAGGGTCAGGACCATAAGAGACACCTTCTTTTGTTAAAGTGCCTTATTTTCTTTGAGCTTTTAAAACATCTTCTAAAACATCTTCAGTAGAAGGAGGGCACAAAAAAAAAAAAAAAAAGAAAAAAGAAGGAATACAGGTTTTATATGAAACAGAGTAGAGAACTAATCAATATTTACACAGATCTTGGATAAGATTATAGCACAGACTAATAACCCAACACAGCAAAAAGCAGAGTGTCAAAAAGAAGGGAAAAACCTGTTTGAATGCTTTCAACACCATTCCCCGGAGATCCCAAGTGTAAACGGTTTTATCTAGGAAAAGGCATTTTAACTTGGGCTTTGGTAATCAGGGTTGACTACAGCCCTGCTGCTCACAGCCGGCAGGAGGATGTGGGTGGGCCACCCGACCTCTCCAGAGCACAGCCCAGGCTTAGACGAGCTCAACTTTAGCGTTTGGATAAACAGCCACCACATCATATCCCTCGGGGGGCTTAACCCTCTCCTTGGCGTGCGTCTCGCAGTACAGCTGCTCCTCAATGAAGAAATAACCTCTCTGCTTCAGGTTGAGGCCACAGTCATCACACATGAAGCACTCGGGGTGGTAGAGTTTGTCCCGGGCCTTGACGATGGTGCCCCTGGGAGAGATGGGGAAAGCTCAAGTGACGTGGAGAAACAACAAGCATGAACAGCTTCTCCTGCTGCCTCAAGTAAAACAGAATAGGTGGAGGAAAGCAGCATGCAGGGACACGTAAGGGTGTCATCAGGGGTTCCCATCCCAACATCTCAGCCCACCCAAAGCTGCCACCTCACTCCAGGTGTGGCTTCACTATGTTTCTGCGGGAAGGGATGCTCCACACCTGGCAGCACTGCTCCACAGCTCGATGCAAAGCAGAGCCTTAAGTATCTACACTCAGCCTGGATCTGAAAATCAGGAGCCAGCATCCTGCAAGGACTGGGGCTGTGCACTCACAGACACTATGACTTGTGGAGCAGAGACGCTCAACTCACAGCACCAGCAAGAACACAGTTACAGTCATTTGCACAGCTCACACTCAGCCAGCAAATCTGGCTTGAGCAGGATGCAAATTACAGCAAAACATAAATTACAACAGAACAAAACAGAAAACCACCTATACTTTCTGAAACAAACATCCGTCAGAGCGTAACTCTTCAAAAAACAAACAAAACTAACCCACAGCTCTCTTCTTCTCAAGACTCAAGGTGTTTCTTCCCCCAACCCTTGAAAGGCAGCAAAGGAGTGCCAGTGCCGTGGTGCTATTCATAGTCCCTGGGCAGCTACTATGATAAGCAGGGCACAAACCATCCCATAAATCATCCCTTGCAAGATTCCCTTAAAAGGGGCAATCCAAACTGTATTGCTCAGGTTTAGATATGGTTAGAAAAAAACCAGAAAGGGATTCAAAGTATTCTCCTATAAATTCTAACCCATGTGCCTGGCAGGACCCAGCCCAGCCGTGTCCCAGTGTCACTGTCCCCACTGCACAGGGGGCTTTGGTGAGGCAAGACACTTACACAATCCCGTTCCCACAGCGGGTGCACGCGGGAAGCATCTGCAGCCCGGACATGGGACCACCAAGCTTTGGCACCGGGGGCTTGATGTTTCGGGGGTTGCTCAGTTTGTCGAGTTTTTCACCTGCCAAGAATTATAAAGACACAGATTGAAAACTCAGGCTCTCTGGGCTGTTTTCTTTTCTCTTCTTCTTCTTTTTTTTTTTTTCTTTTCCCTTAAGGAGTCAGATGAGTCTCTGCCTGTCATAAAAGGATCTGCAACTTCCTTGGAAGTTCCAGGACAGCACCAGCTCAATGGACCTTGTCAAAATGAAAAGCAGCTGTGATCTAGAGATGTGAGATTAATTGGGCTGTAATACTACTTACTGAGTTAAGAATAATAAATAGCGAAGAGCTCACAAAAGCTCCAAAAAAAAAAAAAAAAAAAAAAANNAAAAAAAAAAAGAAAGAGGTTCCATCACACCAACATTTCGGGTACACTTGGTAGCTCCACCATCTGTCAAGGAGATGGAGATGAAAGCCTTTCAGAGAATGAGGCAAACTGAACCAAACAATAATAGAATCACATGCACTTTTCTTCCCAGAGCATGCATTTAAGCTCAAATAATCTAAACCAAAATATTGTGATAGAAGATAAGGTCTTCTGAGGCACCAGGCCTCCTTTCATGAATGTCCAACAATGGGAAAGGAAGCAATGAAGATTTTGTGCATATGAACAATATCACAGCAGAGTTTTCAGTGTTGCTGCCCCCACTCCCTACAGACCATCTGCCCTCGGATTCTGGACAACACCAACATGCTTGTTGCCAACCCCTGGGATATTTAAAAGCTTCCAGTATTGACTGCATGGTTTTCCATGGCTGAAAACTGACTGGTCTGTTTGGCATATATTGATCTATGGTTCCTCTGTGATGGCCTAAGTTCGTAGAAAGGAAAAGCTCATGAAGAAGGACCATTTGGCTCACAGTCTGGAAAAGCAGCAGAGGAGCTCTTGGATGAACAAGTCATTCTCCAGAGTTCTAATTTGCCACACTCCCTGAGCTTCCAAGGTGTTTCAGTCCAGGGTCCATTGTAAACATGTACTTCAAGCCCTGATGCCCAGAAGGTCTCAGTAGGGCACAAGCACTTTCTGACTGAGCTATCTGCACATACTCTGTACCAGTTTTGGCAACTTCAGAGCAAAATCCAGTGCAAGTGCCTCCCATGGCTCCAGGAACATCTCTGCCTTTCCTAAAGGGAACTTTTAGTACCCAGAGCCAATGCATCATCAGTGCTGGTTGCTCACTGACCCCGGGCAGGGTCACATGATAGATACATTGTGAAGGGCATTGCTCGGAAAAGCTTCCTTCCATGGAGAGACCCCTGCTTCCCTGTCCAGTGTGTCTCAGGAGTGCTTACTGTCCTGGGCCCAGGCAGGAAGGAGGGTGCACACCTGACACATCCCCCAGGGTGCACAGGCACTTTCACACCACACCCCTCTCCAGCCATGGCTCTGACACAGAGGCCAACGCTGCCAGCGGTTCCAGCCAAGGGGGTAAAACCAAAAGGACCAACTTCCCACCAGACCCCACTTCCCCAAAACACAATACAGTGTTTGGCAATGCCAAGAGCTTTGATACATGCAAGAGTGCCTGTCCAAGAGCAGAGCAGGGCTACTCCACCCCAGGAGTTCCCCCAGTGCTCAGCTGGCTCCAGCCAAGCCCCGTGTTGAATCCTTCCACTGCCTTGTTGGGAATAAACTGAAGCAACTGCTCAAGCTGTTGGCTTCCCCCAGCGTGAGACACAGCGTGCTTGGTCTAGACACGCTCATCTGCCAACATTTAACAGTTAAGCTGTCACTGCCTCTCATGCAGAGTGCTTGGATAAGCTGCTTAAAAAAGGCAAGAAATGGGGGAAAAAAAGGGATTTTACAGCAAAATGAACGCTGCAGAGAAGGCTGCTTCCCATGTTCCTGAACTGTGGATCATTTCCTTCTATTTACCAGCCCAGCCTCATGGTGATTTATGGTCTTCAGTAGGGCAGCAAAATGCTTAAACTCCACAACCTCAACCATGCCATCCCCGTTACGGCTGGAGTGTTTGTCCTTCCTGGGTCACGTGTGCCTATGAAGTTGGGCACTGCCATTCCTCCAGTCTCCACCTCAGCACAAAGCATTGCTCCCTAAGGGTGTGGGATAGGGCTAAAATGCTTCCAGTAGAAACACATTCCATATAAAACAGGTTGTTGTCCAAGACACTCAGCTCCTCAGGAGAGGAGAGCTTGCCTTTAAAAGGACAATGCAGAGCAGGCTCAGGTCAAAACGTGTAATTTTAGGCTTAAGGAAAAAGGAGCAGGGGTGGCAGCTGTAAAACAAACCCAGTAGGAACACTTGGGATTGAAAATGTGCTGGAACATCACAGAGCTTCATGCCAAGCAGAGATGCTTTTCACTTAATTTCTCATCCGCTGTGAAATAAACAGCATTGGAATGACCAAGGCATGAGTGAGGCTGTGCCTGCAGGCAGTCACACATACCCTCCACATCAGTGAGAGGGACAGGGAGGATGGTAGAGCCCAGGAGCTGACAGTGACTGCTCCAGCCTGTCCCATGCTGGCTGGTACCCGACAGCAGCCTCTCAGGCTCCAGTTGAACAGGTGGTGTTGCACTGGTGACGGGCTAGTGCCAAGAGAATGCTGATGAGCACACATCCAGGACTGGCTGGACAGTCCCAGAATGTGGGGACTTGTCCTGGCACCTCTTTGTTCCCCATTCCCCCAGTCCACAGCCTTTTCTTTCTCCCTCCCTCCCTCCCTCCTAGCACTGGGTTCCCGCCAGCCCAGGGCTGTGGGATGCAGGGGGAGGCAGGAGCAAATCAGCAAAGCTTGAATTTTGTTCCCTTTCCCTGGCACAGAGAAGGGAGAAAGGCAGCAGCATTACTAATTGGGATTAACACAGTCACTTCCCATTTGCTTCTTCCTAAATAGGAGACTGGGGGAGCAGCAGATTTGTCCTTGCTCTTGGTAAAGGACTTGAAGGTCCAGCTGGGGCCTGTATTTAACATCAGTTTTTCTGCCAATCCAGGGGCTGTAATACTAATATTAAGTATAATAACACACCCAGTGCTTCTGAGGTTAATCCTATCTCATGCTTTGCAACTATGGCTCACTCCCACTGAGAAAACCAATACTGGTGGAATTCCGTGATTATCAGAAGTTACCTGCAATTGTGCTTCTTGTGAAGCAAGAACCAACATCCTTCTAGTCAAAGAACAGACTTGTCCAACACTTTAGATTCACAGAAACTGAAGTGCAACAGCCCAACTCCCTACCTCTCACGGCTTCATGATGACATTTACAGCAGTTGGTATTTTCCCATAAAACATACGTTCCTGGATTCACATGATTGGAGTATGGGGCCCTTGGAAGGAAGCAGAAAGAGGAGTCTTCCCCTAATGACTGTAAAGCAAAGCCTAAAAATTTGAACATAAAAGCCCCAATGGACTTAATGCTGAAAGGCAAATAAAAAGAAGCTGAAATGTATAGATTGGGGATCTTATTATTTAATGTGTTAACGACATGGGCAGGAAGCTGTGACAGACCTGAGAAGTGAGCCAAGAGCTCCTGATCTCTATCCCTGCCTTGCTGAGGACCATCCCACGTCCTTATGCAAATGCCATTTACTTAACCAGACAAGGTTCTCCAACAATGATCTTACACAACCGCTTAAGGCCATCACATTTCATAAACCATCTCAGAAAAACAGCTGCCACACTGGTTGCAAATCCAGCTTTCACACAGTGCTCAAACCAGCCACAAAATCTGGTAAGCCAGAGTACGTGAAACCCTGATTTGAAACCTGCCATCCCAGTGTTCTCCTCACAGGAGGGTGCTTGGGTGCCAGCCTCCTTACCATTCTCACTGGCCTCCAACATGCCCTGTAAGTAGCGGAAGGATCCAGACTGCTTTGGCTCTGAAATGGGCTTTTCATAATCCTGAAGCATCTTGTAGACATCCGACTCCACATCAATCCCATTTCTGTTCCGCGGGAGAGATTTCACGGGGTCAATGCTGGTTTAAAGCAAAGAAAGAAAGGCTCAAGTGAAATGGAAACAGCTACTGTAAGCTCATCAGGCAGGTATTGAAATCTCTACATTCCCACAGATTCAATCAAACACCTCTGTTCCCATGTGCTTCCCTGCCTGGAGTTGTCTGGCCCAGGAGCAGCTGCTGAACCAAGGAGGTTAAACTTGTTCCCTGTTGGGCTCCGACTGAGCAACACAGCAAGGGCTAGCCCAGTAACCATAAGCCTTCAGGAAAGAGGGCAGCTGCTTGTAAATGCTGTAAATTGCTTTGCCACCCACGGAATTTATTGAAAAAATGGGAAAAACATGCATTTCATTAACTATGCAGGGCCAGGGCATGCACCCACCCCTTGTAAGGGCATCTGGAGAGCGTGTGCCAGGCGGGACAGCAAAACCCCTTACTACCCACAAGTGCCTCTTGGTAGGTACATCACAAGCACAGCCCACAGCTTAACTGAGAAAACCACCCCACCAGGGAGGGGGACACTGGGGCTGCCCTGTAACCCCCACCTCCAGCTTTCAGACTGGAGCTGCTCCTGGTCTGTATGCAGAGCATTTGGGATGCACAGACAACAAATAACAATTTAAACCATTATTCCAGTCCAATACATCAAAACATGAAAAGCATGGTCTGGAATCAAAAATATTTCAGGTACATGTTTAAATGTCCTGCTGAGAAGAGCTGAATCCAAGTGCTGTTGTGCTCCAGAGGCCCGAACACATAGCACAGCTCCAGGGGAAGGGGCTCCTCTTCCTTTTTATAGAGGAGGTCATCAAGGTCATTATAAAACCAATAAAAATAGCAAGAGCCCTGAAATTCATCAGCTTCACATAATTTAACCATCATCTGGATGATTTTCTCCACCAGTATTATATTCATGTCTGCTTAAACAAATCAACAAAAGAAATAACATTCACTTTTAAAGAAAGAAAGAGGAAAAAACCCGCTCCAGACAAAAGTCACTTTCAAAGAATGGCCAGAGCTCCATATTCTGGTAGTGACTCCCCAGCAGCTCTGGTCCCTGTGGGAGGTGAGGGCCAGCCTGGGTGGTGGGGCTGGGGCAGAGCCATGGTCCGATCCCCATGACTCCCAGCCAGTCCAAACCCTGCATGCGTACTCCAGGTGCTTGTCTACCCTGCTACAGCTGACTCCTACATCAATTCACACATTTTCAATGGGAAAGGGCAGGTGTTGGCCAGCTCAGCCTCATCAAAGACAAATTCAAAGAAAATGCACTCCTGCCCCAGTTCTACTCAAAGACCCAGGTGAATGTCCTGGCTTTCGGCTCACTTGCAGATAACACCAGATTTTGTTCTCTGTATTTTTTGTGCAGTTCTCCTCTCTCCAACTACATTAACTTTCCCAGAGCAGCACAGGGAATAAGCTGGCTTGCAGCATCACTGAAATATAGATTCATGCAGACACAGAGTTCCCGAGCTGAAAAGAAACTCTCTTTGCTTGTGATACAGACATTACTTTCTTGCAGGATATTTTGCCAGTTTGGAGGAACATAAATCAAGATCCTCATAAACCACGTGAAAGCATCCCAGCCCACAACCTGGCTTGTCTCAAAGTGTGAGTTATCCACCCAAACCATTCTTGGCTACACAAAAGCCTTTTCTTTCCTAGGAGCATTATTTATTCCTCAGCCTCCCAGACAGCTGCACTGAGCAGATCTTACACTTATAAACATCCCAGTTCCTGGAATTCATCTTTTCAGCCAATATCTCCAGCTTCCAGGGCAAGTGTTAGCTCCTGGGTCTGTGGCAAGATGATCCCACTCCTAGGATGGCAGCACCCTCCATCCTGCCTTGGATATACACTTTGAAAAAACAGTGTATTATTGTCTGTGACACTCACAAAGCCATGGAATTGTTTAGGTTAGAAAAGCCCTCTAAGATCATCGAGCCAAACCATTCCCCAAGCACTGCCAAGGCCACCACTAAACCATGTCCCCAAGAGAAACATCCACATGTCTGTTAAGTCCCTCCAAGTATGGTGACTCCACCATTGCCCCGGGCAGCCTGTGCCAGGGCTTAACAACCTTTTTGGTGAAGAAATTTTTGCTAATATCCAATTAAAACCTCTCCTCCTCTTGTCTTCCCTGGCATTAATCCCAGTACCCAGGGGCCATTAATCTACCTACTCACATCAGCAATAGAAGGATCTTAACAGAGATCTGGAGAATGAGCATCTTCACCAAGATGCATACCTGAGCATTGCTTCAGCATCACAAGCTCCAATTCAATGTTGCAGTTGCTGCCTATGTAGATGTGGCCATTTTGTACAGAAATTGCTCTTTCCAAACCTCTTTCTTTTTTTTTTTGCTTTGTTTTGTTTATTTGGTTAGTTTCTTTTTTTTCCTCCCACCTACACTTGACCAACAGAGCAGGGGTCCAGCCCAGCATCTTGATGGACTCGGCAGTCTTAGGTCAATGGTTAGAGAGGATGATCTTGAAGGTCTTCCCAATTGAAATGAGTCTAAGATTCCAAGATCTCTGGAGCTTCAGGAGCACCACAGCCTCTGTGCACTCCCTGAACCAGAGTCTGCGGGAACAGCAGCAGACACGGAGTGCAAGCCCTGCCCTGATCCTACCTGTGGGCAGGAGTGATGTGGAGTCCACTCAGCTGGCCTGGAAGCACCGACTCAGAGCTGTTGTTCACATAGAACCGGGTTGGTTGGTGATGCTGCACATTCAGCATCTGCTTGTTGTCCATGGGGCTGCCCCCAGATCCATGGGGAATCGACCTCCTGCTCTGGGCAGGGCCACTATCCTGGAAGAGAAAGAAAGCAGAAAACCTAAGATTTATAGTGTGTGTGATGTACGTGGAAGGGCTGTGTTGGGACACGCAGTTTGCAGTAATAACATTTTATGTGTGCTGTGGAAAACAGGGATGTGCAGCAGGAAAAGGAAAATTCAGGCCTGACTTGCAGTTAAATTGTGCTGAATCTACACAACTCCCCTTGGTCCCCAACCAAATGAACTTGCTGTTTCTCCATGGTGAGCCACTGCCAAATATTCTGCACTTATTCTCCTGTAAAAGCGTATTTGCCGTTTCTTTAAAGGAAAGGCTCTTTAAGTGAGTCTACTTCTTATTCCACGTTCCATCACTCTGAGGGCACTTGCTGTGCTCCTGACTTCAGGGCCATCACTTCCATTTCCATCAGCAAAACAGGATAAACCCACACTAGGCAGCTCCATGTGCAGGGCTGGGCAACACCTGAGGCCAAGGGACCAGTCCTGGGATTTTCACTTGCAGCTACCCTTGTCCACACAGATCCATGTTCATTTAGGGAGGTTTTCTCCCCAGATAAGATCAGTCATTTACAGTGTGAGAAATGTATCAGTCAAGGGTTTAGCTTGGTATTCATATTTCCATTTGCTTTTTAAGTCCCAAGGTAAACTGTGGAAATCTTTTTGTCATATGACCTCAAGTCAGGAACTCAGATGCCATTAAACCACAAATTTTCCACATTATTTTACCATTTTACTGATGTCAAACATTACCTATATGTTATTCCACACAAATGGAATTCCACATATATGGGTGTGCTATTAGTCAGCCCCATCCACACCCACAAACCAAGCAGTACCTACTCCTAACGTCACCTGAGCCAGGCTTTACCTCCAAAAACTCAGTGTGGGGAGAGGAGCTAATTCCAGCAATTGGGAAAAGCAGCAGGAAGCTGGACACAGCCCATGGACACACACTGGCTGCTATTTCCAGCCATGTGAGTCACAAACATGCCTGGACTGATGAAAGACATAGATGCTGTGTAAAAGGCTGGAATCTGTTTAATCTGGTTTAATTTGTTCTAGGGCAGCTCCCCAACAGAGCTGCCTTCCACCAGCTTCTCAGTAGATTGAAGCTGATGAAAAGCCAAGCATGGAAATAAAACACCATCCTGTGAACAAATAATGAAGTGCATACTGTGGGGCTCTGATACAAAGCTTACTTTTGACTAAAATAATCCCATAAATACTAATTGGAAACAAATGTCTATCACTGGTGCACAGGAGAACGCACTGGCACTCCCAAACCTTGTAAAAACCAACAGCTAAGAGAAGTAAAAAACTGATCCTGCTAGAAAAAGATCTTGAAAGTCCAATTTTTCAGTTCTTCCTGAGGCAAAACACCCATTGATAAAACCAAGTTTAGTTAAGAACTGCAAGATGGTGCCTTTGAGGTTTTTTTCCTACCGTCAGCTGAAAACCTGCAGCCTCCAGCAAGCTCCCAGCAACTTCCCCTGGCTCAGAAGCCGCTCAGAGCCCTCTTGGCACAGTTCCCTCCACACCATGCATGCACACACACGGGGAAAACTGTTTCCAACATAATAACTTCAAATTGTCTATTAAAAAAGGAATTTTGCTGCCAGGGATAATATAATTTTAACTATTCCCCAATTTATATGCTTAAAACAAATATATATACAAGCAGGATATGGGTTTCCAATTCCCAGATTTATGTTATTATTTCAAGGGAAATAAAGAAAACACTCAATTATGACGCAGAGAGGAAAAGAAGGATCACAAACATTTTTGGGGAAAAAAGCAACGGCCCATATGGCTGGCACCATTAAGAGTAATGCTTTTAGAAAGCCATTACCTTTAATTATCTGTGCTTCATGGCTCAGATTCACATTCAGTCCGGGGTGGCTGGAGGAGAGAGCTAGGTCCTCTCCTCTGACCTCGTGCTCTCCTGCACACTGGTGCCATCCAGACCTTTGCTGGGGAGCACGGGACTGGCAGCTGTTTCCAGAATGGAAACCTCCCCCAGCAAAGGACCTCCAGACCATCATCTCCATAGACTTGCTTAAATCCAAGGTAGTTTGTAAAGCATTGCCCATTTGTCCCTGTTAAGCTCAGTAATTTGTACATCAAGACCAAATTGCTGCTATGAAGCTAAAACTTACTGTTGGGGCACTCTCCAAAAGGCATGGAAGGCCAGTGATGCAAGGGAGAAACAGAGTCCTTCCTGCACTGCTTGGCATCCCCAATTGCCACCAGTTCCCTGTCCCTGTGGGAGGAGGATGTTCATGGTGATGGCAGCTCACCTTCCCTCTGCTCAGCCATGTTATACAGCCATAGGTGACCCAGCAGCATCCATAGGGATCAAGAGGCCAGAGCTCAGTATCCTCTTCCTCAAAGGCTGTGAGACCTCTGCAAGGCTTTGCTTTGTGCAAAACACATTTACCCTCAGAAACCCAGAACCAGATGGATTTCTTTCCAGTTGTCAGATTCAAGATCAGTTCAAATTTTCCCCCTTCAGGACCTAATTTGCTTTTCTTTGCTGGATTTTCTTCCTGCTTTTTATGGCCCTTCTTAAACTAAGTGAGTTCACAAACCCTTCTTAAGAGCTGGCCTGTGGACTCTCACCAAGGAGAACTCTTTTAGCCTACAAACCAGAAACTCCCATTTTTTTTTTCTCACGCTTGGCTTTTTTTTTTTAATGCATTTTGCAAAGTGTCCTATTTGTCCTTCCACCCTTTTTCAACTGCAAGTCCTTAGCTCTAGAGACCACAGAGATTTAGAGAACATGAGACTTCATATTCTGATCCAAAGCATTTAAAGTTCATTCACTTCAGTGTGTTATAAATTAGACTTTTAAAAGACGAGAAGTACAAACAAAAAATCTCCTTTTTCCAGATTACCACACAGAGATTAAAACTGAAGATTGCTAATTTGAGAGGCCAACATTGGCTCCTAGAACCTCCAAGGAAGCCCCTCTACCCATGGCATGATTTGGAAGGGCTTTGAGCAATGATGGTTTCAGTGCATCTAAGAAACCTTCCTTGGGAGCAAACTCACCAGCTGCAGAGCTGGAAACCTCTCCTAGATTACACCTCTAAGCCCCAAATCCACCCTTCATCTGCCCATTCGTGCAATGGTGGTGGGAGATTTGCCCAGACAGGACCAGCAGCAGCTCTGTCCCTGTGATGTGGGAGCCCATCCCCACAGGAATTGCCTGCACCTTGTTTATTTTCCTAATCCTGGGGGTGCTGGTCTTGTTCTCACACGACACATGAGACTCAAACAGAGCTGAAGACCGTTAATGCTTGACTCAGCCCAAAGCAGTTTTCTGTTAGATGTTCTTCAGATTCACCCTCTTCTCAAAACCAGACCATGATGGGCTGGTGTCAGCCGAATGTCTGCTGCCAAAATGCTGATTACAGACACAAGCATTGCTACTTATGCACCAGGAGGTAAAGCATCCCTCAGCCATAGAGTCACCTGGAAGAGGTGCCTCTCGTGACCATGTTTGGTTACCTGTGTCCATCATCCAGCAACAGCAGGACAAGCCTGGCTGCTCCAGCTCCTCCTTTGGCTTCTTTCTCCCTTGCTCCAAGCTTGGGTAACTGAGTCCCAGTTGATTCTGGCCTCTCCTGGCAGAAGGCTTTCTGTGGATGAAGTTTTACTGCCTTCATTGCTGCAAGTCCTCTATCATGCAAATGTGCCAAGCAATTAAGCCTGAAGGCATATCCCAGTACATCCTGACACCCTCAAGCCAAGGCTCAGCCTCTGCACAGAAGACAACTGCAATGCTGCAGTGCCTCCTCTCCTTCCCCCCAGGTTTTCAATAGTAAAGATACTGCTTCATCTCTGATAAACCAGTTCAAAAGTCCCAGAAATGGAAATCTTATTATTACCCCACAGAAGGGGTGTATGGGACAGACAGCATGGATTTCATTTCAGTGCAAATAAGTGATTTACACTGTGGCCAACGGCCACAGGAACAGGATTGATTCTCCAGTGAAAGCCTCAGGAGAAGTCCCACAGGGAACTCCAATGACAAAGGCTGCTCCCAAAGCTTGGAGAAAAGGATAAATTTCAAAAGCTACACTCATTTTAACACATATTTCCCTATAAGCACAGTTCAGATGTTCTGTGTATATGCTGCTTTTACAGACTAAGCAGCCTTCAATCTAACTTTCAAAAGCTCTAGTAAGTATGACCCCATTACTTAGCTCAGCTCAGAAGATTAAGAGTTAAGGAAAAAAGGTTGGGTCTATTTTACTGAGGCTGCATAAACTGAGTGTGTGGGTTATTTTACGAGACAGATTTCAAATATTCTGCCAAGCTCCCCTTTCAACATATACCACAGTCTGAAGGAAAAACCTTATCTATCACATCCTTCTCACTATACTCCTTTCACAGTTGTCAGCTAAATACCAAATTCGTTTTTCAGATCTTTTTAAGAAAGAGATCAAACTCTTAAAATCAGATGGTCTTTTTGTAAAAAGGCTGCAGACAATGTTCACATTAAACATGATTCAAACTGGAGCCTGGTGGAACCCCAACCTGCCCATATCCCCAGGACAGGCTGTACTGCACAAGGGCATGTAGTGACAGGACAAGGGGGAATGGCTTCAAATGGACAGAGGGCAGGTTTAGATGGGATATGAGAAAGAAATTCTTTCCTGTGAAGGTGGGGAGGCCCTGGCACAGGTTGCCCAGAGAAGCTGTGGCTGCCTCATCCCTGGAAGTGTTCATGGCCAGGCTGGATGGGCCTTGGAGCAACCTGGGATAGTGGAAGGTGTCCCTGCCCATGGCAGGGAGCTGGAACTAGACTAGCTTTAAGGTCCCTTTCAACCCAAACCATTCTGTGATTCTGTATAGCACAAGGTATAGCACGAGGCCAGCACACATTTAACTCGGGGACAAATCTCTCACAATCAAAGAGCAGTAACATTTCTCACCTTGGAGCAGCCATGCGAATGGCCACCAGCAAGGCTCCAAGGGATGTTTTCTCCCACAGCTCCAGGGAGAAGCTCCACCCTCATGCAAATTAAAGAGCTCAGGAGAGACTCGAGCTGCAATGCCAGGACTTTATCCCTTAAGCTACCTGGCTCCCCATCACTCTCTTAAAAATCCCCAGCAATGGAAAAAAGTTACCTAAGACTGTCAAGATTAAGATGTGTTTGCATTTATCTTGCCTGCTGCAGTGCAGAGGGCACATTTCTAACATCAAGTGTGCAAGGGTTGTTTACCCAGGAGACAGAGGAGAGCTTTGTATGAATGTCTTGGTAGAAGAGCCTTGAAATTTCCTCCTTTCCCCAGCAGCAGCAGCAAGCTCCTGCCAGGTGTCTAACTCACTAGAGCTAGGCTCAACAACAGTCTAAATCCTAGAGAGGACTTTCCTTCTACTTCCCAGTGTTCAGGGTCACCTTCCAAGCTCAGGAACAGGAGGGAACTGCTCAGTGCAGGTGTCAGACTGATGCCCCCACCATGCACAGGCTGCTGTTGGATTAACTTTCCCACTGCCAGAAAATAATATCCACTACAGATGGAAAAATACGTGAAACCATCACGGCAAGTGTCCACCCGCCCTCCTGCCTGCCCCTTTCTCTCAGGGAAGATGCTGCTTTCCCATTTCAGTCCGTGCTTCCACTGAATCACTTTTCTCACCATCTGGTGTTTGGCTTATAGGACAAACCTGGTGAGCTTAACACTAACAGACTATGTCCTGATTTCATGCTTTCCAGCTTACTGTCTCTCTCCTCTCTCTCATCTGGGGAATTGTTGCATTTTCAGGTGTTACCGTATCACACTTTCCAATTTTCTTTCCATAATCATTATCAGCAGCTAATTGAAACTAAAAGCTTCACGGGCAACAAGCTAAGCTTCAGGCTACAAAAATACTACATGCATAAAACCAAAAGGTGCCTACTTCACCAGCATGGCTTACCTGAACACCTCCTTCTGTAATAAGGTACACCAGAAAACACAGCAAAAGCAATAGGATAATATATTTTTTCATTTTTGAATGCCCCAACCTTTTTTTTCCTCATTAATAAAAAAAGATAAATTCAGGCAGATTCAAAAACATGTCTCAGGTTCTCCCAGCCCTCTGTGGCACGAGCTGCTTTAGGGGATAGAAGCAGCTACTTCAGCCTGATCATCCTGAGGGACCACAGTGAGCATCCCTCCAGCATCCACCATCCCTCCTTGCACCACTTGGGATAGCTCTCTCCACATGCTCTCACCCCAGCAGGTCACTCAAGTGACCTCCAGGAGCAATTAATTCCTCTTAAGTGAGACACAAGGAAAAATGAAAGGGGATAAGCTGTTTTTCCTCATGGATAAGAAGAGAAACACTGAGCTACACCCGTGCTTCCAAACACTCAGCACTTCTGAGTACACAAGCAGCAGTTTCTTTACCTGTGTTAACAGAGTCATCACTGAAACTGATGTTATCAAGTAAAATAACACAGTATATGTCTGTTAGCACTTAATCCAACAGCATTTTATTTTGTCTTAAACCAACCCTCACTGTTATAATTTCAGTATAATTCCTATGTACCTTCAATGAGAACAAATTATTCAAGTTACCTGGACAGAAGAAAACACCATTTTGAAGTTTCCATTCCCATGTTTTCCCTCCTTTATCCTAATATTGGTTTTGCCTCTTTCATATACCAGGACTATCAAAACTCATTTAAAGATGCTAATTTATCTAAGACATACACAGAGAATTTCACATAAAACGTTACAGCTTCAGGATGTTACAGTGGTACTCAGAAAACTCCTTTGCTTCAAAATGATGCAATACTATATCACAGGAAAAAGTAAACACAAGTGCACAGCTATGTGTGTGTAACCTCTTCACCCAGTGAATTAGATCAGTGGTTTTTTGTGGTGTAAAACCCCAATCTCTGGGTGTGAAATGTTGCCTGAGCACCCAGAGCTCACAGCTGATGCACCCACAGTGGCTATCAGGATTCAGCATGTTTCTGCTATTAAATCAGTCCTCAAACAACGAGCTGCAAGTTCCCATGGAAGGGAACCCGGGTTTGTGCCAGGGCATTAGCTCATCCTTTGTTTGCCCCAAAGCACGAGGCAGACATTTTCCCTCCTTCCGTCAGGACAGTGCCGGCTGGTGCCCAGCCGGTCGGGAACGGGGGTCCCAGCAAGAACTTTCCCAGAAGCAGGCACGGCCCATCCTGCCCTGTGAGCAGGGGAGGAAGGAAGGTCAGTCACTTTGAGAACAGAAATTCCACCTCTCCAGCAAGGAGGCTTTAACCCCCAGCTCACAGAACTCAGCACGGCCAGTGCCAGGCTTTTGAAAAGAAGTACGCAGAAGTTTCCTGCACGGCAGCAACTCACAGAGAACTTAAACCAAATACTCCATTTAATTAATGTTAACTTAAATTAAACTAAATCCATTACTCAGTTAATTAAATGAGGATACATGTACCCCTTAGTAAAAAAAAAATAAATATATATATATATATAATCTAGCAAAAAGTAAATATGAGCATATTTAAGACATTTTTAAAGGTGTTAATATCAGTGCTAAGGAACAAGTTAGCAGCAAACTACCCTACCTGCTCTACTGCAGGACACCACTGCTGTCCCTGGGTGCCCAGGGCTGGGGCACCAGAGGCTCAGACGCCCCTGAAGCCCACATGTGATTTTATTTATGTAATTAGGAGCAAGCATGCTCAGCAGTGATACTATTTGTGAGGTCAGGGCAAGTATGAAAACCTCCCAGGAATGATGCTGCAGAGCCCATGCTGGGTGGATGCCATGTGCAACGGGAGGCGGCAGGTCCTCAGTCCTGCAACCACACACACCTGAGCCCCTCTGACAAGAGCAAAAGAAGGTGTGTTCACATTTCCACTGGCCTGGCTCACACCCAGCACTGGGTTTCCTGCACTGCCTGGATTAGGCTGCTCAAACAGCTACAGTAGATGCAAGTTTGTCCCAGGTTCCTCCTCTTCACCCCCTTCTGGCTGGCATTTTCACACGGCAAGCCACATGCCTTGCACCTGATTTTAGTCAGGGCAAACTAACAATGAATCTCTGTGAACGGAGAGCTGGGTGTCAAGAACAGAACAATACACAGGAAAAATAATCCGGACGTGATGAGCAGAAACAGCCTTCTCATCATTCCTGTGGAACTCCCCTGATGCTGTGGAGAGACTGGCTATTCTTCACTGCCCAAAGCTCGCCCCCCAGTTGGGTGGTCAGGCTGGGAAAGCCACTGCTCAGGACACAGCGTAAGAGAAGACCAAGAGCGCTTACCTACCTCCCTTATCTATCCCCTGAGAATGACACAGGGGCTGCTGTGCCAGCTCAGTAGCACCAGGATGCCATTCCCAATGGACTGCTGTGGGAAGTGCCTCTCCCTGTCTGCACTGCCAGTGGAAACCCAGCCTTTCACCCCACATAGCTATTTCAGCCAAGCATCCAGGTTTGGGAGGACTCTCATCCTATTCCAGCTCTGGCTATGTGCTGCCAATTTAATTTCTGCTGCAATTATTTTCCCACCCACATGCTTGATCCACTGTCAATTAGCACTGAGAGGGTCCCCACAGCCCAAAGCCCACATTTCCAGCCCCCCTGGGCCAGAGAGTTGCCAGTTCTGGCAGTCTGGGAATGAACAAGAAAACAAACATCCTCTCTTTTTATTAGTAGCACATGGCAGTATTTTGACTAGCAAGCTCATGCTATAGGAAGCCAAAACCAGTGGGATCTCCAGAAACTGATGGATGGGTGCTCCCACTTTCCCCATCTGCCAGGGAGGAGTGGCTGGGGCCCGTGCCCACAAGGACACCAACACCATGCCAAGTGAGACTGGAGATCCCAACACGTCAGCAGTGATGTCATGTCTGCATGATGGAAATCTTGACTGCTGGCTGGAAAGCTCCGAGCTGCCCCTAGCATCCCCGTGGGTCCCACCTTCCCCCATCTCCGTGTCCAACAGACAGGCAGCCCTTCTTTAGGATGCAAGTCTGAACGTCACTGCATTTGTGGCCTCCTCTGTAGATCCTTGCTGTTAAGGACAGACTTGTCTAGTGAAACCATCTGATAACCAAAGTCTGCTTTTTAAAAAAAAAAAAAATTATTTCCCAAAGGTGACTCACTCATCCTGTTCAGTGTTGTTCCTGCTAATTGTGAAAATGCAGCTCTCCAGTTCCAGCTTCTTCAGTCTGAGGGCAGCTATTCCCCACAGTCACGGCATTAATCAAAGTTTTAATAAGGAGGATTGATTACATTCTTGGACTCTGAGTAGGGGTTTTCCACAAAGTCAACTGAGAAACCACAACAGATTTAGAAAGAAGGGAAGAGTAGAACTCACCGGCCACTCCATACCTTCCAAGTTCTCTTGCGCAGAAGAT
The DNA here is from genome assembly GCA_013397115.1 of Edolisoma coerulescens. NCBI lineage: Eukaryota > Metazoa > Chordata > Aves > Passeriformes > Campephagidae > Edolisoma > Edolisoma coerulescens. The sequence goes on from VWZW01006995.1 coordinate 583,626, forward strand.
AACTACAAATTTCACTGCCTTCAAGACAAAGATTACACCGAAATAAACTAAATTGTAATAACAGAAATACAGATTTTCCTACAAATCACTCAGACTGAGGCATTCTGCTTATGCTCACATGTTTCAGGGCCTCCAGAAAGAGTTACTGTAGTCACAAGTCAAGATTTTCAACAGATATTTACCCAGTATGATGAAAAAGCATACAGAGTAAAACCTGGAGGAAGGAAGGATATGTGCTCCACATTACTGCAAAGGCCACTGGGGTAAAACTCTCAAAATCTTTTTCAGGGACAACCCCCAACCTCTTTTTGTGATTTGAGGGCAGAATTCCAGCAGAAATTTTTCCCTGTGTTTCAAAGCAGACTGCTTTTTTCCAGATGCAAGGAAGTGCACCTAAAGGTTGCATATATTGAGCCAAGTTATTACTTTACAATGAGGTTTTGCCTTCTCACAATCTAGTAAGTGCCTTTGCTAGAGGGGCTGAATGAACACAGCACAGGAGAGCCCTGGGTCACCTGGTCTACAGGGACTCCAGCCATTCCTGGGAGCTCTGCTCCCAGGGGATTGGATGCCTGCAGCAAGGATTGGCTCTCTTGGGTGCTGATGGTCACCGTCAGCCCCACACAGGTCAGAGGACATCAGTGATAACACTTGGGTTAGCACAGCTGCTGGCATGTGTCCCAGGCTGTCAACATGAACCACACTGGAGGCACAGGCCGTTTGGAGAGAAGAATCAACCAGCACATCTTGGGTGCAAGCACAGCAACCTGGAGGTGTGCACAGAACCACCTTCACCTCCTCTCTGGGAAACCCAAAAAGCCACTAAGGAAGACAACATATGGATACAAGAAAAAAAAAGAGCAAGAGCAGGAATCTGCTGCCTGTACTTGTGTACCTGTGTTCACACACCTCTCTCGGTGCCCTACCACAAACACATCTGCTTTACACCTACTTCCCCAGATTTATGTATTTTCAGTGTAGGTCTGGATTCAGAATAGTCCATCCCTACCCCCTTCACTATATTCTATAAAACTGCCTAATTTTTAAAGAGATCCATATGTAACATATATTAATAGTCAGATTCAAATCCAATCTGCATTAAACCTCAGAAATGTTGTATCTGGCAGTGGAACTGCTGCACATTTGTTCCTCATTTAATATTATTCATAGGGTTTGGGCACATTAAAGTCTAGTAAGAAAAAATATGTCAGAAAAAATGGCTGTAATTGATAAATGAAGCAAACATAGCCAGAATGCAAAGCCCAAGCTCACACATCACCCTGTGCTGTAAGTCAGGGCAGGAAAGACAAACAGCCCCACGTGTCACTGGTGTGCAGTACTGGGGTGGCTCTGCCGGTGCTGCTGTTGTGCCGTGCCTCTGCCCGGCAGGAATTCAGAATATCTGCAAGTTCCACATCGCCGGAACGGCCAACAGACTCAATGGCCTCACACTCTGGTCCGTTTCTCATGGCGTTTGGAAGATCTCACCCCCATCCTGATCAGTCAGTGGGCTCTCTGCTGCCAGTGCTTTCTCCCCATTCCTCACTGAAGGAAACACCATTCCTTGTAGCATCATCCCCTCTCTTCCACACTTGCAGCTCTTGTATTCCTTCTGGACCGAGCCAAAGGAGGGCTGAGGGGGCACCCTGGGACCCTTGTCAGGACACTCTAAAAGCCCCTCTGGAAAGGAGCAGTTGAGCTAAACCAGCAGATCCTGCACAGAGGCATTTTGTAAGGCTGGAGAAAAAGCATGGAATAGCATATGACATAAACCACCTCTGTGGAGAAGGAGACCACCTGACCAATATTTGAACACTCAGCATCAGCCAAAGAGTGCTCACATGCTTCTGGGGCAAGCACAGGGGATTGTGTCAGCCTGAACTGACGTACTTTGGTGTTCTGAAGGCTGCAGGCAGCCCCAGGTCCTCTGCAACTGCCCTGGGAGGGGTGGCCAACCTATGCCAGTGAGAAGCCTCAGCAGGCTCCAGCCCTGCCATCCATGACCTCGTGTGCCCCAGGAAAGTTGGCAGCACTGCATCAGCTCAGCACACATTCAAGGGGGAGCCAGAGGGCAGGAGCTGCCCTCTGTTTATCTGTCCCCCTGGTCTCCTCCTTGTTCACCAGATACCTCTACAACAGGGACCAGCACATGCAAAAATTGACAATCTAGTACCTCATAAGCAGAGAGGGAGAAGAGAAACCCCATTCCTCTTCCCATCGAGAAGCCAAAGGAGAATGAGAGTCACCTCTGACCTTGCTAACAAGCCATTAGTCAAGAGATGAGTAGGAAAGATGGGGAGACCTGCTCAGCTCCATCCACTGCCTGGCTGCTGCAGGAGATGGGGTAGTAAGGCAGGGCAGGATACAGGCAGAAGGCTCCAGGGAACAGAGCTGAGGACAGAAGGAAGAGAGAAGCTGCAAAACAAAGAGAAGGAGTGAGAGAGAAAAAAAAAACAAAGGCAAAAGATGATAACATCACCAAAAAAAAAAAAAAAAGAAATCCACCATCATGGGAGGTGAATCACTGTCATGGGATTGGGAGTGTGCAGCAGATTTTGGAAGCAGCCAAGGTAGAAGCACATCAGCTGAGGCAGATGCAGACAGACCCTGGGTGTGCTGTACCCCAGGAAGGGCAGGCACCGGGCAGTGAGAGGACTTGCAACAGCTCCATCCAAAATAACAGCGACTCTGAGCTTGGTCACGGCCTCAGGGGGGTCAGTGCTGGATGCTACCCCTCCATGTGCTGCCCAGCCTCCTTGTGTCCCTGGCAAGCTGATCCACCGAAGCCTGGCTTGGGCAGAAGGCAATGACAGAGATGGGATTATGCCAGATCTGTTCAGGATCTGACTCACCGTGGGAACCAGGGCTGTACCAGCCCAAGGAAAGCACAGATAGACCTGCACGGAACTTTAAAGCCACACGTGGAAACTCCTTCACTTCTGGAAGGACTGCAGGCAGAGCACAGGGCTTTCCAGACATGGATGTCCTCTCCTCAAAAGCAAGTTGGGAGAGCAGCAGGTGTGCAGGGCTGCAGCTGCCATACCTGTGGGTCCGGCTCGATGTTGATCCGGTATGCTTGAGCCTTGCCATCTTCCAGGACAGGGGGTGACCAGGTCTTCCCTTCAGCTCTGCAGTGGGAAATTAAGTAAACTCTACTTAAATTGCTTTTAAAAAAGCCCAAATCAAAGCACTCCCCCACAAACAAACAAAACCCACAAAAATCCAAAAGAAAGAAAGAGGCTCCTAAAAGAAAACAAAAAAGCAATTAAACAAATGAAAAAAAAACCAGAACAAACAAGTCACAAAAAAAAAAGCAATAAAAAAAAGCCAAACATATATATAGCATATATTAATTCCCTGGCAGGCCTATATTATATATGCATTTGTCCAAAATTATCCTCAGAAACAGTACAATGGTAAATAGAGAAGATGACAGTTTCACGCTATTAAAACCATGAAGCTCAAAACCATCCTTGAACTACTGGCTCTGTCTCAGTTTGGGGTTTAAGAGACAAACTTATTTTGGTTCAAGAGATTGGAAGACAGGCTCTTGGTGGCTCCTGTTTTGCATATTCCTGGCGTTGTCCCTTTATTCTGCCCCTGAATCCAGAAAGTATTCAGATTACATGTGTATATAGATGTATGTGTACATATATACACGCAATCCCTGGCAGGCCTGTGTACTAGACCACATAGGAATTCTCTGAACAGGCTTACACCACCCTGTATGAATCATCTTGACCCTTTCAATAGTTGCCAGATAGAAAAAGCCCTAAAAATACAGTTTCCATTCCCAAATGCATCTTCAGTCCTGCCAAGGCAGAGCAGAATACTGTCACTGTCCAAAGACTTTCCATGTGCCTGATCATTTTTTTCTCCACAAAGGCATCTGAGGGCATGGCTGGGATGTGATCTCCAGCATAGATCACCAACACGCAGGGTATGAGGGAGCTGCAGGGGCGCAGGCAAGGTCCAGCAGGTTCATACACAGGCTTTTCAGGATGTAAGAAGGTTAACTTGGAAGATGGAAACTCCATTAAGTTCAAGATAAAGCTTTCAACATGTAAACTATTCTGTTTATCATTGCAGTCTGTATACGCACTGCTTCACAAAAATAGGTCTTGTTCCACGGGCACAGGTGCATCCAAGCATCCTTTGTGGACTCTCACCCCTGCCACATACCACATTCACTTTCAGTTTAATTATCTGCAGAGTCTAAGTTTGAAAAATAAGGAGCATGATTTTAACCCAGGAATTCTCAAGATGATTTTTACCTTTGGTATTTTGCAGCTACACAAGTCAGCATACAAAGCTGCCTTTCCAAATCTAGGGTCTGGCCCAAAACCTACCAAATGCAGGGACTCCCACTGACTTGAACACATTTTGGATCCAGCCCCTGAGGATTTCAGCTTTTTTTTCTCACTACTGCCATTACAGCCTTTTCAACAGGAAGTGATTACTCTCTCTCATAGCTAGATATCTTGTTCTGATAATTTATCTTTACTGTAATTATTTGATTTTAGGCTGGGACAATTCACCTAAATTGGTCTTTCCAGCTGGGACAAAGGAAACAGTCCCTCCCAGGAACATCAGCACTCCCAGCAGCCCCGACTTGCTTTTTGCCATGATCCACTGCTGTGCATATTGCTTCCACATTGAAAAACAAATCTGGAGGCCCAGAACAATGGAAATGCCTAATTACATTGGCAGGGATCACCATTATTATTTCTGTGCTTTCCCGAGCCAGCCCGATGAGAGCTTGCGGTGCCCCGAGAAGGATCCATGATGACTTTCCCCCCACTCAGCTCTGGAGCCCACATGCCAAGCACAGCTTAAAGCATCCCCAAAGACTTCAACCTGCCAGTAAATAAGAACAGAGCTTCAGAAAGTGATTCTGATTGCAGAAGATAAGAGCAATAGCAGTAAGTTCACTCTGCATGAAGGTATGGCATTGGGTCACCAGTATTGCCAGCACCTCCCAGTTCTCCATACCCCTGACAGAGATCACACTGTCTGTACCAGAAAGCAGATAAACTTGTGCATTCCAAAAGTCATTATGGGTATATTTACACTTAATGACAGACACGGACAGACTTCATTTTGCATGGGGAAGCCCATTCATGGATAATGCTTTAATGATTAAACTCAAGGCTTCACCATCAGTTCTGCAGAGTGACCAGAAGTTCTTGGTGTAATTGAGACCAACTCTGACAGCTTCCAGGGACAGCCTGAACAAAGCCAGGCTCACATTAGCCCCAGCTTCCACTTGAACTACACTGAAACAAGCTGATACAGCACTATTTGGGCTCCACTTGGCACTTTGAAAGGCAAAGCAAAGGTGAATGGGAGAAACACCAGCCTCACCAAAAAGAAAGTCAAGTTCTAAGTTTGATGAGCATTTATGCTTACTCAGGGAGACTCCCTTTTTTCCCTGGGAACAGCAAAATACCATGTTATCTGAAATAATCCAAAATAATTAAGAGATGACTCTGCCTGAGAGAACAATGCTACAGGCAGCTACTGCAGGAGGGGCTGATGCTTGGAGCTCATGCCCCAGCCCTGGCTGCAGGAACACCCCATGCCCACAGCCCCAGCAGGACCAGCAGCACAGGAGTCCCCTGCACTCCCAGAACAAGCCCCCAGAGCAGTGGGGACCTGGCGATCAGCAGAGTCACCCCGAGACCCCCCAGCAGCATGTTCACCCTACCAACAGTCACTGCCTTGTGTTTAGGCAACAGCAAAAACCCAACGCACTTTTCATATGTCATAGGCAACAGATCAAGCATCACTCAAATGTTCTGAGTTGTTTAATTTACAGCTCAAGGACAGGAAAAGTGTCCTCAGATGTGCTACTGGGGATTAAAGGCAGCTATGTGAAAATCATTACCCTGCACTTATGCCACTCTGCTCTCTTAATGGCAGCTACAACAATCCCAAGAAAAATTGACCTAGGTTACTGCAAGGCCTTCCACACAGGGCTTCGTGGGAAATGGACCCATTAACAGGACACCACTAAAAAAACCAAAGTTCCAGACACCTGTTATCCCACCATTTGCTTTCTGAAAGTCTCAGAGTCATTCTCAAAAGATTACTTGCATATGCTCACATATTCTACCGGAAAGATTTTTCACCTGGTAGTGATCTGCAAGTCTCACTCTCAACATTTGTGGAGCTGCTTTTAAGTTGCAAGAATTCCTCTGTCTTACCAAATTTCTAATTTCTCCATCCCCTTAAAAACTAACATTTATCACTTGGGGAAGTGCCAGCCTGGGTCCAGGTCACTACCATCTGTGACCATGCAGCTGCAAACCACCAGAATAATCACATTGCTATATTTCACCCCCTTTCTTTGGGGGGTGACTCCAGGGTCCTACCCATCTCCTGACTGCTCATCTCCCACCGTGGCACATCACTATGCTCACAACTGATTGTTATCACTGATATGGCCATTAGCCTTCTAGAAGCTTAACTCAGTCTAGAAGCAGCTACAACCAATGCTTCAAACTTCTCAGGATTGTGAACCTCAGCACAATAACCATAAGGTGTTGGATCCACCCTCTGCAAGGCAGGTGAGCAGCACAGGAGCTGAGATCTGCTGAGAACCCCGAAGGACCCAGCTCGTCCAGACTACATGAAGAAGCTGCAGGATTCCTCCTCCGTCATTCCTCTCAGCTGAAACCATTGTGTATTGCTCTGGAAAGCTGCCAGTTTTCCTCTCTATTAGTCCTCAAGAAGCTCCAGAGGGGAAGCTGTGATTCACTTTTTCAGTTGTACTTTTACTGGAAACTTGAGAACATACATTGTCATCCTTCCCATCTTCCAGCAGCTTGCCTGTGCTGCTCACAGCTAACAGACCCCAATAAAATCCCCAGGGGCTGGGAAAGATGGAAGGAACATCAACTACGTGAGGTTCCAGGGACTTTTGGGGCTACATGTCCAGCAGATTCATTACTGGGCTTTCTCACACGGAAACTTCCAGAGAAACTCCATCTCTGTACAGAAAGCAGGAATAGGTAGAGAATCTTCATAGTCAATTCTCCAAGCAGACTCAGCAGTGGCATACACACCAAACCGAGGGGGAAGAAACTGCTTCCAGGATTTTAGATAAAAGGAATCAAAGCCAAACCTTTGAGGATTTATTCTTTGACACCACAGTCAGGAAATAAACCACCCTGGGGTTCCTGGCTGCACCTGGGGCCAGGCAGATGCTTCCAGTCCTCCAGCATCCACGTGGCCCTGTGCACAACAGCCCAGTGCTATCACCAAAAGAAAGGGCTGGAATTGGATTGGACTGGAAATCATAAAATTGTGAAGGTTGAAAAAGCCCTCTTAGACCATCAAGCCCCACTGTTACCCCAGCACTGCCAAGCCCATCACTAAACAATGTCCCCAAGTGCCACATCTACATGTCTTTTAAATCCCTCCAGGGATACAAGTTCCCTGGGCAGCCTGTTCCAGGGCTTGACAACCCTTTCAGCAAAGCAGTTTTCCCTAACAGCTGATTGAAACCTCCGCTGGCACAACACACTAACACACTTGCCTCTTAAGAAATTTGTTGTGTAACTTGGAAGCAACTTCACAGTGAGTGAAAAGAACAAGTTTTACCAGGTGTCTGTGAGTAATAGCTCATGGGGCTGCTAAACACCCCAGATTTTCTCCAACCAGCTGTCACATAACTGGCCTGACCCTTCCTGCACTAAGGCAGGCAAAGTACATCCCGTGCTACCTTGGCTTGAAATTCAACAGCTGGGAAGATGATGATGGAACAGCTGCCTAATTTATCATCAGGGCAGCCTGAACCATCCCGCTAAATCTTAATCAGTGCCATCACTGCCTTCCCCACAGCCTCACTAAGCCCATGTGAACTCCTGGCCTCCCATTCTGGAGCCATTAACCACAGCCTGAACACCCAGCCCTTGTTCCAGGGATGCCCAAGTAATTCCTCACACCTTACATCAGTGCCCACATAGGCATCAGTTACATAAATCAACTCCTTTCATAAACCGATGAGGATTTTCAACCACTTTGTTTCAGAACAGTAGGGCCACTGTGCTGCTTTGCCTTTCACAGCCTCACTGCCCAAAGACAGCCTTGCAAATCTTGGGGCAAAGCAGGACCCAAAAAAGCCAGGGACAAAACACTCATCAACTTCAGGGAGGTCAGGGGTCTGGCCAAGAAAGGAGTTAGAAAACAGAGGGTGTGAAGAAGGAGGGAAAACCCCCTCAAGAGATTTGTCTCTGATAAGGGACAAAGAGATTTAAACAAAAGGAAGTATCTGCTAGTCCAGCCTGAGAGCAGGGGCAGCTTCACAGATACCAACACTGACTATTGGCTCCAAGGGCACAGGAGAGCCACGGAGCCCAGCATGCTTGAAAAGCTGTGACATCCCCTTGCCCGCAGTTTTCCCAATGTGAGCACAGGGCCAGTTCTCCAGGAAAGCTGCAGCACAAGCCTTCACCCTCCCAGCTGGCAGACAACAAAAGGTTCAGAAAAAGCTGTGAGGCTTGCCTTGGCCCTCTGGCACAGATGGGCAGGTCTGGACAGTGCTGCCAAGGGTTTCCCGGCAGTCTGTGTCAGCAGGAACAGCAATGCCACAAGGTCTCCTGTCCCACACCCAAGGTCCTTTGGATGCTCAACCCTCTGCTTTCAAGCAGTGATTTCATCAAATACAGCTCCAACCCAACTTTATGGCTACCTTTATTTGATGCATGATACTTGGTCTTGGTCAGGCCACTCAGTAACTCCCCCTTCTTGTTCTCCCCACATTCTGACTTTCCTACTGAACTTCCTAGTCTAAGGGCATTTACTGACCAGAGTCTGAAAACAAAAGTCATCTTGTTCTCTATCTCAGTAACATATAATGTCAAGGGTTGATGGAGAAAGGGCACAGAATGGAGCAGTCCAGAGAGCACTAGGGGATGGAAGCACTGTGCTGTGCAGCTCCCTGCCTTCCCCTTCACACTCATGCCCAGATGGAGGAACCCTGCTTCGACAAAACAAAGTTAACACCAAATTCCATGTGTCTTCACTAAAGACATACAACAAACAGGCTTGTTATTTCAAATGTATTTCAGACAAACACATTTAAAAATAAATCTCCTTGTGTTGACTTGCAAACTGTATTTTGTTGAAGGAAGTGTACAGAAAAGATGCTGCTTGAAGAGCATCCTCTCCCCAAGGGAAAAGATCCACACCCCCGCAGGCAGAGCTTTCTTGGAGCTCAGCCTCAGAGCAGGGTCCAGGGTGTTGATCCATAGCTGTGACAAACAGCAGTGGCTGGACACGCACACAAACCAACAAAATCCCTCATCACTGCCGCAGGACATGGCTCCCTGAGCAGGACCAGGTCACCCCATGCTCCAGGAGGCAGATCCTGGAACAAGGATCCACTCACACCTAGGAGAGAACACCAGATGTGCTTCCAGCAATGACTAACAACTGGGCAACAGGATCCAACAGGTCACTTGGGAGACAGGAGAGAGATCCAAGAACCAAGTCACTGCGCATTCACTTTAGGCCAAACTAAAAATAGACCTAATAGCACATCTCTGGAGCTGCTGTCCTCACTGCAGAAAAAACAAACTACTCCGTTTTTCCTGTCAAGAGAAATGCCATTCTCATGGACATCTCTGGGCACAGCCAATATGAGTTCTGCCCTTGGAGAAGCCACCAAACTGATCCAACAGTGTGATCTCCAGGAGGAGCCACCCCATGCTGAACAGCTCATTACCTCACTATCTGTTCCTGCCTTGCAGAGCCCTGAGAATTTATTTTTGCCTATGAGATAAAAAAGTCTTTAAAATCTGCATTTATGAAGACTTTAAGGCCTGACAAAACCATTGCAATACTCTTGCTTAGCAAAGCTCAGCCACGTCACTCACAAACCCTGCACCACTGCAAGGCCACCACCAGCAACATCTCTGTTAGAGAATTCACCTCCTCTGGATGTAACACAAGGTCTCACTGTTAAAAATATCCACACCTTGGTAGGTACAGTTGGGAAAAAACAAACTGAAGCCACAGACCCTCCACACAGCATCTTCCAGATCAACCATTCATTCATCATGAATGAACATTTCTGTGTCTCAGGGAAACCAAGCAGACAGATCACCCCTAACCCCAGCAAAGCACATACCAACACTGTTGTGAGACCACTGTGACCACAATCCCTGCCCTGAGCAGGAATCACCACTTAGGAGAGGAGATGCACTTTCACAGAGATATTCAAGGGTCCAATCTAACCAAAAAATAAAACCCCACCCGTTGATACCAGTGGCTAAAATGAAGTGGAAAGGTGGGAATTCAGTCCATCAATTCACACAGTAGAAACCCTCATCCATGTGAATAAAACACTGCCATGCTGCAGGTGAAAGCTGTTTTCAGCAAAACTTGGTTTTAACTCCCAATGAAGCTGTTCTGCTGCCAGACCACCCCAGCAGCTGGTGGCTCATCAAAACCTCCTGTCACTACACAAGGATTTCCACCTCTTCCAAGGAGAGCTCCAGCAGCCTGCAGTCAGTCAGGAAGGGAACCCTGGTCCTGTCCTGGGCCCAAGTCCTCTTGGGGGTAGAAAATCACCTAGTCTCCCTAAAACTGCTCCAGATGAAAAGCAAAACAACCACCCTCCTTGCCTATGGTAAATTCCACCTGTGTGAAGGGGTTTTGCTTGCTTTCCTTATTTTCTTACTTTTGTAATACTGAAGCCACATCATCTGTACACCATGGGCTGACCTCAGAGGACTTTGCTTTAGCCAGGCAGCTCAGAGATGCCTGTCTGAGGGACCATAAGGAATCACAGAGTGTTTGCTCCATTTACGGCAGCACTCCTTCCCTGCTGCCCAGGCATCCAGTAAGAACTACATGGTTTTCCAAGAAAAGTATAAACAGTAAATGATAGCTCTTTATAGCAGAATCTTTAATCTGAAGTGGAAAACCATATCCACTTATTTAAACTTATTACAGATAATATTAGCCATTTGTGAACCTTTTAAGGAGCACCCATTTTGCCTGGATAATTTGTGATCTTGCTACAGAATTAATTCCAATAGAAATCAAAAAAACCCCAAGAAAACCAAACCAACCAAACAAAAACCACAACACACACAAAAACCACCCCAATTAAAAAAACAACTAACCCAAAAAAAACCCCAACACCAAACTCACGCTTTCATTTTGCTTTGAAATACCCTAAAAAGTGAATTTGGCAGGACCTTCAAATGTGTATTCATTGAAGAGATGCTTAAAATGACGGGCAGATGTTAATGAAGTGGAAGGGTTTGTCCAAAGGAGATTTTGATTCCCATGCTACTCTTGCTTGAGTTGACACAAGCTCGAAGATTCAACTCAGGCCACAGCCTGGACAAGCCACTTTTTCTATCAGTAATCCATTAAAAATAATTTTGTTTTCCTGTTTTTGAAAACACAGGACAATTATCCACACCATGGGGATGCTCCAAGAATCCAGCCTAAGAGCACATCTGCTCCAGGGCCAGCCAAAAGCCTTCTGAGCAAAACTGACACTGGGAGCACATCAGAGAGAACCAACCTGTTCACAGAGAGCAGCAGCTGGTCCACACACGCTTTGATCTTGTTTTGTGCTTCTAGATGCGTCATGTTATCCGTCTTCTCTCCATTAATTGCCAGAATAATGTCTCCTGGGCATAGGTCTGCCATGGCTGCTTTACTGCCAGGGTTAATCTGGGAAAAATAAAAGGGTTACTTAAAAGAATGCTGGGTTTTTTTTAAAAAGAAGTCCAGTTTCTTGGAATAAGATGCAGGTAAAGGGAATAGTTATTTCTGGAGAATATGTGTTTTGTCTACACCAATGGCATCCACCTGAGGTTGGATGTCAGAGCTCTCATGTACGGCCCAGTTCTCCAAGAGCCATCCCCTACAACAACATTCTTTGAAATAAGGGATTTCAGTCAACTCCAGCTACTGTGTGACCAGGTCCCCTCCTCACATTTGTCTCTTGCTTAAAATAAATGTAATACGCTCTTTCCAGAGAGATGCTTCACACTCCTTTGGCCTGCAGACCTTTCATGATGCTGCAAGAGTCAATCCTAAGGAACACATGAAACCCTCCTCTTTGATTAACCACCCATGGAGAAGTACCATCCCTGCCTGCTGCCTGGGGAGAGGTCACGTTTGACATCGCTTTTTCTGGACTGTCATCCCAATGACTTGTCTCTTTCTAGCCCTGCATGGTCACCAACCCCAACCCCAGAGAGATTCAGCAGATGTGGCACCCGGGAACATGGTTTAGTGGTAGCCTTGGCAGTGGTGGGGTAACAGCTGGACTTGAGGATCTTTAAGCTCCTTTCCATCCTAAACGATTCCATGATTCTATTCTATAAATATCACACAGCTCTTTAAGCCTCCACAATTCTTTCCTTCTGGTTTTGTAGGAGTGCCAGAACCTTATAAAACTTCTAACTTCTTTCCTGAGGAACTAATGACAGGTCCAGGTACTGTTTGTGGTCAGCCACAAGACCAATCCTGGAGCCCATAAAAGAGGTTCTTGAGAAATTACCATTTCATTTATCATTTCATCATCCTAAATGTGGTTTTAATTTTTACAATAATATAAAATGATGCAAGGCATAGTCAGAACAGGTAAACATGTCTAGTTAAACTCTTAATAGCTATGTGTTTGCCCTCTAATTTCCTCTTAAGTTCATTCAGAGCTAACCAAACACATTTTATCAACTGAGAAGTTACGGTGAGCCTGACTTTTGGTTATTCATGTGTCACTGCATTAAAGCAAGCCGTTGCTTTGATTCTGTTTATTCCTGATTTACACAAATATAATTTCCTGTCTTAGGTGGTGGGTCTCTGCCCCACCCTCCTTGAGAAATCCAGACAACAGGTGCACTGCTCTACCCACCATCTCCCCTTGGACATGGCTTACAGGGCATGACAGCAACCAGACAGACGAGGTATAGTTTTTCAGACAGTAAGACCAAGTGAGGCAGTTCCCCAGTGCCCAGAAGCCCCCCAACCACCACAGGCCATCATTAAACAGGTGGTTTTTTAGAAAGGAGGCATGCACACATCCCAGCTTTCATCTGGATTTCACAGAATCCTACAATAGCTTGGGTTGGAAGGGACCTTAAAGATAATCTTATTCCAATACAGAGGCAGCTTTCACTAGACCAGCTTGCTCCAAGCCCCATCCAACCTGGCCTTGAACAGTTCCAGGGACAATTTGCTCTATTTTTGTGGAGAATTTGAAGAGGATTTAGTCTTACCACAACAACCCCTGTGGATTACATTAGAGCTACCCCTGGTGAGAAGCAGGCAGCCCCCAGTGTAACATGGGCCTGCTGCACTGCTCCCTGCATGACCACAGCCACTGGCACCACCGAAATATGAACCTGAAGGTGTTTGAGAAACTCTAAACCACTTCTGACAGTTAAGTAGAACTGGCAGCCCAAGTTACAGCTTTTGTTGCATTGTCAGAGTATATCAGTATTTGCCATTTGCTCTTCAATAGTTTCAGCTGGGCCGTTTGGCTCTAACAAACCTGCCCAGGCCAAGCCCTCCTGGGCTGCCCAATGACTCAGCTCAGAGCAAACAACAGGAGATGTCTTTCAGCTCCACACACATTAGCTCTTGACACAGGACGTTTCAACCCAGGACAGGATTATTTTTCCCCTGACATTGTTAGGTTTTTTGGATCCTTGTATCCATTCACAGGGTGTTAGGGTTCTTCTACAGCCACAGAATCTGCCAAACTCATCAGAAAGTGAACCTGAAGCTCAGCCAGTAACTCCAAGGAAGTACCTCCATGCTCTTGCCTGTGATTATCTGCTTCCCTCAGTGTTCACCCCATAGCCCTGGCTCCCCGCAGGCTTTAGACTAACAGACCTTCAGCTTGACACAGGAGAGCTGTATTTTGTTCTTGTCTATTCAGTGCTGTTTAGATGTCTGATGGATTTTTCCCCCTGCACTGATCTTAACCAGGTTGTAGCTTCCTTAAAGAATAAATTGTTCACAAAGGGGACTCTTAGCTGTTTCCTATTTTTAGCTTCTGCTTTATTTCAAGTTATTTTGGCAGTATTTTCATATTAGCATTTTATGCTAGCTGTGGAGATGACTGGGGGCTTGAAATGGAGCTGCACTCCAAGAATCCGTTTGAGATATGGCATCAGTATCTTAACAGCTTGGGAATCATTATTGTAATGTCTGTCAGGCCCAAAGTTTGTATTTTAGTGAATAATATTTAAAATACTGTAGACTAAGTTCTCCTAACCCATAGCTGTGCAGAGCCATTGACACGAAACACTCCACAGAATGCCTGACAAGTCTGGTTATGGGTCAGTGCTGTGCCTGAATCCTCGTGCAGGGGTTCTACCTGCTTTGGACATGGTTTAGTGGTGACCTCAGCAGTGCTGGGTTAGCAGTTGGACTCAGTGGTCTTAAAAATCTTTTCCCACCCAAGCAGTCTGTGATTGCATGACATTAAAGCCCGGCAGTGCGCAGAGGTTTTCGGACGGAGCTTGTATCAGAGGCACTCACTTGTGCCTCTCTCCAGAGAGCCCTCGGGTCTGGCCTGAGCCAGAACCACAGTGTGTGTGACGTCAAGGAGGCACACATGAATCTGAGAGTAATCAGATACGTCATGAAGTTAAAGACACTGCAAAGAAAACCTGCACCGAGCCACTGCAGCCCCGTGTTCTTGAAAGGGGCCTCCAAAGGAGTTGAGGCTTGAGAACAGGAGAGGATTAAGAAAAATAGTGGTAAGATTTTATTTGGTTTTGAAGTTCTCCATCTGTGCCAAGAACAAGCCATTTCAAAAATCAATACTGAATGAACACAGACCAAGCCCAGACCGATGGATACGTAACTCAGGGTGGTGTGAGCGATTTACCCACCACAGGCAGCAGTGAGTACCCTGAAGCCAAGTCCCAGGTCATGCACCAGGGCCCAATGTGGGCTATGTCCCACAGCGCCCACTGCACCCTGCATGTGCCACGCCTCATCTTACCTGGGCTTGGTACCTGCCAGGATTTGGGCTGCTTGTGTGCTTTTCTCCAGCGAAGAGCTCGGGCAGGGCAATTACACACCAGCAAGGAGTCAGCCCAGTCCCTCACACCCTGCTAACCCCCAGGGCAGCAGGGCCCCATGCAAGTGTTGGTGCTTTGGGTGGGGAATTCTGTGGGTGGATGGGGTGGTCTTAGCCCTCACACCATCAGCAGCTCAGGGGGGGGGTCTTGCTCCCTGTGAGACCACGTAGCTCCCAAAGACCTCTGCCGTGCCATGGGCTGACAGCAACCTCAGTACACCTTCAGAGCAGTCACATGTGCAGCACCAAGAACCAAAACCACAGCAAACACCGCAGGCTTAAAGAAACACAAATATTTTTATTACAATTCCCCTAAAGGTTTTTCTTTTTCAATCAGAGAAGAATCCTCTCTCTGGAAGCTCTGAGCTCCCAAAGACATAACTTCATGAAGCACTGAAGCAGCACTAGGGTGAACCCTCAGCCATCAGTTAACTCACACTCCTGGTTCATGCTGTCCTGCATGCAAAGGTATTTTCCCAACAACATAAATCCAAAGCCAACTAATGGAGACTTTGGGTGAAGTTGCCCAACATAGACAAGCCAATCCCGCAAAAAGAGGAGAGGACCTTCTCTCTGCATCTTCCTGCTCCAGAAGTGCCATCCAGCCTCTTCCTTTGTGCCATCCCGGGTGCTCAGCAGGTTCTGAGGCACAGCCTGGGATGCAATCCAGAAGAGATGATGGTTTCACAGAATCACAGAATGGTTTGGATTGGAAGAGACCTTAAAGATCATCTTGCTCCAAACCCCTGCCATGGGCAGGGACACCTTCCACTATCCCAAGTTGCTCCAAGCTCCATCCAGCATGGTCTTGAACACTTGCAGGGATGGAGCAGCCCCAGCTTCTCTGGGCGACCCATGCCAGGGCCTCACCACCCTCACAGAAATAATTTCTTCCTCATATCTAATCTAAATCTTTCTTGCTTCAACTTAAGGCCATTCCCCCAAGTTTTCTGCGAGTGAATCAAAGCAACTCAGAAGAACAGGTCCAGTGCAGTGTACCTGTCATCAGGGACCAGGACAGGGCTGGAGTGAGCTGGTGGCGAACTCTTCATGAGACAGTTAAGCAGATCCCACAATGCTACCCATGACCTAAGCACTGCTATATTTTCAGCAGGAAGGAACCAAGCATGAAATATGTGCAGAACCAGTTCACGTACTGGGTAGGTCACTGGCACTTGTGTTTTCACAGCTCCTTTTATGCCCATAGAAGCACTGGTGTGTTCTCTGCCCCCGACAAACACGCACGCACAGCACGGCCGCTGCTCCGGGAATGCAGCGTGCATGTCTGCCAGCTTTACTGCTCTCCCAAAATTAAATAAAGAGAGAACAATGTTCTGTGTTTCACCCCTCCACAAAAACAAGCAGCTGCTTCCTCACTTCTCTCTCTCAAAAAATGAAGATGCTTGAGAACACTTATAAACAGAAAATACTAAAAGAAACAAACCACTTGCCCAGAAATGATACTCTATAGAGCAGAGCACAAGGGGGTGTTTGCAGAGCAAGTGCCCCAGCTGAGCAGCTCCAGGCTCTTGAGATCCCAGAGAGCAGTCCCTACCCACACAGCATGCTTGTGGAGGATGGTTCCTGCAGGGATTTATTCCCCTAGGAAGCCAGAATGTACTTTTTTTCCCCCTTTTTCTAATAAGCATATTATTCTTCCTAATCCCCTCAGGATATGTCTCATTTGTGACATCTTTCTACATCCTCCACATAGCACTGTGCTTCAAAAAATACCAGAAATCCAATATTGGTGCCTGTCTCAACGCCCTCTATTGTTCCAGAAAGAAAAAGATAATTTTAAAGAAAGAGCTCCCAGTGAGCAGCCCATCTTTCCCTCTTCAGTCACCACAGAAGGTTCAGTGACAGCACTGCAAGCATCACCTCCACACTATGACTTTTGCCAAATCATCCACCAGGGAACTCTATCTCAATAATTACAACCAATTTTTAAAAATAAGTTTTTCCAATCATATTCCCCACTGCTTTTTCCAGGACTACCATCCACCTCTCCACTCTCCTCTGAGGCAATTCCCCATCAGCTGTCCCCTCCCCAGCCAAGTGGATACTCTGATGCTATGAAACAGATTGGGATAATCCCAAAGCCAGCAGCAGCTCTCTTATCTGGACACTGGAGCCTCACTAGGATTTGCTGAGTGCTGGCATCTGACAATGGCAGCCCATTAAAATAAAGTAGACTGGGGCAACTGCCTTGTGTTTAACCTAAGTTGGTTGGTGTTGGAGCTGTGCAGTCTAATTTAGTAAGCAAGATTATTTGCACCAAGAGGAGTTTGCTCTTGAAACACAGTGTTCTCTACCTTCTGCCCTGGAGCTTGACCACAGAAGGGTGCCAGGGCTGGGAGAACATTCAGAGCAGGGTGAAGTCCCCATGCCCGCTGCCTGCATCCCCTGCCCACCGCAGGGACAGCTCTACTCGGAAACAGCTTTGCTCAAGCCAACTTTAGAATTGGACAAATGCCACAAGGTGAAACAATCACTATTTCAGTGAAAGGTTAATTTATAGTATTAACTTAATCCCTATTTATTTCTACTCTTTTCCCCAGAAACCTGCCTCTAAGGTCACCTGTGTCAGCACTGAAGGATGAGGGATGCAGCTCCTCACTGCCTGCACAGGCCTCAGCACAGCCATAGGAAAGACTAAGTTAGTCTTTATTCTCCTAGAATTTTTTACCCAAATCAACAAAAAGTGCCTATTCTGGCCATTCCCACCTACATAATGAAGGCAGCTTTATCTGTGCCACCTCTTCACTTTTTATTAAAAGTGCTACTCTAATGCATCCCATCAGTGAATAAAGCCAGGATTTAACGGGTTAAAAGGTGCAATCCCAAACAAGCCGACAAAGACCACACAACTCTTCTCTTAAATCAGTGGTAGTTTGTTGTAGGCAAGGCTGGGGGAATTTTCTCTTCTGCAACTGTGATCAAAAGAGCCTGATTAAAGTCTTTGAGAGGCTTTCAGGATAGTGTGACAAAATTCTCAGCTTTTAAACAAAGCCAGTCTGTTCCATGCTATGGGGTAGAGGATGATCTTATGCAGCCACATCTTTTAAAACAGGAAGAACCAAGAGTCAAATAACTAACTATTGAAGATTAATTCCCCAAATCCTTTAAACATTCTTTCCAGGGATTCTCTTCAGCTTTTCAAAGCATCCTACCTTGAATTCCTTGCCAATTCATTTGCATTTTTCTAGTTGTTTATATAAAGCCTGACGTATCAAGGCATTATTTAGATAAGCTCACAGTGTAGTAAATGAAGAACATTGTTCATGCAATCTGAATTCATTTAACTACTGAAGAAATCAAGAAGCTCAAAAGAATAGAAGGGAAAGAACCAGAGTACAAGTGTTATAAAAGGCAAGACACTCAAAAATCCTTTTGAATCCAAGTACTAATGGATCCGAATCCAAATTTAGAAACAGATCCATAGCATAGATCCTAACCCAGCTTAAAGTATGAGGTCTCTGTACAAAGAAGAGGCTGAAAATCAATGAAATTGGACGTGTGTTTTAGAGCAACCAGCCACTGACCCATATGCAGACGTCAAAACATGGATTGAGAAAGACAAGGAAGGGACCCACAAGGATCATCTGGTGTATTTTGTCAACAACTCTCTTGCTCAGCCCAAGGGCACACAACTCCAGCAGCACTCCCCATGCTGCCTCCCATGGTCACAGCCACTGAGAGCCCCTTACTCCTTCCTCCAAAGACAAGTTACAGATTCTGTGCTGCTTTACTGCACAGAACAGCCCAATTCAGGAAATATGGCTGCTACTACACTTAAATTTGCTTTATATTTACTCCACCAAAAATATACGGAGCAAGGCCACCGAGGCACAGCCTGCCCTGGGGACACCAGTGAGGCCTTGATGTGGGTATGCTCAGAGCACTGCCGCGGTCCCACAGGTACCGCACCACCGCGCACCTCTGCGCAAGCCAGACTGAGCAGCGTCACACAAAGTCTTAATGACCAGACTTGCTTCATCTCCTTCCGAGGTTTAGGGCCCAGCTCTCCAGTGAAGTCTTCCCCCTCAGACACCCCTCAACAAGCAGCGGGGCTTCTTGAGCCCTTCTCAGGAGCAAGCCTTAAGGGCTGTACAGAAGACATGGAGGAACTGCTTGGAGTTTGCCTTCCAAACCATCTGCCCCTTGGCCAGAAAGGCAGGCTGACGCTTTCTTTCCCATCAAAAGGAGAGTGTACACAGAGCAATCTCCAAAGAGAAGAAGATACTTCAACACAAAAAGTTTAATATAGCTGGTGAGCAGACCTGAAGTTTTATTCTTGCAGCACACTCAGGTGTTAATCACAGACTGCAGGGATTTGTGCCTTTGCTACACAGCTGCTTTCTCCCACTTTAATAGTGAATGTCAAATATTTTGCAGGGTTTGGTCTTTTGAACCAGAAGCTTTACACACGCTAAAGGCTTCTGAAGTGTTTTGTTGCTTATGGTAAACAACAGCATTCAGAGCAGTGTCAGCATCCTGCAAACCTCCCAGCTGACCATGTCCCTCTGTTGTTATTGACCAGTCCTGGAGTCAACTGTTCAAGACAGCTTCTCTTTTAGCTGTGCACTGCCCATATCTGATAATTAAGAATAACAACTTTAAATAATCTTCTTTAATCTGGTGTATTTTTCTTTCTGAAGCTTGGGCTGTAAAATGTCATTGCTACATAGTCTGCTATCAATCCACACAATATGTAAAACCACTTAAGGCTTAATGGGTGTGAATGCAAGTTGCTCTGGTTGACAAGGATTGAGTGTGGGACGTGCTTTGAGGCATCTTTATGGTGTTTGGAAAACTCATTGGCTGAAATCCTCTTGAACAGCACTTTTTATTTTTTTTTAAATAGAGCTGTGTTCTCTGTGGGGAGAAAGTGGGGTTTGTTTTGGGTCTCTCCTGGCTGAAAAAGTTCCTCAAATGCCACACTGTGGCTTGACATCTTTGCTGTTGCTCAAGTAACATAGTGAAACCTGTGTTTGCTTGAAGTTTTTGTGTAAATTCTGAAGTAGAAACCAAACACAACCTTATCTACCAGGGCCTGGGGCAAGTGGGGTGTTAGGGGTTGTGTACAAACACACTACATTATCAAGCCCAGTGAGATATGGGGTTTGCTTGGGCACACATCTGCCACTGACAACAAATCAAGCAGAGTATTTTTCTATGAACTTGTTTGTTTTAACCTTTTTTATCAACACTGCTAGATCTTGAGAGAGCTACTGTTTTCTTTCACACTTTAGCACCTGTGGTCACAGATGACTTAAAAAGTAAAAACGTTTTTACTAAGTGTTTGGGTATCTGAGAACCATCAGTCAAGGCATTCTGAGAGCTCAGAAATCAGACAACAAATTCAGTTAGAAATATTATATTGTTCCTTCTAGGATTTCCTGTGACTCTTGTGGACTTGTGACACGTATTTTGTCCCCAAGCTACCAAAAATGAAATTAAATTGCATTGGTCTGCATTAATTCCACACAATTCATAATGGTATATTTGTATTAAAATTAAAGGACTTAGCCAATTTCAGGAGGACCAGGATTATAACCATCTGTTGTGTTATATAGCAAAAAAAAGTTTAGGAAAAAAAGAATAATTACACATATTTCCCCCGGTATGCTTCTTACACCAAGAGGGCTGTTCTAGTAAGCCTGTTACCTAACTTTATTTTCTTTAACCCACTTTATCAAGTGGAATATAATTGCACACTTCTACAAAATAATTTTGAATGCCTGTCCCAACAGGTAATCTTTCAATCCTCAAGGAAAACTGACATCACCACCATTTAAAACAAAAAGAAGGGGGGAGGAAGAAAAACCCCAAACCCACAAATCCCTAATCCCAAATACCCAGAGACACTGAACTCATACTGCTTCGTCCAGCCTGGCAGAGGCCTGGCATGTTTTTGAGTGTGTGCTGGGTTTATTTCGTTAACTTGCCCTAAGGTCAGACTTTGCCTAAATGGATCTACATGAATCATTCTTTCCGCCTGCTTTCCCACTCAGGATTATCAGTGTGCTTAATTACGGTAATTAGTATTAGATTTTCATTCCAGCATGTTCCACCATTACTGTCTCCTGAACCAGAACAAGCATTTATTCTTCTCTTTCAGTTATTAAGCAAAGCCTCAGTGATAGAAACACTTTAGCAGCAAATATATTTGTGACATATTTCTGTTAGTTCTTATCTGTAGCTCAGATTAACTGTTCTGTACCAGCACAGCTTCACATGTAACCACCCAGACCTCTTGCCCCTGAGTTTACAGGAATGATGAGAACAAAAACTGACTAGCAAAAGTATTTCCTTCCACTTGAAAAAATCATCCCACTTGAAATACTATAACAAACATTACTATGCAACCAACTGAAGGACAGCTTTCGTCACTCAGCTCTACACAGGCAGCAAACCCACCAAAAGTCAGCAGAAATCAGGTGGGGTCATTTTGGGATTCAGCAACACAGAGTGGCTTCTTCAGTCCGTTTGGGAGCTCTGAACAGAGTGCATCATTTCCATCTAATAAACTATCAAATACAAAAGAATTATGTGAAACCAATAAAAACCTTATGGAAATCAAAGTGAAAAGCCCTGTTCCTTTTGCTGCTGTCTCTGATCCTTACCTTCTCCACCAACATACATGGAGTTCCTGGGGTAACCAAACCTTTTACTCCCAGCCATAGCTCTGGGGAGCCCCTTCTGCTCAGTCATCCCCACCCACACAAGAACAAACCTCACAGGCTTCCCCAGATATTATACCACTGAGTGGGTTCTCTCTGCATTCACACAGGATCACAGCACAGACTCCGGCATTTGCTGGCTACCCTGACAGAGTCAACAAAATCACTTTTACTGGAATTCCTTCCTCAGCAGAATTCTTTCTCGAGTATCCTAACCTTTAACAGGACAAGTCTCTGCTCAAATGCAAAAGCTGCTTAAGTTTAAAAGTCAACCTTAACTCAAACAATACCTGGATAATGGATTGCAGACCAAGTTTTTCTCACCCTTCTTGTGTTACAGTTCCAAGCCAATGCTGAAAATTGCATTTTTGCTGCTCGACTAGAGACCAGTGGGTAAACTAATGTTGAAACCAGCAGATAAAGGAAAAACTGTATTAAAATCTCATTCAAAAAATACTGGAATTGGTCCATTTGTCAATTATCTGTTTAGCCAAGTAATTTATCTATGATTTCAAAAGCAGCAAGTGCATGGATTAACACTGGCAGAGCTGGGCAGATGATGACATCAGCTGCTCCAGGAGCTGGACAAGCAAGTTCAAGTGATTAAATGCATTCGGCTCCTCTAGTTATGCTAATGACTGATTATCTTTTAATCCCATGAAAGGGGTACATCAACTGTGATCCCGCACAGGACCAGAGCACTCACTGATATGGTTACAAGCACAGCACTGAGAACAGCTGAGTGAGCTATTCCATTCCTGTTCCTGTGCCATGGCTGCTGGTCAAAAGCAATGTTGTCACCGGAGTAGGAGCCACAGGAAACCCCCTTTCCCATAGAGGGCAAACACAGCACCCAGTATTAGCCTGCACAACCAAGGAACAGCAGCTGTCTGCTACCAGAAATTTAATTAAGTCTTAAAACCACTTTCTATCAAGTCATTAAGGCCAACTTGAAGGAGATCTTTTGGATCATTCCCTACCCCTATAAATATCCTTAGGAGGAATAACCATTAATGATGTGATGTCCTACACCTAGTGTTAGTTCACTGTAACAGTGGGTATAAAACAAACTGCATATCCCCCCAAGAGCACAGTCTGGGGCTACAAATCCCTCCCCAGTACTGTGCTGACAACACACCAGTATCATCCTCCAGGGCTGCATGCCCCCAAACTGGCCCAACAAACTCCAGCCCTGCTCATCTGGGTCCTCCTGAATACACAAGAAGAAACAGGGGATAAAAGGATAGCTATAGCACACTTAACTTTTCATGTGACTGCATGAGAGAGATGCCCTAAGCATGCCCTTCTGGATTTGCATTTATCTTTAATACTGAGGAACTCAACACTCCACCTGGAGCCCTGGCCTCTCCAGGGTAGAGATCAGCATCAGCTGCTCAGCAGAGCAATCAGATTTTTACCCCTTGTCACTTAAGACTGATCAAATCACAGAGGGAAGTGACCTGTTTTCAAGAAAAAAAGACCACTGCTTAATGTCATGAGCCTATTTCAAACAGCTGCAAGGAATGGACTGAACACCATCAGCACCTGCACAGCCACAGCCACCTCACATGGGCTAAAGGCCAAAGTAAACACTTGTGAGCAAGGCAAGTCCCATCCCAAAGCAGGATGGGGTCATCATCACATTCCATGCTACCAAATCCATACATTGTCATTTATCTCTTGGCAATACTGTCACAAGACACTTCTGTGGACCACCTTCAGCTTTGCCCCCCACCCCGTGCAAGACACCTCTCTGCCCTGCACCGCTGTGCCCCTTCCTCAGCTCAGCCTGGCAGCTTCTTTCACTATTTCCAGCTGCTCGATTATTTCCAGCCTCCAGCACCCAGAGCTGAATGTGGGTGGCTCTGGATGTCTCAAATTCCAAACTGCAACCAACAGTTGATTTCCCAACATAACCAGTCCAGGTAGGATGCTTGCACAGCTGTACAGCCCAAACACCTCGTGACACATTGATCCTCAGTCCCCTTTGGGCCCAGAAGTAGGGTGCAATAACCCCACATTCCTCAGGCAGCCCAGCATACCCAGAGCATGTCAGCATCTTGGGCTCACAGCTGGATGTGGGATTCCAAGAGTGTGGTCCTGCCTCCCGGCAGAATTTCTGTTTTTCCAAAGATGTTTGTAATTTAATGGCATTTTAGTATAAAACAAATAAAACTGAAAGTAAAGAAAAAAGGCGCTTTGAAGGAAGCAGAAGTCAGCCAAAAGCCTCCACAATTAGCATGAGTCTCTCTCCTGCCCTGAGCCAGCCCAGGCAAGGAGGATGGAGGCTTCTCATCCCTGGAGACAGGAAGCTTCCAGCCCCCTTGCCTATGTTTCAAGCCAGAAAGAACAGATTTCCTGGACAATTACAGAATAAAAGGGAATATGGCACCACAACAGCCACGATCAGTCCCCTTCACAGTAGCAGGGCCGCACAGACCCACCACCAAGCAAAGCCCAGGCTCTCCAGGGAGCCCTCCAGCAGCCCCTTCCTGCATCCCCATGGCCAGCAGAAGATAATTCTTCCCCAGGTTTAACATTTTCAGGTACTATTTGCAAAGCAAGCAATGTCTTTTCTTGTGTTTAGAGACTAGAGCCCAAGCAGAGGAACCTACATCTATATTTTCATCCTAGCAAGTTGTTTACCACCGTCCAGGAGCAGCTGTTAGAGCACAACAAATCAGAGCATCACCCCACTCTTCAGTGGGAGCAGATTTTAAAAAGGATCCAATTTAAAAGGCTGGCAAGTGGAATAACACCCTACATCTGTTTCTTGTGTTACAACTCCTTGTGATCCACAGCAAGACTGGCCTAATGAGAATCATCCTCCTCACACCTCCCAGGTTTGCTGAATCGAACAAGAAATTTGGCAAGCCACCTGTCTACGCAGAAGCAGACTTAGGTTTTTCTTGTTTAATATTAAACCAGTTATTTTTTTCAAAGTAACAGGAAAACAGGCTCCCTCCACTAAGTTCAGATGTTCATTTCCACAACAAGAACATTTCTACAATTGCTACCAAGTGATCTGTGATACATCCCATGTTACCACGGGAGAAACAGAACTCCCCATGCCCAGGAGGTGCAGGCTGAGCCCCAAAAGCCAAGTGCCCCCTCTCAAAGCACAGCCCCCCAGCTGCGTGTGGACACCTGCCCCTCCCCACTGCACAGCCAGCCCCACCAGCTGCCGCTCCCTGCACCACCCTGGCCTTCCCTCTCCTCCACCCATCTCCTCCTGTTACTCCTCCAAAACAGCCCTCACTGGAGCACTTGGAAAGGGACACTCCAAAGTAAAAACAGAGACAAAGCCATGCAACAGACATGTTTGAACTCAAAGACAAACTAAATCTCTTTAAAACGTGCTCTCTTCCATAATTATTTCTTTGAAACTCAGGGTACATGTTTTCTCTTTCCCGTCACAGCTTTGGCACGTGAATGAAAAGACGGCAAACAGCTTGTGTATGTTACATCAGTATTTTTAAATTACAGCTCCTTTCAAATGCACTCAGTGTTTGTTTCAGAACTTCAGCAGCAGCTGCCCGAGGGAGCTCAGCAATCGTACACAGCCCGACATGCCGGGAAGGCAAAGCAGCTTGGGGCATCCAGCCCTCTCCGGGGCAGCCCGACGGGGATGTAAACACTAGTGCCCACGGGAATGTGCCCAGCTCACACACACCTCATCCATCACACAGCCCATCATACCACCTCGCTGTGCTCCTTCCTGCACGGGAGATGGTTTGTTTTCACATATATCTACACACAAAGCCTATTTCAAGCTATCCGCGGCGTCCTAGCAAAAAATTTTCCAGAATACGTATTTGTGAGGTCAAACACAAGTGTGAGTACACTTACACAGTAATTATTACCAGCCCACAGAGACCCCAGAACACTGCAGCCTGCATGGAGAAACTTCTTGCTGACTTAACTCATGCCTTCTTTAAAAACCCCAACAGCCTGTGAACTCAGTCCAGGGCATGAATCCAAACCCTGTGAACACTAAAAGCTCTGAAAGCAGATCCTTATGAATTAACATCCAAAAAAATAAAGCATGGAGAACGCTGTAACACTGGGAAAAGCGGCTTAAACAGTGCGAAGCTCAGAGGGGAGCACTTATTTGAGTGTATAGGGTGTATACAGAATAATGTGGAGTTCAAAAGAGCCCAGCTGGCCCCAGGTACAGCCCGCCCGACTCCGGGTACCACCCGCCCCGCCTGCAGCCGCTCCCCTCTCCGCTCCGCTCCCCTCTCCGCTCCCCCTCCCAGCTCACCCTGGAGATGGCCAGCGGGGCGCTGAAATCTTTACCGCCCACCAAACGAAAACCCCACGGCGAAGGGCCACACAGGACCACCGAGTGGGACATAGCGGCGGTGGGGCGCTCCCTGCCCGCGGGCGGCTCCGGCTCCAGCTCCCACTCGCGATCACCGGCCTCAACTCCCAAACGCCGGGACGGACCGACCCCGCCTCCCTGGCACGCCCCGCCCGCAGGGCGCGTCAGGGAGGCGGGATAGACCCGTCCCGGCCGTCGTTGGGGGAGCCTCGGCACGGATTTCCCCCTGAATCGTTTGTGAGGAGGGTTCGGAGCGACTACTCGCAGCGGTAAAGTTACAGTACTTTATTAGTAGTAAAGCATACGTTTGGTGTGCAGTTTCATCCTCTGCAGTGGAAGGAAAATGATGCAATAGGTCAGTAAACGTTTGGTTGTGACTGTTTTATTCATTACAGTAAGTCTCTTGAAGGAGAAAAAGTTCGAGAAAATAACCAGATTTGGTTTAAAGCAGTTTGTGAATCCTTCATGGTCATCACTTGGGCAAAAGATAAACTTTCAAGAAAATAATCACAGAATCACAGAATGGTTTCGTTTGTGATGGACCTGAAATGTCATCTCATTCCAACCCCCTGCCATGGGCAGGGACACCTTCCACTAGGCCAGGTTGATCCAAACCCCATCAAACCTGGCCTTGAACACTTCCAGGGATGGGGCATCCACAGCTTCTCTGGGCAACCTGTGCCAAGGCCTCACTACCCTCACAGGGAGGAATTTCTTCCCAATATCCAATCTACCTCTGCCCTCTGTCAGTTTGAAGCTATTCCCCCTTGTTCTGTCTCTCCAGGCCCATGCTCCAAGTCCCTCTCCAGCTCTCTTGGAGCACCTTTAGGCCCTGGAAGAGCCTCTAAGTTGTCCCCAGAGCCTTTTCTTCTCCAGGCTGAACACTCCCAGGTCTCTCAGTCTGTCCCCACAGCAGAGGTGCTCCAGCCCTCAGAACATCTTCACGGCCACTGCCCCCCAACATCACTGTGTCCTTGCAGGGGTCTCTGGAGCAGTACCCGGCACTGCAGAGGATCTCAGTTTCCTGGTGGTACAGCTGAATCTGACTGTTGGAGCACCACGGAGATGTCCATGCTGCCAGTGGTGTTTAATGGGATGGTTTGCAGGCACAGAGTGGTGGGTTGGAGGTGGGGTGGGTGGTCAGCAGAGCTGCTCAGCAAGTCCCCCAGAAGCTGAGAAAAAAAAATCTCAAAATGTCTGTAAAATTTCCTTTCCTTCCTGAAAAGGGCCCACTTGAAAAAAAAGGACCGGAATATCCCACTTGAAAAAAAGGACCTAACAAAAGACTCATTGTTTAAAAAGTCCAGTTTCATTGAGCACCTTCTCGCTGCCTGCTTTCTGCAAGTTTGATTTATGTGCCATTTGCTGCGAAGTCTCTTTGCTCATGACACTGGAAGGTCTGTGTGACTGGCTCATTGCTGTACCCATTTACTGGGCTTTGGTCTGGGACAGGGGTGGGAGCTGTGACTTTTAAATAGGCTCCTGAGCTGTCCTGCAGCTTTGGGATTTAGCAGCATGAGTACAGTCTATGTGCTGTGTCACGAACCTGAAACACAATAAACTTGGTTTGCTTTGCTAGAAAGGTGCCTGCAGAGGAGAGGTCCAGCTGCAGCAAATACCAGCAGAGCTTTTCCTTGCTCTTTGTTCCTCACAAGCGCCTGCCTCCACCAAGAGAGGCTACACAGGCTGACTTTTGTCTGGGTGATGAATCATACCTCCTCATTCCTGCATGATATCACCCAGCTTGCAGAAGCCTGGGAATAGGCTGGTCTGAGGTTTCCTTGCTTGTGTTAGAAAATCCACCCAGCCAAACAGGAAAATTCCTCTTGCAGAGAGCTGGAGGACTGGCTGATGTCCACCTCTCCTGCTCTCGCTGCTCAGTGATGAAGAGGATTCCCCGAAGGACAGAGTTAAAAATGTGCACAAATGCAGTGTGTCAGCCTCGGCATCTCCTTCCTCTTAGGAGGGAAAAGAAAAAATTCTTTCTGTGAAAGGCACTAAGTTTACTGTAAAGTAGCAACAATAAACCAGAGATACGGAAAAAAAGAAGGGAAAAAACTAAACCTGCAGTTCTGTAGAGTCAAACATTTCCCACTGCCATTCACTGGAGCTCCATTCTCTGGGTGGGTTCTGAACTGCTGTGAGGGGCAGCTCCGCTGTGCAGCAAAGCCTCAGAGGTTCAAAGTCATTCGCTTGCAGAGGCAATAGATGATCAAAACACAGAAATCCCCTCTATTAGAGTATTCATTTCAAAAGCAGTCAGGAAACTGCTGGCTCCAAGGCACTTTCTCTTCAAGGCTTTTTGAATGCTCAGCCCAGATCACCCCTCATGGAACTGACTGCTCATCTAAAACTTAACACAAGTAAAACAAAATTAGCCAAATTGGTATAAATTTGTGGGTGTGCTTATTCCAAATGAGACTATTATTTCAGAATACACTATGCTGTGTGAAATGGAGGCAGTTTTGCCCTGAATAAAACTATCTGCATTTGAGTTACTCCTGATGGAAAGCGTTCACATGCAGAGCAGCCCTCAGGATTCAGAACTGTATCAGGAACTAATTTTGCACCCCTCTGTCATAGATGTTTTTCCCTAGGATGCAGGGAATGAGAACATTAGCTAAAGAGGTCCACAGTTCACAGGTGCCCCATGTTCTCTCAGCTGCTCACACACCTTTTCACATGTGCTTTCTTTGAGCGAAGTCTACAAAGGACCCAGTCAGCTCTCACTTCAACCACCTAAAGTGGGCTCATAAATTTCTGGTTTTGTCTTTGATAGCATCATAGAATCACAGAATGGCTTAGGTTGGGTGGGACCTTAAAGATCAACTTATTCCAACCCCCACTGGCAGGGACACATTCCTCTAGAACAGGTTGCTCAGCGAGAATTTTTCAATTCTACTTTAAGTCATTTCCAAAAACTAATTGGAATTCTACTTCTGGCTGAGAAATTAACAGGTCCAACAGCAGCTGAACCTTGCTGTGGGAGCAAGCCTCGACATCTAGCTGAAATACAGTATTGCCAACATGCTCATTCTTCAGCCAAGTGCTGAAACCCTACAGTAAGTTCTAACACCACACATTATCTTAAGAGAGGTCAAACATGTTCATGAATTCAATCTCATCACTCCATTCACTTTATCTTCCCCTCCTGATATTTCCCTTGATGTTTGTTTCCAGTATTTTTCCACCCCAAAACCTTATCACCTCTTTGTTTCTTTTTTTGAATATTCCATTCAGGCTCTACTTTGCCACTGGTGACACTCTCAGTTTCCTTCCTTTGTTATCACAGACCGACTGGGTAAACTACAGATCTTTGTGTCCCATTTTGAATGAACAGTCACATTTTCCATCTGCCACCCGCCCAGTATCTAGCAGAGGTCTGTGTTTATCTGAGAGTCCCTACAATGACCTTTCAATGGGGTTTTTTTGAACATCTATCCCTATGAGAGTGATTTAAAGCATCATTATGGCTTGATGGTTCTTCTCCAGGTCAGGAGATTTTCTTGCTTGCACAAATTGTCATCAGGGCTCTGGCTGTTTCTGCTTAGAGCCATTTCAGTGGCTGAAGTTAGTCATGAGCTATCCATCCCTGGAAATGTTCAAGGCTAGGTGGGACAGGGCTTGGAGCAACCTGGTCTAGTGGAAGGTATCCCTGCCCATGGCAGGGGATTGGAATGAGTTTTAAGATCCCTTCCAACCCAAATCATTCTGTGGTTCTATGATTTAAAAGTAACTTTAGGCACCAAACTAGCTGTCAGCCTGTGGGTTGGCCTTACCAACAGTCACACTCCTGGTAAAATTGTGTGTCAGAGGCTCATGGTTTGTGTTTGAAAATCATTTGTTGTGAATGGTCATTTGTATGTTTTAATGCTGGTTACTCCTCTTCATATTTGTGATTGGAAAAGGTCCCTGAAAGTGATGCTGATCACATGAATTCAAAATCCTTGTGGGAGTAAAAAACTCCAAGCAATGTTTCATGGCATTTGTGCAATTTGCCCTCCCAGTAGTCGGTGTTTCTCAGAGTACAACCTCTTTTCCTTTCTTACATTAATCAGTAATCCTTGATTTCTTTCATCTTAATTTCCATTTCCATTGCCTGAATGAGTCTTTTCTGCTGCCTTCCTATCCCAAGAGATTCACATACAACAGATTCTCAAGGGTTCCAGTTTATTCTTTTACTTAATAATTTAAAAAAATCCAAAACCTCAACGTCCTGTGAACAGTTAAATTTGAAACTCATTATTTGGATTAAGTACAGGCAAATCTCAACCCTATGGCAGCTTTAGCTGCAGGTTTCCAAAGGATTACTTAATTTATATGCTTTGCAGGACTTCTCAGATCTGAGTTATTATTTTGGCTTTTGAAAGTTCCTTGGCAGACACCCAAGTGTTGGCAACTGTCATTCTGAATTCTGTTTAATTCATTTGTTTGTCTAAATCATTTCTAAGAAGTTTGTCTCATGGATCTAAGCATCCCACAGAGAAAAATCCAGCTGTGATAGAAACCATTAGGATAATGAAAGAAATCTCATTCCTCCAGTAAAATTTCTTCTCTGTAACCACCTTCAGGTGGAGAAGCCAGCTGTCTCCCAAGGCTTTGGAGCTTTAAGGGGTTACTATGGAGAAAAACTGAGAGAGAATAGGTTTAGATTAGATATTAGGAAGAAATTCTTCCCTGTGAGGGTGGGGAGGCCCTGGCACGGGTTGCCCAAAGAGGCTGTGGCTGCCCCATCCCTGGAAGTGCTCAAGACCAGTTTGGATGTGGCTTGAAGCAACCTGGTCTAGTGGAGGGTGTCCCTGCCCATGGCAGGGGGGATCAAGGTGATCTTTAAGGTCTCTTCCAACCCAAAACATTCTGTGAGTCTACAAAAACTAAGAAGCTTCACTGTCCACAGTCAGATTCATCTTTGATTTGCAATACTGTGCCACAGGAGCAGATTCACAAAAGGGACAAAGGCAAATCCTTTGCCTTTATAAGATATGTTCAGAGGGTAAAACACAGCAGGGCCTGACTCAAAATGCAGTTTATTCTTCTATTCTGGCAAATATTAATGACAATAGTTACACGTTATTCTTTACATGTTATTCTAAGTCTTGCTCATCAGGCTACCAGTCATCTACTAGAACTTCATACACTGGGGTTTTGCAACCCACTAAGCAGCAAGGATAACTCCCTACCTCCCAAACACTGCAGACTAAACACAAGATAAGAGCCTCTGGATGGATTTCCCAAGGGGAACACCAGGAAGCAATGACACAGCGTGGACAGCTCACATCGGAGCTCAACAGCAGCCTGTCCTTGATAACAGCAGCTCCACAGAAGGCTGTGGACAAGGACAAGGCTCACATCAGAGCTCACAGAAAGGTCACAACACATTCAAAATGTTACAAACAAAACATGTTTTTAAAAATATATATATTCCCTTCTTACCAGTTTTGCTGAAAAATGAATTGGTTTCATGTTCACCCTATTCTCAGTCTCACTTTCCATCTCAGAAGTCAGAGGAAACAGATGAGCAAGTGCCTGTTAGGTCACGTCTGACCTTACTCACCTTAACACCCAGACTGAGACTAATGCCATGACGAGCCGGGCAGCACAGAGCAGGCAGGTGGGGACTGTCGTGCTGCCCTGCTCCACTCACTACTGCCGCACCAAAGCACATCCTCGGGTCTTTTTCACCTCACCTGGGTAGCTGCAAGCCCGGAACATATGGGCCAGATGGAAGAAGCTGGTCTGTTTGCTTGAAAGGGGCATGACCTCCTCCCAGTGGGTTCAGCTGCTGCTGACGAGGGCAGGATTAACCCCAGCTCTCACCCTGCGTGAGGTGTAACCTCTTCACAGTTGTGCCACTGTGACCAATGAGCGGCAGTTGAGAAAATAAAAAGAAATATTGGCATAATATTGTAAGCAGAAGATGAGATTACAAGCGATCTGCTTTTTCTGCAAGGCTAATTGTTCCCATTATGTATTAAACTGATTGATTTCCCATCAGAAATGGTGCCTGGAGGAACAAAGTCAAAACCTCTGGTCTAATGTGAGTCACTTCACTGAGCAGCTAAACACTGAGTGAGATTTTGTTGGTTTTTCTCTTGTGAAATCATGACAGATGTCAGCTGTTGGTATATTCTGCAAACAAATTTGGCACATTTTTATTTCACACAGTAGAATCCAAGCGACTGTACCTATCTAGCAGAGGAGCTCCCCAGGCTTTCTTGGGGATTTCAGCATTTATCACCCTCACTCTTGACTCTGTTTACAGTGATGCTTCCTTTTTTGGGTGTTGTATGGCTCCAGAATGCAGACAACTGGAGAGAATTAAGCTGGATGTTCCCAATTTATGCAGATCAAGGAAAGTTTGCCTTTTATCATTCAGAGATAATTACAGCAAACTAACTCTTTTTTAAAAGGCTGAGTTCTACAGATGCTGGCATTAAAATTCAGTGATCACAAAGGTTCCTGTAGTTGAGTTTCACAGAAGTTCTCCCATTCATTTCAGCCTTAAACTGATAGGGACAGAGGGACAAACAGTACACTAAGAAATAGGGGATAAGTTGTGTGATATCTTGTCCCAGTATGTTCTTCCAGGATTCACTTAGCCCAATCCATCAGCTGCTGTCTCGCCCCATGTAAAGCATTCCTGCTGTGCTGGGAGTGTTCCATATGCTACCTGGGGAGAATCCAGAGGGATCAGTCCTCATCTAGTGTAAGTGGCTGTGCTCTGCAAAGTGTAAACTGCATGGTAAGGGCAAAGCACTGCCAGTGGAATAGCTTAGGGTGTGAGAACAGGATGTGAGGCACACAGCTCAGCTCAGCTCCTGGAGCAGATGCTTTCTCCCTCCACTCAGGCTGTTCTTCATCACTTCCAAGACTTTTGCAGAAGTGTCTATAGAGGCCCAAAGCATCTCCTCACACCATAGGTTCTACTCACTAATGCACAGTTATGTCACTTCTTAGGGACTGAAGGGAACATCCCCTAGAAGGACATAGAAAATGCAGTGCTTAATTGGGGGTGTTTATCCCAGAGGAGAGAGGTATGTTTAACAGTTTGAACTCTCCCAATTTCTTGAGTTCATCGGTTCATCAGAGGAGGATTTCCAGGAATCGTTTGAAAACCATTGTGCTTGAACTTTGAGGTGAAATGCTATGAGGTGCTCACACTGGACAGAAGATTAAGCATTCATCATCCACAAGCAAGAAATGAAGAAACTCAGTAATACAAAATGAAGAAACTCCTTCCTGATGTCATAGGCTTTAGCTTACTCCTTATTTTTTTGGTTACTGTAAAGAAACAAATAGACTAAGCCTTCATGTCACTACTAGGGCTTGCAGGCTAGAATTAAGATGCTTTGGTGTCCAAATCCTGCCGTTTCTGGGAGAGAATCTCCTGGGCACCAAGTGAGACCAAAAGCAGGCAAATAACATGCAAATAGGATTTTAAAGATTACTGTAACAATTAGAGATTGGTCTTCTGAATGACTATGTCTTGTCTTAGTTCTCTCTTAATATTCTGGAAGTTTGCACTTGTGCATCCAGATGGCACAAATATAACAGCACAAATTCCAAACCCTGAACACAGGCAGTGACTTTATTGAATAGGCAAAAAAAAAAAAAATCAAAGTAATTGCCAGTATTTGTGTTCTAGCACATAAGCAGCAATTCATAAATGTTTGCAGGAATGTAACATATCAACCTCCTTAAACAGCCATATCCTGTTTCTTTGTTTCCTTTTCTGACTTTGCAGTGACTGTTGCTACAACACCATCCATCACTGCTCTTTCATCTGTCAGGCCCTCCAGCCACCCGCCCGCAGCTCCATACCTGCTCCCCCAGGTCTGAGCTGTCTGGATTTCCCTCACGTTTGTCATTTCAGGTGTAGATGCTCATCCTTTGCAGCTGGAGCTGTGGGGGCAATGAAGGGATCCCCTCTGGTTCATCTGCACCCCTCCCGTACCTGCTCGGTGGGTTGCATGAATAGGTTTCAGTCAAGCGAGATTAGATTTGACAGGTTTGGTCACAGGGCATTCATGCTGGGGCCTGAAATGATGGTTAAATGGACATGGTCTAGGTTGAGACTGAGAGCGTGGTGGCTGCAGTCAGAGGGCAACACGCATCAACATCCCTCTTCAGAGAGGTTCAAGCACATCTTTCCTCTGTTATTATTAGGTTCTTAACACTTTTATTTTGTGGCTGAGCAGCTGCAGGCTCCTGCCACTGAAGATGCTCCTCTGCCCTCTCCAGAACATTGCCTCAGGATATCTTCTGGAGCATATTCCTTGAAGAAACTGATGCTGCACAAATGGTAATTTAATTTTCTTTTTCCCTTAATTCCAAGCATCCAGTTACTGGGTCATGGAAAAGCTGAGCCTGAAATAAACCTTTAAAGTGTTTTGAAGGATTTGTCATTACTCAGAGAAATAGGTCTGACATTCACTTGAGTGCAAGGAAGTGGAGGGAACAAAATGGGTTACTCAGAAACTGCCTTGGCTGGGCCAAAGCTCTGTCTTCGGCTCCATCTGGGCAACTCACTTAGGCTGAGAGAGCTGTGTTGCATGATTTGGAGTAGAATTTGCCCTTGGAGCTTAAATAACCTGAATGATACTTAAGAATCTGCAAGGCTGTTTGGTGATATTGCACAAAACCTTATCTAGCAGCACTGAAAACTTTGATCCAAGATTCAGTGATGTCAATAGAAAAGATCCCACCAGTGATGGTGGGAATGTTGATTCAATGAGCAGCTTGGCCATTATCTCAAGTGTCCAGTGGGCATTAGAATAACCAGGGGTTCCACCTAAAAAAAATGTCAGGTCTCACTGTTTCTTTTTTAACACATGTGGCCCCTTATGTTCTTCAGCCTTTTTCTGCTTTTCTTAGGAAAGGGTATGACCTGACTATGGAATAAAATGCCTTATGTCTGACAAAATAATAAAAATCACTTAAAATCCAAGGAGCATGAAAAGCAAATGTTATTAACATTGAACTGTTTGTCTGCTTCAAGCACAGTATTACACTACGGTAATGAATATATGTCTGTACTTTAATTTATTATTAAGAAAATAGCTCACATCTACTTCTCTAACCAAGGCACTTAAGACTCTTCTGCAAACATCTCCCAATTTGTCCTTGCACACAGAATAAATGATGTTTAACAAATAAATAAGACTGTGGCATCAAATGGTTAAATAACCAGTTCCAAGACAAACAGTCATGCTAGAAATTGTACCTGACCTCCCAGTTCACTCTCCTGTGGTTTAAGCAAAAGATGGATCTGTCTGAAAAACCCACAAGGGACTGAGGGTCCTCTTCTGTCCTGTCAATTGTCCTGAAGCCCATCTGGATACACCACCAGTTAGCAGAAAGAGCTAACGATGTTCCACCAAAGATACTTCATCTGTTAAAGATACCACACAAAATAACACTTGATTGCCAAAGAATAGGATATTTTATGAATGTTTAGGCATGCAAGCTGAGGTGTCACAAGATCAAACAGAACCTAGCAATTCTGATGCTCATAAAACGGGCAGGAAGGGTGACTCATTCAGCTTTTTTAATTTTTCCATGACTCTTTAAAGGTTTAATATGGTTTGTTTTTTTTTTTTTTTAGTTGGCTTTAAATCTTCACAGTGCTCTAAAGCTCAGCAACCCCAATGTCGATCTGTGGATGGTTCTGCTGAGCACAGCCAGAGGGTGCCCTGCTGTGCAGCCCTGTGCCATGGCCCCAGCTTGCCTGTTCCCAGGAAAACCTCGCCCAGCCCAAGATCGATCATTTTTCTTTAGTTCACCCCAAAACCATTCACTGCTTCCTTCAATATCTTCATTTCAGCACTACTTTTAAAACCATCAGTGTCACTTCCTAGGGAGAGAGAATACAAATACTTGGCACAAGTGGACATTTACTTTTCTGTTTTCATGGATGTGGAGTCAGTTGTGCCTGTTCAGAATGCCTCAGGAGAAGCATGAATAGTTTAAACATGTGTTCAAGGAAGATTTTTAGTTTATGGGTCCCCAGGTATTATTCCAAGTTGTGCTTTTGTAGGATTTCTCAAATAGGTGTACTATTGTTCTTCTAAAGGAGACTGAAAAAATAATTAGGACAGAAGGAATATTCTTCAGAGCACACTTTGCAGAGGAAGTGAAATTGCTGAGTTAGTGCCGGAGGCGGCCCAGCATAGCTCCAGCCCCTCACCCCCCTGGCTCCCCAGGAAGCCCCAGGCTGGCCATGCTGCAGCCACATGAATTATCCCAAGACAGGGTCAGTTTAGATTAGATATTAGGAATAAATTCTTCCCTGTGGGGGTGCTGAGGCCCTGGCACAGGTTGCCCAAAGAAGCTGTGGATGCCCCATCCCCGAAAATGTTCCAGGCCAGGTTGGATGGAGCTTGGAGTAAGCTGGTCTAGTAGAAAGTGTCCCTGCACTTGGCAGGGGGTTGGACTAGATAAGCTTTAAAGGTGCCTTCCAACCCAAAACATTCCATGATTCTATGAGGGAGAGATGTATAGTGCTCTTAGAATGCTGCAGAAATCTCTAGCATCTTGGTGGTTCAGAAACTGAAGCCGGGATGGAGCAAGCACATAGCTGAGTTAACAGCTGAGAGGTTTCTCTGCATCCTGCATCAACTGCTGATGACTCACTTGGAAATGATTTGTTGGCAGCTTTTTCCCAGCCAGCATGCAGCCTCCGTCCCGCCACCCCCACTGACCCCCTGGCTGCACACACCCTCTCCATGCTGTCAGGCAGGGACGAAATCCAGCTGACAACAATAGATACCACAGGGTAAAATCCCCAGGAGTTTCTGTTCCTGTGAGGGATTTGACAATGGAAATAGGGGAAGTCCCTTCGCTGGACTTGGCAAAAAAATTTGGACAGTGCCATCAGGAAAATATTCTTCACTGAATGAGTGATGCAGCTTATTAGGTCTTTTCTGTATTTTTGTGACTATGAAGACAGAATTAATGAGTAAGAGGCCCTTACAGCTGGTGTCCAACTCAACAGTTAGCTCATCAGATTTGCTCGCTCACTGTAAAAAGCTAAAAAGAGACAAAATTGAACATCCCATCATGTCTGAGCCTCAGCTCAAGGCAGGATGTCAGGAAGAGACTTTTGGCTGCTGAATCAGTCACACCCAAGTGGAGAAGAAGGCAGGACACAGAACCCAAACAAACCACAAAGCCTGATTCTGGTTTGAACTGAACTCCTCCTAATGTATCTCTATTTATGGAGTTGTTTGATGTTAGACAGAATATTAAGCTACTTTATGGCTACTTCATTTGAGAGGAAATATGTGATGACCTAAATCCACAAAATATACCCAGGTGGCAAATTTATTGCTTGTGTTTTTAGAAGCCTTTTTCCTATAATCTTCCTCATGGGTGGCTGATTGGTGAGGCTGGATCCCTGGCTGGTGTCAGCCTGTGTAGTTGTGTCCAGTGCATTCATCTCTGCAGATTTGTGCCAGCTAACAATTTGCCCCATGTATTTTCATGTTCTAGTGTTGGATGGGGCTTGGAGCAACCTGGTTTAGTGGAAGATGTCCCTGCTTATGGCAGGGGGTTGGAATGAGATAAGCTTTAATGTTCCTTCCCACCCAAACCATTCCATGACTCTGTGATTCTTTGTAGCTAGAAAGCTAGAAATCTCCCCTTCTCCCAGCTCCCACTCCCAGTGTTGTGTAACTCCACTATAAAGTGTTATCAGGAAGTTTTTTTCTGTTTCCTGTTTTTTCATCTCATAGGCAACCAAATCACACTCACCTAAAGCTTTCTATGCAAGAAATTAAAGTAATTTCCTTTGAACAGTCATGTGAGGCACGTTAGTTTATAAAGAAATCTAGCTCTCTTCCATCGCCCTTCCCAGGCACTTCCTTTGCATTCCTGGCTGGCATGTCAGCAGGAAGTGCAGGTGCCTCAGCCTTTGACTGCTGGCACCCATCACCATGGGAGAACAAAAATGTGAAGTTGTGTACCTAGAATA
Source organism: Edolisoma coerulescens (assembly GCA_013397115.1). Lineage (NCBI taxonomy): Eukaryota > Metazoa > Chordata > Aves > Passeriformes > Campephagidae > Edolisoma > Edolisoma coerulescens. Next base: position 621,674 of record VWZW01006995.1, read on the forward strand.
GTCAGCCCAATGGTTTTCTAAATCTTACCCGCATGGAAAGCTTGCGGCTTCTAATTATAGATGCTAAACACTCTTTAAAAAAATTAATGGCTTCCTATTGATGTATAAAACATTGAGGGTCAATTCCTGATGTGCTGTGAGCCAGCATCAGCCTGGGGACTTAACAAATGCTGTGCCCTGTCATGCATGGGGACACTTACAGGTGCTTTGTATAAAACTTGGGTTTTCCTTGTTGGACACATGGTCCCTCCTCTGCTGACCCACTCACTGAAAGCAACAGGACATTTTAGGTGGATGTTAACAGACAGACATGAGTTCCAGGTAATGTGTCCTGCAAAGATGCCCCCAAATAATTTTGGGGTGTAGAAAAGACCTTTCTGGCCCATTGGAAGTGCCTGAGAATGAAGTTTCTGAGTGAGGCTGGAGGCTAAACGGGATTTACTTTTGCTGAATGTTCTGAGGGGCCCCTAAAGACTTTGTATTGGCTCCAATCCAACCCACGTGAGCATTCCCATCAGTGTGGCTTTCAGAGCAGGCCAGGAGCAGTAATGGATTGCTTGCGATATTTCCCAGGCATTTGCTTTATAGTCACTGAAGACAAAGTGTATTTGGTTTCTAATGAATCAGGGATGTTTCTCAGCATAATGAAGTTCCTGCCCTTGTTTTGCTTTTGTAGCCCAGCATTACGTGACATAAAAAACCACCCCATTTGTTTTGCATTGACTGGAAGTAAATTCCCCCATAAGACCACCACTGAGCAGATACTATCATGGAGGCCAGGCCCACTCCCACATTCCTGTCTCGCTGGACTCCCAGCCCTGGCTTATCTTGCTGCAGGGCATTAGTAGCTGGGTGATGCTGAGTGCATTCACACAGTGTCCATCCCGTGCAGGCACAGCACACGCTTCCTGGCATGGTGTAATGGTGTATCCCATACAGGCACCAAGCCCCAGTTCTGTCAGGAATGTGTCACTCTCATGCCACAGCATATGTTTAGTCCTAATTTCCATGGGCCTTTTTCAGCCAGATATGCCCCATGCTCCATCCCACAGTACAGCTGGATGTGTAAATGCCTGTAACATTTCTGTGTGAGTGCAAATGCGTGTGCTTTGTTGAGAATAGTGCTTTATCTCATCCAGAAGCAAAACACAACTATGTCATAAACCGTGATCATAATAAATAATAAATAATAAATATGGACATGAATAAAATTGTATGGTGGATGTGAGTGGGATATTCTGGTTTGGGGTTTTTAGTGTAAGGAGATTTTTTTGTGGCAATAGTTCCTGTTTCTATGGCTGAGAGAGTCAGGGTTGTTCAGCTTGGAGAAGAAGAGGCTCTAGGGAAACTCATTGCAGTCTTACAGTACTTAAAGGGTGTTCATTAAAAAGAGGCAGAGTGATGTTTTACAGAGGCAGATAGTGATAGGACAAGAGGAAATGGTTTAAAATAAAAGAGGAGAGTTTTAGATTTGACATTAGGAAGAAATTCTTCCCTGTGAGTGTGGTGAGGCACTGGCACAGGTTGCCCAGAGAAGTTGTGGCTTCCCCATTGCTGGAACTGTTCAAGGCCAGTTGGGTGCTGCTTAGAGCAACCTGACCGTGGCAGGGAATTGGAACAAATGATCTTTAATATCCCTTCCATCCCAAACCATTCTGTGATTCAATGATTGTCCGTCTGTGGGGCTAATGGTGGAGTGTTTTGTCACTGGGGCAGCTCTGTGGACCCTGGTGTGTCCCTTTTTGCCACCTGCAGTCCTAGCTTGTCTTCCTGCCCTCCTGGGAGTAATTCAAGCCAGGACAGATGACAGACCTGGCCCCAGGCAGGAACTGGTATATCCCCCTTCCTGGTGAGTCCAGGGCCAACAGATGGAGACTGATAAACTTATTGTGAAATGGAGAGAAGGAAGAATTGTTTTCCAGGTTGCAAAGCGGAGATGTGTAGAAATGTGACCTGACTGGGGCCTTTGAGGACAAAAGCATGGTCCGTGTCTTTAAAGTTGCAGTCCCATGAATTCATACAAATGCATCCTTCCTACTCTCTGTGTCCGGCAGTAGTGGTGCCTTGGGGAGCCAGCACCACTTTGGGAGGAGCAGCAGGAGTCAGCCCAGAAGGAATGTGCCTGGAGAGGCTGGCAGCTCCTCTTGATGCTCCCTGATCTTCCAGTTGGGTATTTCCAAAGCATGCAGAGAATCAAGCATGCTGCGATGGATGTTTTCCACACAAAGCCTGCTTGCCAGAACTTACAGCCTGTGCAGGGTCTCCATTTCCTTCAGTGTCTGGAAGTCACGTTAGGAGAACCTGCTTCTCTTCATGGACAATAACTAACACAGAGTCCTATATTTCTGCTGCATTTAATGAAGGGATTACTCCCTAAAGGACTCAGTACAAAATTCCGATGTTGTTAAAGTTGTGCCAACATTTTATTCACAAATCTTTGGTTCCCATCAAAGTTAGTGGAAACATGTTTTTTAACTTGCTGAGGCTGTGCTGGGGCCCTAAATTGAGTTCACTTCAGGATAACCCTGAGGAAACCTTTTTTTTGTTAAATGTGGAAAGAATCATATATTCCACTTGCTGTGATTACCAATGAAAAAATATAAGGGTTTTTTATTTTTTAGCTTTAGGCTTTTTGCTTTTTTGCTCTAGGACCAGGTGCTCACAAATGTATGTATGCTGGTCTACACTGTTGGTATAGTGCTACTATTAATAACAACCTGACCAGAAAAAAGAATCTGATCCTGTTAAGAAACATGTTATACAACTCTCAGTATATCGTGTATATCTTGAGTTGAACCCAACCAATCTTGATTAATTTGTGTTTGACTACTAAATCTACAGTTTTAATTAAATTCAGGGCAACAGCAGTTCTACAGAATCTGAGTTTCTAATAAATTCATATAAATGTTTCATACAAATGAATGTATCTTCAGCTAGGACGTATTTTTTTAACTTTTGAAATAGACGCAAGGGATCATAAAGATTTGTTTTTTATTTATTCCTTGAACCTAACCACCAAAATTTTTGCCTTTTTTTGTGTGTGACTGTAGCCAAAAGGGACATTATAAATCTCAGACTGCAGCATTTTGGGTATCAGAGGCTGTTTTTACAGCAGAAGACAAGTTCAGGTTGCCATTGGAGTTGTTTATTAGGAATCCTGTTAGTTAAATGTTGAAGCTATGCTTTTTTTTACATCACTTGGTTGTACTGGGCTGTGCTCACCCTAGCTAAACACAGTTTATTTTCTGCTGCTGACCTCTCCTTCCCTTCCAGCTGTTTGTGTTGCTGTGCCCCAGTGTGAAATGCATGGAGGCGTTTTAGCCAGAACCCCCAAATTCCTGTCACCACCTTCACGGCAGTGGCAGCTGTGAGTAGTCCTGGCTTGGAAGAACAACACCAAGAGGCTGGAGTCAGCAGTTCCAACCTCAGCTGCTGAATCCTGGGGAGCAGTGCAGGGAGCAGCTCCTTCACTACTTTTCCCCGTGGCTGGAAAGTGCCCGTGGAATGAGTCACTCACATGGCTCCTGTGAGCAGCTCACTCAGCATCTTTGCTTGCTTTAGTCTGGAGAGTACCTCAGTTAATAAAGCTTTGCCAATTTGTCTCAGCTCACTGCTGGCCCCACACAGTGATTCACTGCTAATTATTTCTTTGAGGAAATCAGAGGTGGTTCTTAAATGTGGATTTTTACTGGCACAGATAACACACGAGTCTGGATTCCACTTCACCCAGGAACCCAGACATTGCAGAGAGGACAGGCCCGGACAGGGACAAGGAGGGTGTCCATCTGCATGGAAAACAAGCAGGTTCCTAAAAGGAGCCCAGTGGGTGCACCAATGGTGACAGGACGGGTTGGGGAGGGCAGAGGTGCAGGAGGCCCCAGCTGCTTGCCATGAAAGAGCAGGGAACATGTCCTCACTTGTCACCACTTCACTCCAGGGTTAGCATCCTTGTCAAAGGGTGTTTGCTGGCTCCGCTGCAAACATCCCCTTGTACAAACAACTCCACACAGTCAGGCTTCTCTGTGTTGTGTCAAGTGCAGGGTGGTTGTGCAGGGGCTGAGGCAGATCACAGCCTTTTGCCCTGCCTATTTCTCCCTCTCCCTGTGAGACACGCGGCTTCCTCCTGACAGAGTCAAAGAATGATTTGAGTTGGAAGGGACCTTAAAGATCATCTCAATCCAAGCCCCCCCACCATGGACAGGGACACCTTCCACTATCCCAGGTTGCTGCAAGGTCTGTCCAACCTGGCCTAGAACACTTCCAGGGATGGGACAGCCACAGCTTCTCTGGGCAACCCGTGCCAGTGCTTCACCACCCTCACAGGGAAGAATTTCTTCCTAATATCCAATCTAAAACCAACCTCCATCAGTTTGAAGACATTCTCCCTTGTTCTGTCACTCCAGGCCTTTGTCCAAAGTCCCTCTCCAGCTCTCTTGGAGCCCCTTTAGTCACTGAAAGGGGCTCTAAGTTCTCCATGGAGCCTTTTTTTCTCCAGGCTGAACAACCCCAGCTCTCCCAGCCTGTCCTGAGAGCAAAGGACTCCAGCCCTCAGAGCATCTTTGTGACCTCCTGCGGACCTCCTCTAACAGGTCCATGTCTTCTTGTTGGAAGGACCAACACCTATGTTCTCGTCTTCATCCTCTGCAGGAAGAGAGCGAGGGTTTCCCTGCCTCAGCTTTGCACCCTAGTAATTCCTAGCAGCTCTCCTTGGGTCCCAGCTCCCTGCTTTGTTTTCCAAACTGCTCTTTAATAAAGTCAGGAGGACTTAGAGAGGCAGAAATGCACTTGACTCCAACTCCAGATAATATCTTGCAAACTTAGGAGCACTGGGACCTTATTTCTGGTCTCTGAGGTGGACAGCAGATGTGAGCAGGGACTTCATGCTCTCCTGATAATTTAGTGTAATAATGGTGTTAGCAAGAGCCAAATTGCTAACTTGGTTGTGAATATAAATAATCACCCTGCCAGACCATAGCCATGAAAACTCTTAAGAGCAATGAAAACAGACTGGTCTGGAATGAAACCCACTCATTGTATCAGAATCAACTTGTGCATATTCATTGCCAAGTATGTTGGCTTTTGGGTTATTTGACAAAATATGGCCTCAGCTGCTCTCTGCTGTTTGGCACCGTGTCAAGAGAACATGGAAAACAGGGAATCCTATTCCACAGACTTTTACTAAGAAGGTAAAAAAAAAAAAGCAAAACAAAAAGAAAAGAAAGACAAAGGGTATTTTATATAATTTAAATTTTTTTTTAAATAGTAGTAATGATGCAAGCAAGCAATTGGATGGATTTTGTGTGATTTTTATTTCCTGGCTACAAATGGGATTTTTTTTGTGGGGGACAAAGTTCATAAAGCCTCTCTGCTATGTATCCCTTTGACCTCTGCATTACCCCAGCTGTGGCTGGGATGACAGATGTACATCCATGCACTCAGAGTTGAGAGGTTAAAAGGAAAAGTGACTCATTCAGTATGAAACCCCCAGGAAAAAAATCCCTTCAGAGCAAGAGAGGTGTTAGACCAGCAGCTGAATTTTGGCCAGTTGCTGGACAGACTTATGGGTTAGTGCTGTGCATCCATGGCTGCTTTGGGGTGGGCTTTCTGGACTAACTCCTTAGGGCCACAGGTGCTCGCTTCTGTTGAGAATGGGTGGGGGTAAACAAATCCCAGCTGCACAAGTCCTGCCAGGACACACAGCATGGTGCTGAAACAGAAGCAGAGTTGGATGTGAGAGGACTGAAGGAACCCTTGTTCTGTGCCTACTGTGGGAGAGGCCCCAGCTGGTGAGGATGTGTCATGCAAGCTGGTCCTTTTTAGGGCAGAGACACAAAGTAAATGGCCTTTAACAGTCTTTCATTTACAGTTCCACTTTTTGGAATACTGGGCATGATCTCAGTTTTTGTGGTTTGTAACTAGTGTTTGAAATCAGGGTTTTCCTCTCTGTGCTTTTGGTTTTAAAAAAACCCCTATTTTTAGGGAGCAAAAGTGGCATTTACAGCTCTCTCTGTGTAAATCAGTTTTACTATAACCACACTGAGGACAGCTTCACCCTCTCAGTCACAGTCCTGTGCTGGGGATATGTCATGTAATAACACATCCCCAGCTTAGTGGAGGAGGGAGCAGCTTGAACTACAGAACCATCCCAAGACAGGTATTCATCACTTTTGATGCTGTAAAGGAATGGACTGGAAACAGAACTGCAACAGCAGAACTGACCACCATCACTTACATCTGGTTTACACCCTTTAATCCATTGATTTCAGTGCTCTTTCCTGATGTCAGGCAGTTCTCGGCTACCTGAGCAGCCTGGGGTGACTTTGGGTTTGGTATCAGCATGAGAAGCTTCATGGGCTCTGCCTGTCTGCCCAGAATGATGTTGGGCTGTTGCCACCATATCCTGGATCTCTGTAAACCTGATCCTTTAATTTGTTTCTCTGCTTGATCCAACACTTAGAGTATTCTTGCCTGCCCACATGCTTGGATCCCCTCGTCAGTCAGAGACAGAGCCCTCTGTCCTGGGCAGAGGGAAATTGCATGTTAATATGGGAAATACCAATAATGTTGTTGAATTTTGTTGCTATGGGAACAGGAGCTGCCCATTGTGAAGGATGCCCAGAATTCAGTCTTTAAACAATGACATGGAAAAAGAATGAGACACAGAAGGCCAAGAACTGCTCTGTGGGTTAGTTTTCTGTTTCTTTTGACCTTTAACTATAAATTGTCCCTCTTATGACTGTCTCATAATATAATCTTATATCGTACAGAATTTCTCATGCTCTTGCATTAAGAAATGGAATGATGTATTCCCTTCTTCTCTCTCTGTGACTTTCTGTGAGTAAAATACTTCATTGAGAGATGAAAGATATTTGTGTTCAGCCCATATAAATATCTTGTATTAATGTACCAATGCACGAGTGTCTGCAGTCTGCACCCAGATGTCAGCTGTGATTGCTTTTCATCTTTCAGTCTGATCACTGGGTTGCTGTTATTTAGGAGTGAATAGGACTCAAAAAGGAGGTGAATAATTCTGTGGTTAATGAGCATATCTGGAGCTATAAAAAGCCAGGCTATGAAGGAGTAGGAAAGTAAAACTGCCCCACATGTGTCCTGCAGACAGCAGGCCTCTGGTGAGCTCCCTAGTGCTGATGGAGGTACTTTAAATAGCCAGGGCTGATTCCCATCGATGCCGACAGAATGGAGCTCAGTGTCATACCCAACTCCAGACCCAACGTTCTCTGTCCCCAAACTCCTTTTCCACCACTGAGAACCACCCTCTGATAATGTATAGCTGGTTTCATGTGTTTAGAACAAACTAAGTTCCACAACTTTGCAGCCAGGCCATGACGAGGAGCCAGTTCCCATAATTTCTTCATTGAGGCATTTCCACCTGCACAAATGAGAGGCAGGTCAGTGCAAGGCCTTGATGCTCCAGTTCAGCTGCCATCCCAGCTGTGTCAAGGCACAGAAAACACCCAGCAACAAGTGGGTCCCAACAAGGCCCAATGATGAACACTCAAAATGACTGTTTCTTCAAAGCTGCTGGGATTTTGGTCTTCTGCTGGCTTACAGCATGCACATCTATGATGCATCACCAAAACACACAGCCAAACACCATATCAGTAGAGAATAAGGAACACAGAGCTTGTGCTAGCACAGAGGAGATGTTTTCCAAGGCAGGGTGGGACGATTACGCCACAACTCCCTCAGCTTCAAGCCAGAGGCCTGTGACAGCGGCACTGAGCAAGGCCTCAGCCAGCTGAGTCAGCCGTATCAGCTGGGGTCATGCCGGAGGGAGCAGGTAATGCATGGGCTGTCAGGGCCTCCTGGCACAGCCTGCCAGCATTAGGTAGCTTCACAGCTGCTGGCCACCTTCCACAGGAGTTTTGAGAATGTTTTTGAAAAACTGTGCAGGGAGGTTGTATTAAACACACTGCCCAGCTGACAGGAGTGTCTTCTCAGCGCCAGCTAAATTCCTGCTGTATTTTTAACCTGTTCATTGACCGTTGCACTGTGTGCCTATGTTAGCTGTCAGGAGCTGTGTTAGATTTCTTTTTTACTTTGTCTCTCAAGAAGGATTTCAGCCCTGGATGCTCTGCTCTCTCCCAAGGGGTGGGAGTTACATGCAGAGTGTGTTTCAGGCTCTGCTCATGCTGAGCAAGTGGCTGATGGTGACCACGCTCTGGGAGAGGAGGGAAGGTCTGTCCCAGAGCGGGGGGCAGTGGATCCTCCCAGCTCAGCGATGCTCCAGGATGCATATATAGGGTGTGCAGGAGACCCCATTCCTTCTCCCTCTTCATGATTCCTCTCTGCTTCCTTCACACCTTCCTTCCACAGCCAATCCAAAATCAAGGCCAGGAGGAGGAGGAGGGAGAGGAGCTGCTGGTCAGCTCACAGTCAAAAGAGGGATTCGGATGCAGAGAAATGTCCAGGCAGTTACAGGATGAACTTCAGTGTCTATGCACTTTGCCTTTCTTGAGAAAATGTCTCTAAGACTATGAAAATAAATAGTCCTGCTGTGTCTCAATTGTCTTTTCAGCCAACAGAGTCTGAGATTCAACTCCTGGCTCACTGGTGTGAGGTCAGACACAGAGCAGCTAACACTGACTTCCTGCTCACCTGAATTCCCACCCAGAAAGTGACTACGCTAGTTTAAGTAAATTAATTTAGAAATAGGTTCTTTCAGGCCACACAGTTTCTGTAGGTCCCTGGGGAGTGATGCCAAAGGGGAGCTCTTTCTTTCCTGCTCATTATTTCATGGCTGACCTGTCAAAGTAGGAACAAAGGCTACATTTAGCAGGAGCTGTGACAGCAACTGATGCCATATGGACCTTATTCTGTTTGTCCCAGTGATTCACAGGGGCTGTCACAAACTGCCCTCCCTTCATGGCTAGCAGATTGCCCTTTCAACTGAATCAGATTAATCCAAAATGATTCTGTCAAGATAAGGAGAGTAACCATGACATTACCTATCTGAATGGCTGAAAGCCTATTATTAATCTCACCAATTCTGTGTTTCACTGTCAAACTGCTGAGTCAGTCACTGGTCTGTATTCATGTATATTTAATGCTTTTAGGGATAAAGCCAAGATCCTTGGGTTTTGCAGAACCCAATTCCATTCTTTAAAATAAGCATGGCACACATACTAAATACAGAAATACCCACTGTTTTCCAGTTGGGTTATAGCAGAACTATTGGAACTGTTAAATCTAATTTCTGAATTTTTTGCTAGTTACTTTGTTACTACCCAACTATGTGTGGCAGATGCTGGTATCGTGTTAAGATTTGTGTAATATATGGTGTAATGTATAGTGAAATATATTGCTTACATGTGTAGCCACAATATGTTGGCAGAATGTGAGTTTTTATTTCAGTTTGATGTGAGGTAACAAGTACTTGAGTATTATCCAGTGCTGCTTCCTTGGCTAGCCAAGACTCTTCCATTTGAGGGTAATAACCATTTTACCACAGCCATGTGGAGCCAGCACAGCTACTGGGAGGGGGGGGATGGATTTATTCTGAGCACCTACAGCAAGAAAAGTGTTTGTTATTTCAGTGTTGAGTCTCAGCTGTGGAGGTTTTTAGGCTGGAAATGGATGCACGGGAATGCAGGGCTGGAGAAGGTATGCAGCCTGTCAGCCTGCTCCAGAGGGTGAAGCATGAAGCTGATCATGGATCCGGCTGATCCTGGATCCGGGCTGGGCGTGCTCCCTCCCGGCCGCTCCGGGAATCGCAGCCCAGCCCGGGCCAGGGGCCGGTGGCTGGGCCGAGCTGGAGGCAGCGCCGGTGTCCCCCAGGCACACGGGTCTGGCTGTCGGTCACTGGCTGCAGGGATTCGGAGGGTCCCGCCGGACGCACTATCCGGCTGGGCTGGGCTCGGGGAGATGGGGAGGCACAACCAACAGCGTTAATACAGATGATGCACAAAGCATAGAGCGGTGTTTTGCCTGGTGGGAAAGGTGGGTGAGCTGTCTGGTCAGCAGCCAGGGCCTGGAGGAGAACAGCTCTAGCCTTCCTTCAGGGAAGGGATCGCAGCTGAAGCACTTGGTGAGGACAAAACCCAGGGGTGCCAGGAGAGCTGGGCAGCAGCACGAGGTGAAGATGATTCCCAAGGATGCCGGGGGGAGCTGGGCAGCAGTGTAGGGCCAACGCTTCACCAGTGTCACATTAGAAAACACACGGCTGCCTTGAGACAGCTCCTGTGAAATAAACAGTGCCACACTGCGGCATGAAAAGTCACTTTGCACAACCACATGGCTCTGAGTTTAACAAGAGATTGGACAACACTCTCAGATACATCACGGGATTCTTGGGATTGTCCTGTGGAGGGTCAGGAGCTGGACTCAATCATCCTTGCGCATCCCTTCCAGGTGAGGATATTCTATGATTCCAAGGGAACTTTCCAACAGCCCAAGAGTGTCCTTCAATTTTTTGCAGCAAAAGGATGCGGAAAGTGATATGGGAAAGGGCAGCTCCAGGCATGTGAGGCCCTGCTGGGAGGTGGGCAGCCATGGCCATGTTCCCGGCTGCCCTTGGCTGCCCACGGGCTGTGTGTGCAGAGGGCTGTAAAACCACAGCAGCAGAGCTGTGCCACAGGCTACACCCTCCAAGAAAACTGAACACAAATACTAGTGCTGCCCAGGGTGAGTCATTTCATTTTTGACTTCCCAAAATCATTACAGGGACAGCAAGTTAGGCCACAATACCAGGGTTGGATCCGCAACTAAAATAGCTTCATCTCTTGGGACCTGAAACTTTGCTAATTAGAGTCTTTCTCGTGGAATTATCAGGGGTTTACAGTCTGTATAAGCTGAGGATTTGTCTGTAGGGCCAAAATTATTTTACCTTGTGATAAATTTCTGTCCTGAGTTGCAGTGTATTCTATTACCACCTTCATGAACTGTTGAAACCAGGTGGGGCAGTGTTCCATGCCTCCTCCCTCTGGACTATCTTCTGTTAATGGCCCATCAAGGCCTTGCCCCATGGCTCATAGATAAACTCCCTCCGGACTATCTTCTGCTAATGAGCCATCTAGTCTCACTGCATGACTGACAAAATTACATCATCTCATTGTGAGATGCTCCGCCCAGAGGGAAAAAACCAAGCATTCCATCCTGGATATAAGCTGAAATTTTGAACACCACAAGCAGCCTTTTCCACTGGATTTCCAGAGGACGAGAGCTATTACTGGACCTCCAGGTGAAGACCAGACCCCTTTCGACAGGTTCACTGCTTCAACAGAACCATCATCCCAGGAGGACTACAGCCATTTAAATCAGATGGCTACCAACACCCTGACCGACAGGGTGTCAGGTTGTATTCTAACTCTGTCAATTTAAACCAGTGTTTTCTGCCTTTATTTTTAATTTTCCTATTTAATTGTTATTCTGACTTGGTGTCTCCCACTGGTTTGTTTTCAAACCAGCACAATTTCCTCTGTCACACCCATACATTCAATACAACCCAGATTAAGCAGAGTGGAAATGAAGATTTATTTTATGATCTTTTAATGTGCTTCTTGAATTACAAATGAGAAAATACAGTTTAATTTTCTTCTGAATTTCCATCCAGCTGTATAGCAACTAAAAAAGTCAAGGGACATTTTGACATTAAAGCAAGTATTGTTATTAGCCTCTTCGTTGTATTAATACGTATTTTCCATACATATTATTCTTCTGTGTTGCGGCGGGTGGAGATGGTGAGGGGGTGGTGATGGTGCTGCAACCTCCCGAAAGCGTCCCCAACGTGGAGCCATTCGGTGGCCACCTCCCACGCACACACTCAATCGCACTCATGCTAGATGCTTCATGCAACAGGTCGACAGCAAAGAGTTGGGAAGGGTCCTTCGTATGGGGTTCCACAGGAGAGGTTTATTTCAGCCATGCATGTGAAGGGGACCAGTGACGAAGAACCAAGAACAGAGGAGGGCCCAGGGTTATATATGGGGTTGAGGGGGACAGAGAGAGCACCAGGAGCCAATGGTCTGAGGGCCAGGGGGTGGCACAGAGGTGTGGCCAGGGCACGGGGGCCAAAAGGGAAACATTGGGGGAGTGACAAGGGAACAAGGGCCATGGGGAAGGGAGAACTTTCCAGGGCAAAGACATATAAGGAAGAAAGGGGCAGGGAGGCCAATGGGCCAGCCGGGGAAACAGAACTGGGGTACATTAACATAATGAAACAGAGGCCCTTGGGAGAAGCCAGTTCTGTCTCCCCAACCCAGGGCAGACTCCTCTCTCTAAGGGGGTGCAGGCCCATGGGCCACCACACTTCTGTGTGTGGTGCTTTATCATGGAGCTTTAATCCTTCATTAACCAGAATAACTCAGTTCAGTAATTGCTAAATAGAGCTGAAGTGAAGACATACATAACAAAGAGCAGACTAGAACATAAAACCACACAACTATATCATTGCAATTATATCAGGAGTTATGAAAATGCCTATAAAGAACACTGGAATCTGTTCAGATGTCAGAAATTGTTAAATGTATATACTCTTTACAGATATGCAATTTCATTTCTTGCAGTAGCAGTTTAAATCCATTGCCTGTCTAATTTTTTTTCTCTTCTTGATGATTTTCTAATGTAAGGGAAGAACACAGCCCATACGGATTTAAGCTCTTTGAGTTATTTAAATGTGCTTAGAAAATGTGGAGCTGAAGATGCTTACACACACACACTATTTACTGTAGAACCAGTCATTTTGAAGAGAAATCTGTGCCTCTGCACTTCCCCAGATCATGCCAGAAATGAACTGTCTTGTGTTTCTTATCACAGGCAGAGCAAGAAAAATTATTTGCTCTCGAATGACACCAGCAAGTGAATGGTGTGACTTTACCTATGGAGTTGTAGCATGGGCATATGTAGAAGATGTATTTTCCCTTCCAGCAGCTGTAGTGAAAGGAGTTCACTGCCTTATTTAATACCTCTACATGAATGTCCATGCTCAGGCATTCACTGTTTACTTACGCTGAGTATACAGTGCAAACACTGTGCCTCTTCTTCTGCCTGGGAAGGAATAAAGATCTACTGTTCAAGTCAGACAAATATTTTTAAAATCAAGTGATGTGCCAGAAAGGATTTCAGGAACTCTAGAAGTTAACAATTCCATCACTGAGTTTTGCTGTGCAGATGTTGCTGCTCAGAGGAAGGATCAGGACTCATGCTGCCAGGGTTGCCCTGATTCAGCACTGAAATGGGGATTCAGAAAAGATGCTTTGCAGGAACAGCTCTGGATCAGGTAGGAGAGGAGGGACTGCTGAGCAGAAGACTGACCCTGTCCCCTTCTGGCCTGGGTGGCTGTGCATGAACCATGAATGATAAAAAAAAAAATGAAGGGATGTTATGTGAGAATGATGAGAAGCTAAAGGAAAAAGTACTCTGCAGTTGGAGGAAAGATATGTTTGCTTTGCTTGCTGGCTGCTGGGAGGCCTGGAGGTCATGAGTCTGTCAGAGTGGAACTTACACCTGTGATCAATCAAATTTAGGAAGGATGCTGTCATCCTCCCTAGGATCTCAATTCTGAGATCTGAGATTTCAGAATCTCAGCACAAAGCTAACGAGCCCTCTGCACAAGCATTTTTCATGAGCTGGGTTTCCCTTCCAAGGTGTCTGTAAATTATGTTGTGTGCGAAGACGGGATGTGAAAAGCCGGCACTGGCTGATGCTGAATGAGTAAGGACACGGAGCTGGGAGTGCTGGAGCCAGTCAGCAATGAAACCGCAGAGCTTGCAAGCAGCATTTGCCCAGGCTGCTCTCTTTAGGACAAAAAACCCAGATGCAGTGACCCTTTCCTCATGTCAGGAATCTTTTTTGGATAAATATACCTCAGTTCCATGTGGAAAACCCACACACATAGCAGGAGCTACGCCCGGCAGATGATTGCCACCTAAAGCACAGTGACTGCAAATTATCATCTCTCCAGAGAGAAATATTTCATCCTGATCTGACTTCAGACTGATTCAGTATGGTTTTTTTAAACATCTGGTTTTTCATCCACTAATTAGTAGCCTAAATAAAATAAAGGTTGAGATTTTTGAGGGTTTTTTTCATGGGCTTGTAATGTCTTTTACATATTTCTTAACTACATCTTTCTCTAAACCTAAAAGGAATAATGTGACTGGCTGGCCTTTCCTATTTCTGGATTTGATTTATGCTGGAGTCTGTGCAGGAATGACTCACAGAGCCTTTACATTGGCCGCTTAGCCTTCTACAGAATCTGTGTTGAAATCCAGGGCATGCAGAGAAAGGTCTGCCCAGTGCAGTGCAGGATAACCCAGTCCTCTTCCACATTCCCTCTTGGACTTTATTATGCAAAAAATATGCTTCTCCTCCACAAACGCCTGTGTTAAATGTGTCACAAGCTTAAATCCCCTTGCAGGTTGCTTTCTGAGCTTCAGGCAAGGTGATCTGTCTGTGTTGCTTCAAAGTCTTAATTTCTTTACCTAGCAGTGAAAATCGCTGCTCTGTGGAGAACACAGAGGTCAGGTGGGCAATGCTCAGAGGTGCCTGCTTGCCAGCCACCCAGGTACATTCCACTTCACTTATACCCCAGCTGTGGTAACACAGAGAGATGGGAGATGGGAATGTGTCTTTCTGCAGAAATCAGCATCTTCCTCAGGCTCCAGCCACTTAGAGTATTTCCTTCTTAGTTCAAACAGGGAACACAGGGTGATCCATCATTCCTGCTAGCCAAGTTTACAAAAGAGTTTATTCGTTTGCTGAGGCGGGGGCCAAGTTTTGATTAAAAATCATAAAATGTGGATATGGTTGAAAAATGTTTCAGCCTGGACAGTGCCTCCTTTGCAAGCTAATGATGGAGGTCACAGTCCTCAGAACTGTCCACCCCAAATGCCCCCTGACAGACTTCAAAGGAGAATATCAGAACATCATTTATAAAAGGTGCCTCGTGTCCTGCAAGCCCCTCGGATGCTTAGCGAGGACTGCAGTCTGCATCACTACATCCCCTGGTTCTTTTGGGCATCCCTGGATAATTTGGAAACCTAATTAAAACATGGGCAATGTAATTTTAAATAAGAAGGGGAGAATGTGTGTCTTTTTCCCTCCCTGCAGTCAGACCCCTCTAATTCTGTATGGGTGAGCTTGTACTGTTTTAAGTAAGCCAGTAGGGAAATTACCATTTTTTTCTGTGTTTGCAGACGTTTAAATGGCCTTGTGAATGTGCAGCTGGGCACGGCTCAGAGTGCTGCCAGACTAGCCTCAAACGTACCAAAATTACATTGAACAGGAACACAAGCCATCAGACTCCTCCCTGGGATGCTCCTGGTGAACCTAGCTTTAGTGTCCCAAATCTGGCACAGAGAAGCTGGAGGTATCGGTCTGTATGACAGACCTTTTCCATCTGAACGCTGTGTGTTTATCTCACCTTAAGTCTTGTCTAGATTATCTGCAGCAGAACTTAAGGCATAAATCCCATCCTTTCACTTCTCTCTGTTGCACTTTGATGTCCTCAAGGGGTGCAGCCTTGAATAACATTGAGTTATTCATGACTGCCTGCAGCCTCCCAGTCTGCTCAGCTCAGCTGCACCAGTGCCAGGGTGGCTCAGGGCCTCACAGGACTGAGTTCCAAAACCAGTGTATCGGCATAAAGCCTTTTGCCCATTCCAGGAGAATCCTGGCACAGGTCAGACTGCTCAGAAACCTTCAGAGCAGGAGTTTGTTTGCAGCCAAGGTCTCTGAGTTTTGTCCGAGGACAAAGCATGGTGCAGTTGATACCTCAGCATTTCACACACTAGGTTTGTTTAGCCTGTGCAGAGACACCTGAGCTGGCCTGAGCTGGCTGCTGGACAAAGTTACCTGCAATCAAGACAGCAGATGCCCAGTGGGGAGCAGTGGGAGCATGTAGAGCAGTGGGCTGTGTGGCCTGTAGAGGTGCAGTAACCTGATGCAGCTTTTTGTTGCTGCTGTGCACAGGGTGTTATTCCAAGAGGAAGTTGTACTCAGGTTTGTTCGTAGTGAGGTGTGTGTGTCTGGCCACATTGCCTTTTCCCAGTGTTTGCATCTTAGTCCCACCTTCTCCTTGTGATGGAGATGTTTCTCTAATGGTCAGAGGGTTTGATTCAGGATGGCTTCCTGACAAATGCTCAGGAATTTTGCTGCTTGGAAATGCTCTGTGATTTTGCTGTCAGCTGGGTACCAGACAGTGCCAAGCCCACAGCTGCAGCTGGTACAGGAGGCTTTGTCCCAGTCCATACACCCTTCCCTCACCTCAGAAGCCCCCCTGCTTCTGCCCATCACCAACAATACAGTTTGTATTTCCTTTGGTACACCAAATCCTCAGCTTGTGAGATTCACCTGTGCACAGGCTGAAGGCAGACTAATAATTAGATGATACTTCAGCAGACAGCACGTCCACAGCATGGCACAATCTTTTATCTACGGCTGATGTAAAGACATTGCTCAGACTTTTGGCTGGATCTTGGAACAGCAGAGATTGGATATGGCCATGCCTAAACATGCCATCCTTGCTCTCCTAGGATCTGGTGTGATTATTTTTTCATTCATGAAAAACAAAGGAAGAGCAACAGACATACAACTAATTTTAGAATTTGTTCCCGTACAAGGCCTTTTTACACATGTGACTTTTAGCTTCAGTTTCAGGGAGAAACCTGAGCTATGCTGAGGTCAGAAAGAGTTGTTATCCAGACATATTCCTGCCTCTATTCTGATTCACTGCATTGTTTTATGGGAAATTCCTATATGGCATGACATAAGTACTCCTCAGATAGTTTTAATATTTCCGCTGCCGAGGTCTTGAACAAACCCTTGTAATATGAGAGACAAGGGGGCATCCAAAATTACTTGTGAGCACTTTTGGCAGCCAAGCTCTCTGCAAAGGGATTTTTACTCTACTTTTAAGGAACATTAAGGGCTTCAAACACCCACAGCATGCTTGATTCTCCTGTTTTAAAGCAGATCTCCATGTCATAGCTTTACGGGTTCAGTTGTTCCTCTCACATATTCTCACTCCTCTCTCTGTCTGCAGGTTTTTCCCTTTTTAAATACATTAACACTGCTACTGTTGCCAATGGGCTCAGCATTGTCCAGCAGCAAGTCCCTCTTGGAGCCACTGGCATTGGCTCCATCAGGCGTGGGGGAAGCTTCTAGCAGCTTCTGACAGATGCAACACATGTGGCACCGCTACCAAAATGTTGCCACACAAACCCAATACACCTCTAACAAACACATTTTTAGTCCTTTCTACGAAAAGAGAAGAAAAAAATCTACTTCTCCCTAACATAAGAACAAAAAGTCTATAATAAAAATAGGTTAAAAAAGAAGCATCAGAACTGAGTAAGGAATCTGGCTCTGACTCATGTCATTGGCTCTGAAGACTAATGGTGTTTTTAGTCTCTAAAATGTACTAATATCGTTAATGCCATCACAGACTCACAGCTTGCTTCTCTCATTGGTAGTGATGCACTCATTTCCAAGTTCACCCAAACAAATGTTAATGTACAAAGTGTATGTATGTGCAACATATGGAACTGTGTTAGGATGTTCTGGTGACAGGACAGCTGGACCCTTTTATTATGGTTGTTGAAAGTTTCAGTGAAATTGCACTCATGTTAGATATTTATTTCCCTATTTTCTATTCTCCTTATGGATTGTGCTTTGGTGAGTCATCTCCCAAAACCTTATTTTTCAGTTGTATTTCACTAGATCTCTCTTTAGAAAATGAACTTGTGATGGAGTGAATTTGGAAAGCAAGAGATAGCTTGCTCTTGGTGTCTTGCATGGTTCAATTCGGTTCCTGGCTCTATTTAATATTGGAAGGATGTTCTTTTTGGTAGAGGTGACTGTTAGGGTGATTGGCAATGATGATGGTCACTCAGAATTAGTGTGAATACTGGTTCCTGGAGAGGAAACAGTAAATTAGACGTTCTGGTGAGCTGGGGAATGATTTTCTCTTTGTTTCAGTTTTGCCCGTGCCTCGTGTCGGGTCCGTCCTCACCCGAAGCTGTGCCTTGGTCCCGGGAGACCCAGTGGGGCCTCTGGCTGCTCCTGCCCTCGGCGGAGCCCAGGCCAGCGTGAACCTATCACCCTGCTCGTACGGCCCTGCCACGTTCCGGCACTGAGATTGTTTTCCTTCATTTCCATCATTTTCCTTCTGCCACGAGACTGTCGCCTGCCCAGGGCTCCCCCGAAGCAGCTGAGCGCTGGCTCGGCGGTGCTGTGAGCAACTCCTGAGCTGCCGCCGGCCAGCAGGGAGCACGTCCAGAGCCAGGCAGGCTGTTCTAGGAATGGTGCAGGGGTTACAGCGCTGTTTGGTTTCCCTCTGGATCCGCTTTTCACGGAGGTACAGCCGCTGCGAGGCCTCAGCAACGCCCGAGCGGCGCGGGCGGCAGGGGCTCTGTGCCGCGACTCGCGGCCTTTCGGCGGGAGGCGGGGCTTCCAGAGTGGCGGCCGCTCAAGAGGGGCGGGAGCGGCGGGAGGCGGCGCTGGAAGGGCCGGGGCGCTTCTAGAACGGGCGACGGGAGCGGCGGCGGCAGCGGCGGCGCTGAGGGTACAGGTACAGCCACAGCCACAGCCGGAGCCTTCCTTGAGGGCGGCAGCAGCCCGCAACAGGCTGTGCCCGCTGCCGGGCTCCCCAGGGGCGCTGCGGGGGAGCCGGGAGCACTGCTCGGCGGCACGGTCCTAGCGGACTGAAGGCAGTCCAGCCCTGGCGCGCCATGGTTAAATCCTCGTCCGGGCTCCTCGCTCCGCTGCTGGGGGTCGATGGGTCCTGGGTGGCTGCCCCTCTCTAGCGCCCCGCGGCGGGGTCGGCGGGCAGCAGCCCCTCGATGCCCCCACGGGCCGGGCTCCGGGGGAGGTGGTATCGCAAAACATCAGCGGGTCTTTGTAAGCGTGTTAGAGGTGTCATCGCAAAAATCATGGAAGAGCTTGTTCCCTTTCTCCGCGCTGTTTAGGTTTGGTAGGACTGGCATTCCCGGTTAAATGACTGCCAGCTGCATTAACCGGCTATGCATGTTCCCTGCCTGACATGGGCTCAGCATAGAGCAAGCGATGCCTTAAGCTTCGTAGAGGTGTTCAAACCCCACTTGTTCTGCTTATGTCTCATTTTGTTTTACTCTGAACTCTGTTTTCCAAAAAAAGCCTGTCCCTGCACGGTTGTGCAGCTGAGCTGGGGACAAGCCAGGAGAGCACAGGCAGCTGTGTATGACCTGTACGATGCAGCGACCAAAGCCTCGGTGGAAAAGGCTGTGCAAAGGCAGTAGAGAGCAGCTGGTGTGAAAACTGAAGAGACTAGCTAAGTGTTACCACAGCTCAGCTAGGACACAGCAGCTTGGCATGTCATACGATGGCAAAACATGCCTTTGACTAGACAGAAGTAATTTTATTTCAGGCACAAAGAATGTCCTTCTAACCTGGAAGCAAGGAGGAGAGAGGATGTGTAAATAAAGACTATTTTTGGAACTGTCTGACTTTGTGATGTTTGGTGTTTCTAGCCAATAATCATCCCTCTTCCTCAGTAGTAAGGTAGTGAAAACCAGAAGACATTTTTGTAACAAAAACTCTTGCTCCTTAATTTTATAGGTGCTCTGTGACGGTGGAGTGGAGCTGAAAGGCTACTGTGGCCATCTTTACCAGGGTAATACTTCATCTTTCTGGCTTTAAGTACTTGGAAATAATCCCACAGGTATGTTGTGAATGTATATAGCAATCAATAACTGCCACTCATATTTCACAAGCAGAACGTTATTCTGCACTTGTAAATTGGCACTGCTGTGACACTAACAGACAAGAATGTGGCTTCTTGCTAATGCCATAAGTTCTTGGGATTCAGTTTTTTAATGTGTCTAATCATACTTTGGGAAGCAGTGCAGGAATTATGTACTTCAAAGAGAGTAACAGCAGAGGGAGCAGGATTTACCAGTTAGTGTAAGAAGTTTTTCAGTGGAGGTTTAAGTCAGGAATCCAATCTGTTTATAATTTCCATGCTGTGCACATTGGCAAACTTCCAAAGAAGCAAGCTGTAAACACAGATATTTTTCGTATGACTAGTTCTGATTTTTGTGCATGTCAGAGACATGAGAATGTGGAGTGTGGAAGGGGGCACGTTCTAGGGTGTTGTTAGAATAGTCAGCCCCTGAGATAATGCCTGATTTTAATTAAATTTAATTGAAAGAAACAATTCATTGACAGTAGATCTTTTAATATGAAAAGAACGCCTCTTATTTCTCAGCAGGAATATATTTTTAATGCTTTATATGAGCAAATGGCAAGTTACAGCAAGTATGATGTTACACTAACTTTATGGCCTTTGCACAGTAAAATGCAGTCTAAATATTACTGCTAAAAAAATAAGCTGGAAAAAGCCCAGAGTCTTTTTTGTTTTCACTGACACTGTGGGATTTGACTCCAGGCTGCTTCATATAGGCAGAGCTTGCAGAGTAAGATTCAGGTGGATTTGCTGTCCCTTAGACTTGTGTCAGTTTTGTTCTCTACTGGAGTGTGGAAGAAACATTCTTTGTTTTGGCTTTAAAAAATTTTTGGGAGCTAATCAAGATGACTGTGGCTTCTAAGGTGGTTATAATTTCTTTTATGTTAAAAGAAATGCCAGCAGTTTTGCATGGTTGGGCTGTGTCCTTGTTAATGCTTGCAAATAAACAACTTTTCCTCATTTTCTTTTGGCTTGCCTTGAGAAACATAAGGCAGTCATATTGGTGTTTTTGCTAGGCAATTATAATTGTTTTTAGATGCATATTAAAATGCTTTGTAAAGAAAGGTGGTGATGTTGGTGTAAGCTGTTTGGAGCAGTAAAGCCAATGTGCTCAGCAGGAAGGGGCTGGGTTGGACACTGGTGCATCTGAGTTCATGTGGATAATGAATTTCAGCTCTGAATTACTTGTTTCAAAGTCTTCAGCCAATGGTGTAGGTTTTCTTTCTTAGGATAAAATGATTCTTTCCTTAGTATTTAATAATTTTGAAATAGTTTTATAGCTGCTATCATGTGTCGGGCTAATCTGCAAGACCTGAAATGCTGCTACAAGTGGATGATTTTATGGCTGCTTTTCTTGGTTGGTATTGAAAGAGGCTCCTCCTTGGCAACACCTTGAAAATCTGTTTACAATTAAGCCTGTTTTGGCTCTTAACAAGTAAGCAGCCTTGCAGGTGTTCTGTTTATATTATTTTCCACTTAGATATCATTAACCTTATTTACAGCCATCAGTAGTGATAGCAGCTTGATGCCTGCTTTTGAAGCTCCATTGTTTGTGGAGGGGAAAGGGATGAAGCACCAGTTCAGTACTGCTTGATGGGTCTGCAAGCAAGAAGACAGGGTGGAAAACAGTGGCATTTGGAGGAGCCCCAAACAGACCTGTCTCATCGAACAGTCCAGCCTCAAATTGCTGTTTGAGGATGGACCAAACTTCAGAGCCTCAACTGTGTGTGCACCAAGAACTCATCAGTGGCCTGAGGTGACCTTGAAGTAGTGGTTTGCTTGTTGGATTTCACCATGGTATTTAAATGTAGTTACACGTGGAAGCAGCTGTTTTCAGAGTGATTTTCCAGGTGTCTTGAACAGCACAGGCAAGCACAGAAGAGAGGCTGTAAGCCTTACAACACACAAGCTGAGGACACAAGTATTCCAGTAGCTCAGAAAAATGGTATATTAATCAGATGTTGACAGTATGTGGTTATGATACTTTGTCTCACAAGTTTTATTCTAACTTAGCAAATTCTGGGTCTGTAAGCATGGAACCAAACCAGAGAGCAGTACTCTGCCTTAATTACTTAGAAGAAACCGTTGCTGTGTGCTCTGAAAAAATTTTCTCCCACCTAGTCTTTGGAAAAAGAGGTGACTTTGCTTGGAGCAGTTATATCACACCTCACTTCCCCACCTCCCCTAGAGAAGCCCCATAGCAAAGGGAGTGCTGTCACGTCTAAATGTGGAGTGGAAGAGCACTGGTTTGTTTTTTTTTCTGGAGTTCATGTGATCAAAAAATGTTCACATATGAGTACAAGTAACACTCTGGCCTAATTTATCACAATAAAGGGTATGACTTTTATTCTTTGTTGCACAGACTGATCTTATGTTGGTTCCACTTAATTTAATTCTCCTGCATGAGGAGTCTGTGCAAATTTGGAGCTGGATGAAGGACTTGCTTTTTTTGTCCCCGATTTTAGTTAGGCCGTCAGGCAAGTGGAGGACTGTTGTTCTATGGTGAATAGAGGAGACCATAGCATATCAATTTGATCAGAAGTTGAGTCCTAAAGGCACTGGATGAGTAATAGGTATTTGTTTCCTCTTCTGACCTGAAAAAAGTCCTCCCTTTTGGCTGGGAGCTGGCCTATGTCCCCTGTGACCGGATATGAAATTCAGAGTGAGTGAGAAACTGAAGAACTATAGTAGGTGTGCAAGCAACTTCCCTTTAATAGGTCAGGTCTCTGTTTTTATATCTTGTTGATTATGAGGTCTTTAGAAAACTTATTTAATAAAGAACTTGGTCTAACTTGTTGAGAAAAATTCCATCCTGGTGTATTTTGTCTAGAAGAACCTTTTTTTCCTTCTGCCAGTATTCTCTGAGCCTGACAGCACTCTTTCCAGTGGGAGTAATGATTCATTGACATCTTACACTGTAAAGAATTAAAAAAAAAAAAAGAAAAAGCCAGGAATATAGGCAGTATTTGTCCTACACAGACTTATTGTCTGGCATTTCTGTTTGAGTAAAACACACTGGCTTTACAAACATTCGTCTCCATTATTGAAGCATGAGCTGCTCGTGCCCCTTCTGCCCCCTTTGTCAGCAGATGGTTCAGCTGGAGTGGGGTGGGCACATGTACGTGTGGCTGTGCACACACGCTCCTGCCAGCCAAGACTGTGGTTATTCAGCCTCCTGTAATTCATTATTTGTGCTGGTTTTCCCAGTAACAGCTGTGAAAAGAATGTGTACAAACAATCTGCAAACCCTGCAGCCAGGTGTCCTGCTTGTTCGAGCAAGAGCTGCTTTCTCTGTTTACTGAGGTCTCTGTTTATTGACTCAAGTAAAACTGAGTAGGATGGTAAAGCTGTTAAAGATATGCTATAAAGAGAAGCTGCCAGCTGTAGTAAGTGTACTTCTTGGCAGAGATCCTCAGTCATGAGAGAACATGGTGAGGAGGTGCAGGAGAATGTAGAGTTGTGTTGTTTTAACTGGAATATTTACTTCTAATTGTTCTCCCAGGCTTTATGTTGTGCATCCAAAAAACCACTCCATTAAATGATGATAGACTAGTCAGATGGACAGATGAGGCTTAATATATCCAAATTAATGTACTTCCCAAGTGCTCTTGACTTGCTGGGCTTTCTGCTACATCACTTACTGTGGCTTGTAGCATTGGCAGACCTCTGCATGGCACTATGCACTCAACTTTACTCATTTCTCAGATTACCCGTGTACTAGTCCTTAACTAACTTAAACAAGCAGTTTGGGAATATGTGGTTTGCAGGAGGGTGAGAAACAGAAGAGGGAAAGGAGAAGACTTAGTATGATGGCATGAGATGTTTTCCTGCTTATTCATGCTTGCAAACTGTTGTGGTAAATGATTCTGATTCCTTGTGTGGTCTTGTAAAGCAATCAAAAGAATAATTTTAAAACAATCATCTTGCCTTGTGATAACACACAACAGAGGACAGAGCTATTTCTAATGTTTTTAGTGATGGTGGTGTCACTGAGGTGTGTTTGGTGTTTGTGTCTGTGGCACTGGTGAGCCCAACTGAGGGTGAGGGCTTCTATTGTGCTGTGGGCTTGAAAATCCAAGAAAGAAAGGGCAATATCCACCTTTAATCTTTTGCCTTGTGGATATTTCATCTTTGGGAGGCAGATGTGTGGAGCCCAAGGGAACGAGTTAGAGTTATTGCAGAATTATCTTGATTCCTTTCTATTTGCTGCATTCCTTGAAATTTCAGGACATTCCATGTATTTTCCCTTCCTTTGTCCCCTCCATTCCTCTTTCTCAGGTTAATTCTGTTTTGCCCCTAATAGATGCATTTTTACTGTGTTTGGAGTTAGTGGGTCACACACGGTAATTTTGAGCCACCAGTTTGCCCAGTTACATTGAGTAGGAAAAAGTAATAATTGTTTCCTGAGTTGAGGTGGAGAGTTGTCACCTCCCTTTTGACACTGTGTAAGGGTGTGCCAAGAGCTCCATGTTTGAGCAGCAGTGCCCCTACCCAAGTCTGGCGTTGGTAGCTGTTTCTGCTTGGTGGACAGGCAGCTCTGGAGTGAGCTCTGGGCTGATCCAAGTGCAGTGCTTCTCACAAATTCCCTGGAAAAGGTGTTCTGGTCATCAGATCTCCCAGGAGGCTCTTCTGTATGCCCCCTGAATCCCTTGCTCCACTTGACCCTGTCTGTTCAGACTGGCTTTCCTCCCATGCCCCTCAGGCTATGCTTTTGGAACTGGAACAATCTGCTTTCAACATTCATCTCTGGGGCTGGGTTTCTAAACTGGCACAGCCTTTGAAATACAGAAGTTATAAGGGCTGTGCCCAGAGGCCAATATGCTGAGATGATGCATGTTGAATAAGCAGAGCTGGAAATTTCACTTTTAACTTTTCCAACCATTGCTGCCACTTCCACACTACAAAATGTTCTATTTCACTATTTGGCTTTCTCACTATTTGTGTTTCTAGACAGTTTTTAAATAACTGAGTTTTATAGAATGCTATAAATGCATTTAATTTAGACTTTTATTATTTTTGGAATATAATACAATTTTGTGGGTCTCATATTTTCCAGCTCTAGTTATGTCTGACATGGAAGGCACTGAACTGTTCTTGCAAAAGAGCTTGTTCTCACTGTCTCAGTGGACAATATATTGTTTCTGTTACTTTTCTCATGTGGACTTTCCAGTGTCTTCCATGTAAATCCCAAAGGGTATGCAAGATAGCATTTGAGACTGTTAAGTAACAGCTCCTCTGATTGAAAAAGTTTTTTCAAGCTTTACTAATTAAAATTCAGAGAGTCTAAATAATTTTCATGAGGGTAAAATGACTGACGATAAAGATTAATGCTTTAGTTTGTTTCTCACAAATAAGTTCATTATTTTTGTTCCTCCTTTTCCTTTTAATTTTTACAGATTTGAGGTATCTGGAAGATGAAGCCCTGGCTGCAGTTGTTGTTCTTCCCCTGTGTTTTCCTGATCTGGCACACGGAAGCAGAGTTCTTCACCTCCATAGGTGTGGAAAGAACCAGTGCATGATGTTGTGATGTGGTTATTGTGATTGCTAGAACTGTTAAGAGTTATCAGTTGAAGCTTATGGCTTTCTTCATGTGGCTGTGGCCAACACTGTCTCTATAATGAAAAAGCTGCTCTTCTGCAGCATTAGTGCAATTTGTTTGCAGTTGGTTGACTTAGAACACTGTGACAAACATGATTCAAGTTTCCCTGGAGCCTCTGTTAGTAAAATAGGATGGGACCTGTGTTGTATTAGGATTTGTACATCTGTTGTCATCTTGAACAGAGCACACCACCTTATGCTAAAAAGCTTAGTCCTGAATTTGAGTTATGAAAATAATTTAAGTGGTAAATATGTGAAGTTTTTTCTCCACAGGACCTGAAGTCTCCTGTCTTCTCAAAAAGTTGGAGTTAGGTGTCAGAAGGAAAAATTAATAACTCCCTTATGTTGTACATTTTGTTAGGCCTGAGTAAATCCTAAATAATTTGCATTGTTATAAATCAAAAAAATAATTCCATTTTTATGACAATTTAGTTCCTGTGTTCTAATAGGATACAAGCATGTATGATTGTGGTAGAGCCTCAAAATGAGCACAAACTGAGTTTTCTGCTGTTAATTGGTCTAATGTTTTCCTGTGGAGCAGTGTGGGGACTTCCCCTTCATAAGGGTGTTAGAGGCTGATTAACTACCACTGGCTGTTCTCCAGAATGTCCTTTGAGTCAGTGGAGCTGTTTCTGAATGGCAAAGCTCCGAGCTCCTGGTGGGTTGTTCTGCACCACTGTGTGGAACTGCTCTGCCAGTCCCACTGCCAACCTCCTCACATGCCTGGCGGCTGGCTGGACAATATTTAACTACATGTGTATTATTTGCTTCTGATTTTTTCTTAGTTAAGTAGCATTTTATACAAAGCTTCCATGAAGGACCACCTTCTCCTTACACTTACCTGTTTCTGAACCTTTCCTCACTCTGAAAATAGCACAGCCTGTCTTCTATCTGCTTAATCATGCCTCATTCATAATTACTTTGGAATGCTGGAGCTAGAGCTGTGGTTGCAGTTATAAATCTCATCATGCTCTTTCAGTTTGGGCTTTGAAAAGCCAAGGTTTTCATAGCAATTAGGACTGACATGCTAGCAATTTCCACTAATGCTAGTCAGGAGAGTGTGTGTGTGTGAGTCTATGAACATTAGTCTGAAATTCCTCTCTGCTTAATGTTAGGCTGTTTCCACAGTTACCCATATTGTAAAACTGTAACTTTAAATGATGCCAGAGATTACACTAATAATTTGTTAGTGTGACCTAATCTGTATCCATATGTGGAACAGATGCTTTGGCAACCATTTGGATCTTTTGTTGGTTTGGCTCCATAGCTGTATGAGTGTCAAACCTTTCTTCTAATTGTCTTGCATGCACTTGTAATACTAAGAGTAATTCAGAGGCAGTGGAAGGGTTAGAGCAAAGCTACATGAACTGTTGAAGCTGGGACTTTAAAAGCCCCTTGAAGCATTTGAATGCCAGACCTATGTGTCTAATAGCTTTTGTGTTTTACAGGCATTGAAGTGCACACCCTTAATTTGTCTGTTGTTTGTGGTGGTTTTAAAAGCCCTGGAGCATTTAAGGTTTGTCTTCTGTGCACTTGATGATTGTTACTTTTTTAGGTCTGATGAATATTTGCTCCTACTCTTTTTAGGTCAAATGACAGACCTGATTTATGCAGAGAAGGACTTGGTACAGTCTTTAAAGGAATATATCCGAGCAGAAGAGAACAAGCTCTCTCAGATTAAAAGGTAGGGGAGGAGATTCGTGTAATGAAAGGTGACAAAATGTCCTATTTGTGTTCAATCACACCCCACCTTCGTTACCACTCTCTGCTGCTGGATCTTGTTGGTATTTCCTCAGTAGATAATCACAGGGAGACGATAGGTACTAACTTGGTTTAACTTATTCCCATTAACCTACAAGGGTCCCTGCTTCAGATATCACTTAGAATTTTGCTTCTTTGGAAATGGTGCTCTGGTGGGCTCTCCCCACTTTGCCCTGTCCTTGTACCATCGCAGGACTCCTGTAGAGAGGACACATCAGAGTCATATCAGGAGTCTTGTCAGGAGAGCTGAATGCCTCTGTGTGCCAGTGCTCTGTGCTGCCTGTTGTTTCACACCATCAGCCCTGCTTACAAGAGCCAAGTGTGCCAGTGGCATTTACCAAATCTCTGGATTCCTTCCTGTGTTGGCTTTGCTGTCAGGGACAGTTCTCCTGCTTTGATCTCTTCAGGTGCCAACCTGGCTACAGCACATCTCTGATGTTGTCCTGATTGCTTGGATCACTTGAAAGGTTCTTGCTGACAACTGATACTTTGTGTCCCTTAGGAAGATGTTAATGTTTGTTTAGCCAAAAGCAGCATCTACTAGGGTGTGACAGGAGGATAGTCTAAATGAGGTCCAGGTTCAGAAGAGCCAAGTCCCTCTAGGAGTCGTGCTTTCCAAAGAACTTCTGAACTTGAGGCTGTATGTGTCAATCCGACCTTCCTTTGGGAGTGTAGGATGAGAATGGAGCTATGGAGTAGTGAAATGATAGGAATTCTGGTTACATATACATAAAATGTTCTTTTCTTGAAAAGCTGCCCTTTGGAGGCAAAGCAGTCTCCTCTTCATGTATTGGTTCAATCTATGTATAAACTGGTATTTTTAAGGCTCATTACAACTGAGATACATGCCTGCTGTAGTTAGGTTTAAAATACTAAGCAGGGAAATATTTTCCCTTTGAAAGAGACTATTGTAATTAAAAAAACCTCCACTTTATCCTTGTGAACTTGAAAGGTTGAAAGCCAGTTTTGACAGTAAACATGGCAATAATTTGATCTAGATGTGTAATTTGAATGATTTAAGAAGGAAGATGTGCATTCATAAATTGTTCTCCGGCTGAGATGCACATTTCTCATTCCAGCTGGGCTGAAAAAATGGATATACTGACCAGCAAATCAGCCTCCGATCCAGAAGGGTATCTGGCACACCCTGTAAATGCATATAAGCTTGTGAAGCGTTTGAATACTGACTGGCTGGAATTGGAAAATCTGGTTCTTCAGGATACAACAAATGGTAAGGAGTTACAGGGAACTGCTGTGTTCTGGAAAACCACAAACTTGGCTTAAATATTATTGCCAAGTTTCCTTAAAAAACAACTAAGGACTTGCCTTGTATGTACTGATTACCCAAGTGAGTGAAACTTGCAACTGAAACACATCTCAGTCAAGACTCAGAAACTGTTTTATTTAGGGGGAAAAAGGGAGAATGGGATATGCTTAAATGTGTGGTGGCAACTGTTGGGTGTTATGTTCTCTTGTATATAAACTGCTTCATCTGCTTTCCCAGTCTGTTCCTTCTCTTGATGATCATTGTTTTTTCACTATGTTGGTCAGAGAATGAGATTAAGAATCAAAATGAGTCCCATATTGAACTGGTGGAGAAGTTTGTACCAGCCCCAGCGCTAGAGTTGGCAGATGCTGTTGTCAGTCTGTCAAAATCAGAATAATACATGGTTGCTATCATTAAACCTATCCTTCTAAATCAAATGCTTCCAGTACTAATCCATGGGTTTGCATCATTGTCAAGTGTCTGCCTGAATTTGCTTTTTTTTTTTTTTTTTAGGTGGAGGTTTATTTTTACCATAAAGTGAGGGAGAGGTGGTTATGTTTTTCAGGCAGAACACCGCATATTTTCCCTTTCTACTCTGCATATGCTAAAGTTTAGGTACTTGGAAGTTTTTTCCAGACAAGGCTTTTATTGCCTTTTGGAATAGTCATCCTAAATGGAAATAAAATACTCAAGTCTATTGAATAAGTCTGTCACTAATTCTTTTTCTAAAGGCTTCCTTTTCCAATTTGGCTTGCTGTATGACTGGAAATGGTTGGGCTGCATTCCTTCAGTTGATGGCTTCCTCTTCTGCCCAACCAACCTGCTGTGTAACTCTGATGTGTTTACCTAGTGCATTTAATTTTATTTCTGAATATCACCTGGTTTTACTTGTCAGGTTTAAGTCTCTCACTGCGTAAGGCGCTACCCTAGTGAGGGGATCCTGGGTCAGGGTCTCTGTCCCTGGAACTGAGACCTGAAAAACTCTTATGGCTTTAGAGGTTGGAATGCAGAGTTGGAGATCATTGACCAGTACTACACAGTACTACAATCTAAAATCAGTTGTCTCTGTGGATATTGCAGGAGTTCTGATGAAAGCTATTAAGTTTTCATGTCAAAAAGAGACATTACAGGAAAATGAAGATCATTAGATTCACATTGTACGACTGTAATTGTGTGGCTCACGAAAATTGAGGAGTTTAGTTATTTATCCTTTTTTTTTTGCTCATGAGCCATATTTCTTAAAAAGGGACAGAAAACAATGTGTTTATAACTTTTGAGCCTAATAAGAGGCTTTAAATCTGGATTATTTGAAACTCAATTCTCAAGCCAGAGCAGATGTTTCCTCTTTTATGTTACTCTTGTACTGATATTTCAAGCTCTGGAAGTAACATCTTTCCCTTTTACTGCAAAGGATTTATTGCAAATCTTACAATCCAGCGTCAGTTTTTTCCAACTGAAGAAGATGAGACTGGAGCAGCGAAGGCTCTGATGCGCCTGCAGGACACCTATAAACTGGACCCTGAAACTCTCTCTCGAGGGAACTTGCCAGGTGAGTGCACCAAGGTCTCCTCAGCTTTAACAGGAAGGAAGTGGTAACATCCTCAAACTCTCTCCTTTATGAAGAGGATTATGAAGTCCTTTATGAAATGAGGATTAACTGGTTTTGCTACAGAGATGTTTCAGAAAATTTAGAGGAATACTGGGATGTCTGATTATTAGCTGAGTCCTGATAAATGTTTGTTGCTGTTGCTTATGAGACACCTACTGAAACAGGTTATGGTGGCTCCTAATGTGCTGTTTACAAACTAAATAGGCTTCATTGGTGTGTGGGTAGATAAGCTGACACAATGCTTTTAGTTATTATAAGTATTAATAACCATTAATAGTTAACTAAATTTTAAGTCTTATCCATGCATCTTCTGAGCTGGAGCAACTGGAAATCAGTGCAGTCACACTCAACTGGACACCCAGTTTGTTTAAATAAACATCAGCTTGCTTATGCACAAATAGAGATTTCCAGTAAAGAGAAACAAGCTGTGCGTGTAGTCAGGCTTCTCTGATCATCTAACAGTGTTAACCTGTAGGTTAGGTGAAATCTGTTAAGATGTTAGTCTGCTCTGCCTTTCTCTACAACAGAAAGTACAATAGCTTACCACTGTAACTTCTGTTAAACTTCTCTTTGTTTCCAAAGGAATGAATTAGAATAAAATTTAGATAGACTTTACTCTTTAATTCTCATGGCGATCACTTTAGTACTGAACCTAAAATATTGTCAAAGCATTGTTTCTTAGAAACATTTTTGGATAATAAAAGTGTGTATTTACAGATACTTCTTAAGGCAAAGGTGCTTCTGTGTGGATTGCTGAAAGCTATCTTTTTGTTTTTAGGAACAAAATATAGATCCTCCCTGACAGTTGGTGACTGCTTTGGCATGGGGAAGACAGCCTACAATGATGGGGACTATTACCATACTGTGCTCTGGATGGAGCAGGCCTTAAAACAGCACGATGAGGGGGAGGATACAACAGTCAACAAAGTAGAGATCCTAGATTATCTCAGCTATGCTGTTTTCCAGTTTGGGGACTTGCACAGAGCCATGGAGCTCACCAGGCGGCTGATATCCCTCGGTAAGAACAAAGACCATGTTATTTTAGGTGGGGAGTGTTGCCAGCAGCAGAGCTGAGAACAGTCGTGGCCCATCCACATTGGTAAGCTGACTGGAAAGGATATCCTGACAGATGACTTATAATAAATGTGGGTCTTGGAAAAACATCTATTTATATATGAAGTATTTTTAACAAGCTGTCCCATGGTCCATGCTGTTGTTACCCAAGGCCCCAATGTGTCTGACTGCACTCACTACCTGTGTGCTTTGCTGCAGTGTACTGAGGTGCTGTGTTTGGCAGTGGTTAAAGCCTTGCTTGTCTCAAGTGGAGATCAAGACTATCACAGACTTAGGCAGTGCTGCACCTTCTGTAAAGTCCTACTGACTTTACATATTCCTCAGTGCAGGTACTCCTATCCAGCTTTGCCTACTTCCTGCATTGGAAAGGTCTGTCCTCCTCATGTAGAGCTAAGATTCACTGTGTTAGGTATTTCATGGGTTTTTTAATGAGCTGTGGTTCTTAGTTTAGATATTAGCAGCATCCTGAGAGTGAGTGAAACCTTCCTGTTGAAAAATATGTATTAGTCTAATTTCCACAGACACTAGAATTCTTAAATTAAAATTTACAAGAATATGAGTATGTATTGAATCTAGCTCCCTCTGCAGTGGGGTTTAGCACTGATAGCAGAATGCAAATCCTTATCAGCAGTAAACAGTGGAATACACTTGGTAGTCCCCTCTGGAAGCAGCAGCTTCCTCTGCTCTGGGCTCAACTTCTGTATCTGGCCACTATTACCCTGTGCTCTAATGACTGCAGTGAGCATTGGGGTTGGTTCCATGAGATAAACACAATAAAGTTGAGAAGGCCAGAAGGGAAAGAATTGGTTCTAGGTGGTAGCATCCAGAAACACAGGTGAACAAGGAATTGTTCCTTCTTAAGTTATCTGGGGTAAAGGTCTATTGATGATGTTTATTGATTCATACAAACATCATTAATTAATCACTGATATGTCCAAAGATGCTAGTGATCCAGGCTCCCTCCCATATAAACCTGTTAGAGCTACAGATGGATGCTGTAGGTGGGCTTAAGGTGATAACACAGACCTTAGAGCTTCCCAACCAGAGAGAAGTCTTTGGGACTGACGACTGTAGCTGGATTCCATCACTGTCCTTGGTTAAAGTGTGCTTGTGCAATGTGGGTGAGGAGCACGATGGAGAGGAGGGGTGCAGCAAGGAGGCTACCTTGGTCTCTGCTCATGAGCTCTGTGATCTGCTTATCTTGGGTAGAACTGGTCAGAAAATTTGAGAGAAAAGGAGCAATGCGAAGAACAAAAGCTTCTGTTCTTTTTCTTGGAATAAAAGTTTTGTGATGGGTTCTTCCAGAAAGGATTCTTTTGTATCCTGTGTGCACCTCTCCTTTGTGAAGACAGAAACTTCCCAGTGTTGATTTTCAGTGCAGACTGAAGCCAGTGCCTTTGTTTGCCTGCTAATGCTTTAGGAATGGAAGAATTGTTGCTGTCTTGATACAGGGACTTGTTTGTACTAACAGTTCCTGAGTTTGCAAAAATCACCATTTCTGTTTTTCTCCCAATGAAGACAGCACTCATGAGAGAGCAGGCAGTAATCTGCGGTACTTTGAGAAGCTGCTGGAGAAGGAAAGAGAGGAGAAGGAGAAAGAAAAGTCAGTAAACAAGACTGTGACAACCACAGAAGCCATGGTGCAAAGTGGAGCCTATGAGAGACCTCTCGACTACTTGCCAGAGCGTGATATCTATGAGGCCCTTTGCAGAGGTGAAGGGGTGAAAATGGTAAGAGACAAGAATTTCCTGACTATGCTGCCTGTGCATAAGGGTGGTCAAGCTTGGTGGGACATGTTATGTTTTTTCCTTCTGTGAAGCTGTTTTTTAAGGAAAAAATTGAGTTTGGTTCTGTCCAGGCTGAGATTTGTACGTTATCTCTTGGCTTCTCAATCTTCAGCTGTTACACACAAACAGCTCTTAGCTATACCTCTTAAAGGTTGTTGAAAATTGATTCTTCTCAGTCTGTCTACTCAGCTTTTTCAAAGTCAACTGTACAGATACACAAGGATTATGTGTATACACAAGAGCTGTTTACACTTTACCACGCTTAGGGAATCACATTATTCCTTCCCTTTTACATCTTGGGCATGTTCTTCTGGAGGGACTGTTTTGACCAAGTGATTTCCAGTACCTCTCAACAAACATGGCTTCAATTCTTAGTCCAGGGAAAAGAACCAGTTTATTTCATCTGCACAGTCTTAATTATAAGAACCAGGGGTTTTTTTACAGCTGACTGCTTGTGCACTTCTTAATCTGTAACTATTGTGATTTAATTCCCCTAAAGGTTAGTGTTTCAGATGCTGCTCAGTGGTGTTTGGAACAGGATATCTTGTTTTTAATTGCAGTAAATTGCAGAATCACTCTTGTTTACCTCTTGTGTCTTCTGGTCACCTGATGGCTTTTACAATATATGTGGAATGAAGCTCATCTTCTTGTCTTGCCTGTTTGAAGTTCAAGAAAAGTGTTTGAGCAAACAATGCTTTGTTTGGCATTTTGTTTCAGACACCTCGAAGACAAAAAAGGCTCTTTTGTAGGTACCATGATAGAAACCCTCATCTGCTCATAGCTCCCTTTAAGGAAGAAGATGAATGGGACAGCCCTCATATTGTGCGATACTATGATGTCATGTCTGATGAAGAAATTGAGAAAATTAAACAGCTAGCTAAGCCAAGGGTAAGTTTCCCTTTTCCCATCTCACTAATGACTGCTAATTCCATGCTTCACTCTCTATTAGCAAGGACTAGGCAAAGGATTCGAAAGATCTGGTTTCTTACTACAGATGATACACTGCAGCTGTGAGCCTAAAGATTTCAAAACTGCCTGGTGATGTAGGACCATAAAGCCCAGGCTCCCAAAGGTATTTATGCATTGTTGCACTTAATTATGCAAAGTTCTCAATAAATGGCTTAGAAAGCTTTTAAGAAATTAGAGACTATATTTGAAAAAGTAAATGGCTGACTTAAAATGATGGGAGTAGGTGTGCAATATGCCTTAAGTCTGCCTTTTGAACTGGAGCCAAACATAAATGAAATTTGAAAAGCCCAAATCTCAACAGAAGTGGAAAGAAAAAAAATGTAAGTTGTGCTAGAATAATACCTAGAGTGTTGAGGGTTTTTTGTTTTGTTTTTTTGGTTTTTTTTGTTGTTTGTGTAACCTGGAATCCACTGCTTCTGTTATAAACCATAGGTGTTCCCTGTTACTCGTGATATGAGTTCTGGTGACTCTGCACACAATAAAAAAAGCAGCTACCTCATGCAAAGCTAGTAATTATCTGTTTTTTCTGGAGGTGGAACTTCCTGCCTAACTGTCATCTTTCTGGCAAAAAGAAGTATGGCAGTGTAATAGTAGTAGATGCCACCTTAGTTTTTCTGTCAGGTTTGAGCAGAATGTAAAACTGAACAAATCTTTGCTTATAGAGGAGTGGTTCATTTTAGCACTCTTTGGGCTACTGCTATGAAATATGGTACTAAAACTCCAGTGAAGATTTACCCTTCTTGTAAGTATTTCTAACTGTAAGTATGAGTAGTTAGATTGTGAAACTGATGCTTCCCAAGAACATTAATAATTTGGGATGTTTGTGAAGCTGGACTTCTATGACTACCAGCCAGCTATGGAAGTGTTGGCTGAACACTCCTGTCTCAGTGAGGACTCTCACCTCCATAAACGGAGAACTTTTCCTATTACATCATAGTAGAAAACTTCAAGAGCTTCAGATAAAATGGAAGCATTCACATAGAGCATATCCCTTAATTTATTTTGTCAAATAAAGCACTGTCTAAAGACAGCAATTTTTTTTGTTTTTCCTTTTTATTCAAAGTTTTATGGAAAGTCCTAATTTTTTGGTCTCTGAATTTTGCGTATATTACTAATGTCAGAGGAATTTTTCATGTAATCTATGTAGTGTAGAACTGCAGTCAGTCCCTAAAAGAGCATGTAAATATTATAGCCTTAAGATTCAGATGAAATTTGTCAATTTTAAAAAAGCAACCATTTTCTATGAGTTATTTTTTCTAAACCTATGTATAGCTCAGCTGCAGGAGTGACTTAAAATTCTGCAGTACTACTGAAAGAATGGAAAATGCAAGTGCTGTAATTAGATGGTCCTTAATAAATACAGCTTAATTTTAGCCTAAAAATTTTAGTTAGTGGTCATGGAAGCTTTCAGACAGAACTGTGAAGTTATTTTATTTTAGGCTCAGAAAGATAAGCACTTTCTTTATTCTAAAATGCTTTTGCAAGAAATTTTTACTTTTGAGTCCAAGGACTTCAACATTATCTGCAGTTTACACTTGCCAATACTTTTTGTAGAGAAAGAACATCTGTATGTGATTGGGAGTAGCTGCAGTTGAGTTGCTTTTTATGCTTGTTTTGCAAAATGCAATCACTGTTATTCAACTTCCAAAAAGTAGATCCAGTTTTTCAGGCAATCCATCAGAACTGCCTGGGGAGGGTCAAGAAAATTCTTAGCTCTGTTGATGTGGATGGCATTGAGGCAGGTCTGCCATCAAAGTATGAGAACCATGTTCCCAAAATTCTTAATGTTACCTGCGAGCCAGGAATGTCTGAACAGGCAAGAATATGGCATGAAGTGGGGAGCCATGAATATCTGAGGTCATGCTGTAGGGTTTCAGCAGTGCAGAATTTCAGAAGGAAATAACAACGGAGAGCTTGCTAAACTAAATAGACTCTGAAACCATCAGTGAAGCTTCTGACCAATGAAGGGCGTTATGACGATTTTTCAATGCAAATGCCTCTTAAAAGACTGATTTCTCCACTCTGAAAAGAGGAAGCCTTACATTTATCAGTTGGTAAAAGCAACTGAGATGTAGATTGTGTGTCTTAAAAGAAGAAACCTGCCTATCAGAGCAGATAGGGAATAATATCAAGGCAGTCAGGCTTCTTTGAGTTCTGATTTATTTAGATCATATGCTAGGTGCAGAAATCAAGGAAGCATATACAAGCTTGAAAATGGCAGCAGAATGAAAAGTTTGGGAAGCAAAATATATATCCTCAAAGCTATGCTTCACTATACCAGTGAAGAACAACACTCAGTCAGCCTGGCTCTTCTGTTACGATTTATACAGGAGAAATCTGGAACAAAATAACAGTGAGTCAGAATTACAGCAACAGCTGTGCCAAGAACTCTTGTATAGGGACTAGACAGCTGACATGGATTGGAAAGCTGTCTGGAGACTTATTTGAGGAAAAACAAAGGAAATAATGACTGCATGCTCTGAAGAAGATGCAGATGAAAAGGCTTTCTATGACATATAATTAAGTGGAAGAAAAGAGGTATGACTTAGTGTGTTTGTGGTTGGTGGGAGTTAAATTTAAATGTGGTCTGAGCTTACAGTCAAAGAAAGGAGTGTCTCAGTTCTTGTTCTCAGCTGCAAGAATGAAACCAAAGTGACCAAAGTATTGTTAGCAGTCATCTGTCACTCTGACACCAAGCAAACTTCATCAGTTTTGCCAAGTTCCATTTTTTTTCCTACAGATCTGGTGAAATGGCCTAAATGTGATGATACTGTTTAAAATGTGTAGGTGTGCTGTGCTTTTGCAGAGTTACCTTCATCATGTAATAACATCTCAAACTGTCTCAGAACTAGATGTTCCAGGCATCTTTCAGCTAGAAAATTTGAGCATGGGAATGTCGAGAGTTGTCCTCAGTTTTCTGCCATTGGAGATTTGCTTGCCCCATAATTTGTAACTCATTCTGTAAAAGTTTTCACTTGTTACTTTACATCTGAGAATGAGGTTGGGTTTTTAGTCCACATGAGGAGCAGGCTGATTAAATGCATGAACTACCCAATGATTTTCTCTTTGCCAGGAACTTGGCCTTCATATGTTGTTAACTTTTCTTGTTCCCTCTTGCTAATATGGACTCCAGCTGTTTAAAAAAAGTTCCTTCAAAGCATGTTCAGCAAGCAACTTATGGATTTAATCAATATCATGGCTTGTGAAGTCAATCAGACTCTTTTTCCAGGATCAAATGCAGGTGATGGATTGTACTTGTGTTTCTGCATGTGTTGTTTTAGAATGAAATCAGATCATGTTCTAGGTTGAAGTTCTTTCATCCAATGAGATACTGAAGTTGGACAGATCAGGTGTTGATTTTGATAAGATGAAAGAAATTTTCTGTCCTGTAGCTGATGTGTTTCTTCCCCTTTGGGTTTTTTTTTTTTGGCACAGCTGGCACGAGCCACAGTACGTGATCCCAAAACCGGTGTCCTTACAGTGGCTAGCTACAGGGTATCCAAGAGGTAAGCAGAGAGAAGGGTTTAGCTTTAAGGTTTTTGTGCTTAACAGCTGTTGTCTGCTACCTACTATGTCTGAAAACTTGAACTGCTTTGCATGTAACCAAAGCTTCCCCAACAAATGCATGGAAAATTGCTCTTCTGGCCATCTGACAAAGGGCAGATGAATCCTTCTGCCTTGAGAAATGTGGTGTGGTGGTTGGTATTGTAAAATAATGTGTTTCTATTTTCTTCCCTTAGCTCATGGTTGGAAGAAGATGATGATCCTGTTGTGGCCAAGGTGAATCGGCGAATGCAGCAGATCACAGGGTTAACAGTGAAAACAGCTGAGCTCTTGCAGGTTGGTGCACGGGCTTCATTCTGGTGGAATTACCTGCTGGTTAGGTTGGTCTGGTGCAGACGGATGTTTTCCATGTGTGTGCCAGGCAGAGAAGGGTGGAGATACCAAAGAAATAGAAGATTAACTTTGTGCAGGAATCTGAGATTTGCCTGTTTGTTCTGAGGGAAGTGCCTGCTGCTTGTTTTTCAGGTCTGCAAAAGCTGAATTTCTGTCCTAGTTCAACCTTTCTAAGACCCAAATATTTTTTTGTAGTCTCATATGAATTCTGATCTCTGAATGGCTGGTGGGGAGAAGAGTGCTAGTAGTACAGCACTGCCAGAATAGCTGTATCTTAGCCTATTCACTGTTTCTCTTCCTCCATGCTCCTTCAATTCCTGTTCCAGAGCCTGATTGAAATACTGTTGATTACAGGCTATCCATAGAAACCAGGTAATTGTGTAGTGATCTGCGGGACACATTAAATACAGCCTTAGAGTAACTAAAATATGTTATGTGATCATAAAGTAAGTGAAGAGGTGCTTTTAAGTTAATTTTCTGTGATTCTGGAGAGGCATTTGTATGTAACAGATCATTCATGAGTGGCACAGACTCCAGTTCTGTCCCCTAGGCTGGACCCACAGAGTTGCACACATTCATCTGCCTCCTCCTCAGAGGAAGGAAGCAACAGTGTGGTGAAACTATTGCTGCTGACTGTTAAACAGGCTGTTGTAGTGATAAGTACAAACCCTCGAACTATGAAAGGGAAAAAACACTCAAGCTGTTTCTCATCTGAGTACCTCAGTTCT
The DNA here is from genome assembly GCA_013397115.1 of Edolisoma coerulescens. Taxonomy (NCBI): domain Eukaryota; kingdom Metazoa; phylum Chordata; class Aves; order Passeriformes; family Campephagidae; genus Edolisoma; species Edolisoma coerulescens. The sequence continues at coordinate 660,045 of VWZW01006995.1, forward strand.
GGCAATCTAAAAATAAATTAAGTGTACTATAGATAATAATCTTGCCACAAAGTGCTGTTTCTCAGAGCATGCTTTGGATTTCTGAGAGCAAGTGCTGTTCTGCAGCAATCACTTGCAGTTCAGTAGATACTTACGTGCTTCCTTCTTCCATGCTGTAGGTTGCCAACTATGGAATGGGAGGGCAGTACGAGCCACACTTTGATTTTTCTAGGGTAAGATCACACTTGCAATTATTTCTTAGTGGGGTGGGGAGGAGGGAACAGTTTGGTCTGAGAGAACTTTCAAAACTGTTTTCTGTTAAAGCATTTAATATGTAGGCCTGTTGCGTGGATGGATTATGAATTCTGAAAAGCCTTTGCACTGCCTTCTCTGATGCTGAAAGTTCAAGAGAATAATGAACAAATCTCCCTGCTTACTTTTGGGACCTTGATTCCTTGCACAGTACAGAGACACTAAAAGAGTCATGCAGCACTTGAATGTGCTCTTTCCATTGTTTTATTTGTAAACTGAGGTCTGCAAGCCCTGGGTTATGAGGGCTTTTTTCCATTAGGCTTCCAAGTTCAGTGATGTTGTCCAAACCCTGGTTTGCTGGGTGCTTTAAAGCATTTTGCAGGAGCTGACTGAGGAGGAGATATCTTTCCACCTCCCTTCAGAAAAGTAAACATTATGGAAATCCTCATGGGTTGTACAACCCTTCTGGCAGACCCCTGAGAGTGGCTGCAGAACTCTCAGGGTTGCCTGGGTTGGTGTTGAGGGCAGTGCTCCCGCAGCAGGTGGATGTGCAGGTGGTGGTGCTGGGTCTTCATGAGGCACTAGAGGGCTCTGCCTGGCAAAGAACAGCTCTGGTTTGCTGTGAGTGGGGAGAAAAGAGCAGATTCTTAATAATGACCCTAAACAAGTTCATGAACATGCTAATCATACTGAAGAGCTATGGCGACTGGTAACTTCAAATATAAAATCCATCTGATGCCTTGATTTCTGTGGTATTTCAGTGGAATCTGGCATAATTCAGATTGTCCCAGTGGTTTTACCTGGTAGGAGGGATTGCTGCAGCCAGAGCACACAACCCAATAATTGACTGCAGAATTGAAGCTGCCCAACTTAGCACTGTTTGAAAAATTAAAAAATTCCAAGTTTCAACACTATGGAAGCTTGTATTCATTAGCTTTGGCCTGTTGTGAGAATTTTCCTCTTAACTTTAAGTCTCTTTAGTTTCCGGAGTTGAGCAAATGCTCTTAAATTCTTTTCAAAGCCTTTGAACTCAAGGACCTCAGACATCCTATTGGCCAGTGTGGACTTTTGGATTAGGAGCTGGAGCAGAACTCCACTTGGAACATAACCTTGGCTGCAGTTGTCAGCTGAGGCAAGGCAGTTGCAGTGGTTGCCACAGTTTTGGTCTGGTCCTGCAGGCTCTCTGTGCATCACAGACTTTGTGTTGAAATATAGAGGTGCTGCTGTGTCTCCCTAGCTTCTGAGCAGCCTTGAAGCTTTTTGTTCCTTTGCAGTTCTCAAATAGAGGCACTTCAGTAGCTGCCTATTACAGCTTGGAGATTTTATTGGTTGTTCAAGTTAAATTTTTGCGGTTGAAGTTCAGAAATTCATGGTTGGACCTGGGTTTCACAGCAGTGGCAATTAACCAGGGAATCCCCTGTATCTCAGTGGTCTTATGTTGGCTTTTTTGTTTTGGATTTGCGTATGCAAGTCTTGGGGTTTTTATGAACCCATTTCAGGAAAGACCATTTATTTATTAAAATATGCTTCAAGCAGATTGAACTATATCATCTTAAGCATGGTGGCTGTGGTTTTCCTTGCTGTTTGTCTTTTTCGATACTGATTTATTGTTTTCTTTAAATGTTGAACATTATTGCTTTTGTGTGTAAAAATGTACCTTGATGTCTCCTGACTGGAACGACTTCCTGGCTATTAGCAATGTAAATAAATTTCTAATTTCATTTTTTTGAAGGCAAGAAAGATACTGGTATTCTAGATGTTCTTTCTGCTTCTACACTGGCACCAGTGTGATCTCAACTTCAACAAATGAAACTCAATGTTTATTATAGAGTAAAGACAATTTGATCTTTTTGATGTGGTCTTTAGTCCTAGACAGGCAACCACCTGAAACTACTCTATAGTTTTGTCTGCTGTCAAAACATGCATTTGCTCTTCTCATGACAGTATTTCTTTGAGTTGCTACATTTACATGAATCTGTGTTATCTAAAGTCCACTGAAGATTAGTTTTTTGTATTCACCTCAGTTGTTAGCTTTGGATCAGTGCCCAGAACAATAATGGCCTGTTGTTGACCTTACTTGGATAACATCTGTGCCACAGGCCCTGCAAGCATTGCTTCTATTCTCCCTTCAGAATTGTTCAGTGCAGCTTCTCCTCATCGCATCCAAGTGTTCTGTGCATGCAGCTGTGCACCCTGGCTGCAACTTGTGATGGCTTTAATGTTGCCCTGTATCAATTGTCCCCTTTCTATTCCAACTCTTTAAATTGGGCTTGAGGATCTCTGCAGAGCTGCACATATGTAGCTCTAGTGAGAGCCTGTTAGGAACCCCAGTTAAAGTTGTTGTCTGTTGCAGCGACCCTTTGACAGCACACTCAAAGCGGAAGGAAATAGGCTAGCGACGTTTCTTAACTATGTAAGTACCTCTGTCTGTCTGCTGTCTGGGAGCTTGAAATTTGCAGTTATTCTCATTTAATTTTATAGAAAGATGAGCCAGATGCTTTCAAGCGGTTAGGGACTGGAAATCGCGTGGCCACTTTTTTAAACTATGTAAGTATGATGATCCTTTATGCATTGAGTGTAACTTTAGTAGCATCTTATTTACAGCTTGTGCAGTTGGTTATTTGTAGAGATTTCCTGGCATCTGGCAGTAGGGATTTCATTATTCTTGCAGCATCAGGTGCTGTCCCATCTGAATTGATAGAATTCTGGTGGTATTTCACCTCAGAGCAGAAAATTTGAATCTAGTACCCATCTTCTCCTTTTGGCCACTCTGCTATGGAATCTTTTACTTAATTGGATTCCATGGGGGAAGAGGAGAATTTGGCTTATTTCCCAAAGGGAAATACTTGGGGTACTCATGCGGTATGCTGTTGGAGAACTTGACTATCAGCCAGTTAATGTGACACAGTCATATTTTTCCACCACTGTTTGACAGCACTTGATGTTGTGGTCTGTCAGCCTCTTCCTCGGCTGTGTGGCAAAGCCAGAGTTGCTCAGTTGCTCAACACAGCTGCTGCTTCAACAAATGGAAGGAGGCCGAGCTGATAACTTGGTGCAACTGGGTTACAAGTGCAGATTTGAAAGATTCATTCGTTGCATGCATTATACAGCTCACAGACCACGTACACTGGAATCCTAAACATTGCTGCCACTGGGAATAATGGCCTTGTTTTCACAATAGTCTTCTGACACTATTTATCTATCAACCTATACTCACTATATCTTTAGGATCACCTCATCCTCTGCGTTTAAGATTTGAGTGATATAATTTAAATATTTTGTCACAGAATTTTAAATTTGATGGCTGACATCGTATTTTGAGAGTGAAATGCAGCTCAAAAGAGAACCAGAAACACTTTCAGCTTGATATGGCGGGGAGGGAAATAATCTTCAAAACAAGGAGTAAGATGGGTAGCTGTGAAATATTCTCCTGCAAAGAGATTTTAATTTTAAATTGAGTCAATCTTTATGTTGTTTGCTTCTCAGAATTTTGGACAAGCCTTGATTTAGAGGGAACAATACACATCTTCTCTGCCAGTTGTACGTGGTCAAAGGCAATTTGCCCTTGTTTGTCTTGTGTAGAACACATAAGACATCATACATGTACCAACACCCTTACTAAAAAGAGTGGTTGTGTGGCTAAGATATCGGTATTAACTTGCAAGACTGCATGCACATGCTTTCTAGTTGGAAGGGGCAAAAACCTGTGCACCTTTGGCATCTTATGCCCTTTTATTGTAGGTACCAAGCAGGAGGACGCCAGAGTGGTAATAAAATCTGCTTTAAACAGAAATCCAAGTTACAATAGGGATTGGGGGGACTTGGGGAGTGTATTAATAATAGTTTTAAAATTTGGTGGGAGCTGGATCTGACTAATTTGTTTCTTTTAATTAGAATCTGACCCAAAGCTTACTGAATTCAGTGGAAAGACATTCTATTTTTAATGGGAGCATTTCCAGGAACTTTGGTGGGTTTCGAGTCAAGTCTAGAATTTACAATAAATCCATTATTATGATGAATTCAATAGGGTTAAATTCATTCCAGTGTAGAAGGGCAAAGCATAAAGATATATGGTTTTCTTTAGAGTCACATAGTTGTAGCTGTTGAAGCTTGAGCTGCCTAAAGCACTTGAAATTGCGTAAGACTGCTGGTGAACAGCATAGCAACAGTGCCGAAAGAGAGGCTTTCTAATAGTTTGTGTAGTTTTTGAAGTGGTTGACCAAGATGCATAAACTAAATTAGGAAAATGAGTTCCAAAGGCATGGTTTCAATTTGAGGAAACATGTGGTTTAACAGACACTTGTTTTCCTAATTGGATCATAAAGTGGAATGAAATTCTTGAAACCAGCTTACTCTGAAGTCCTTTCTCTTGTTCTAGAGTATTAAGTTATTAACATTGTAGGTACACAACTTCTAGTGGCTATTTGAAATAGATGATATATAATCTAGGCAATATATATCTAGACATACATAATCTGGACAAAAGCCTTCAGCTGAAATAAAATCTTTCAGCAGCAGGTACTGCTTCTTCTGCAGTTTGTGCTAGTTGAAGTGCACCTTCCTCATCAGTGCTGCTTGTAGAGGTGCAAGTGGAAATTTCGGGCCTTGGGGCACTTCAGCTTGTGGGACTGTATAAAAAGCCTTGTAAATGGACAGTTTGTGGACTTTGTTTTCTCAGATGAGCGATGTAGAAGCTGGAGGAGCTACAGTTTTCCCAGATTTTGGGGCAGCAATATGGCCCAAGAAGGTAAAGTCTGTTTATGTGTTTGGGTTTATTCCTTCTCTCTCCAGTTACTGTCTCTCCCTCCGCACAGTCCGTGTAACAGCTGATGTGACAAGTGCACTTCATTGCAGCTGTAGTGATCTTGCAGACTTAAGGGCATCTCCCTTTGTTGGTAATGTATGAAGTGAACAGTTTCTCTGTACAGCTGTTTTTAACAAAGTAAACTTGTGTTCAGTAGAATTCCTCTGTACTCTGAACATGGCTGAGTTAGAACAGGACTAAGAGTTTTTCATGTGCTGTTGATGGTGACCTGTTTAAGTGCTTCCAGCTGCCTGCAGCTGAATCCATAGGCATCCCCCTCCCCTTACTGTAACATGGTTATATTGACTAGGTTCTGACTAATCCAGATCTGATCTCGCTTTTCAGGGAACAGCAGTGTTTTGGTACAATCTCTTCAGAAGTGGTGAGGGGGATTATAGAACAAGACATGCAGCTTGTCCAGTACTAGTAGGGTGTAAATGGGGTAAGTAATACTTCTTTAGGAACAAAGGCTCATGTATGTAAAGCTGGGGATATACTGACCTCTTATAAAAGCATTTAATAAACCTAGGTGTTGCCATTTCAACTACTGGAATCATTTGGCCATAATGAAGTTTCCTGCCATTGTCTCATGAAGTATTAAGCAGCTGCATTGTTCAGCTATAGCTTTTCTAGTGAGTTTTTGTGTCAATGGCAGCACAAAGTGTAAGACTGTCATTGGGTTTGTGTAATGTATCAGTATCAGAATGACTTGAATTAAGACTTGGTTAGAATTGGGTCTATTCCTACAAAGATCTGTGCGTAGTTCTAGCTGCAAAAGGATGAGAGCTCCTTGTAAGCTAAATGGGAGTCTCTGGACACCAGGAATTCCTGCTTCCTGCTGAAAGTTTTTCAAGCTTCATGTCATCTATTCCCATACCCATATTCCCTCAGCCTCCAAAGTATTCCCCTGGAGTGTCAGAGCATGTTGACTGTCAGTGATACCAGCCCCAGAATACACTGCTCTGTTAGTGTTGGCTCCAGAATTATGGATTGGGGAAGATCCTTTCTTCCCCAGTTTTTGCATCTTTCTATGTATTTTCCCTTGGGTGAGTAGAGAAGTGTAAGCATGGATCCCCAAACTGAGAGATTTTACTTAAAGTATCCATCTAGGTTGTGATGATAACCACACTGGGTACATGGTGATAACTAATTCCAGTTCCCTGTTTCCACAGTTTCAAATAAATGGTTTCATGAAAGAGGAAATGAATTCTTAAGACCTTGTGGGAGAACAGAGGTTGACTGAATGCCAGCCTGCTGCAGACCTTTGTTTCTGTCTCCTTTTCTACTGTTGTTTGTTCCAGTTCATTTCTAAGAAATGATCCATCTTTTTCTCCAAGAGTCCTGGCACTTTACAACAAAAGAACAATAAAATATGTAACACCTGTGAAAGAAAGTAAATGGCATTGTACACATCCTTGTGTTTTGGTTGTGGTTATTTCCACATTTTCCCTGCCTTCCTCCCCAAAGTCTTCCTCTGTAGTAGTGGTGCAAACAGTGCTGTGAGCAGTTCTGTTTCTTTGGGTGCTTGGTCTTGTGCCTTTTGTACCTCAGAAGATTTAGATGTTAAATATTTCTTTGAACCAAAGTTGGTTTTTTAAAAAGTTTTGTGTACATGTTGGTTTCATTGTATTTCTATGGATCACAAGTTTTAAAGCAAAAATAAATGTTCTTTCCATAAAGTGATTCTCTATTTGGAGTCCTTGATTGGTGCATCAGTGTTTGGTTTTAGGGAACAGTGGGCCTTTACTTTTTCTTCTGAGGGCCTGTTGCCTTGTTGCCCTTTTCCTGTAGAAAATACATCATGGTTTTGGACAGTATTTTGTCTAAAACTCCAGTACACAAAACAGAACTGTTGTACCTCCTACTGAAACTGGAAGGGTGTAATTTGTGTATTGAAACTCTAATGTGTCCTGGGAGCAGAGAGGCTGCACATTTTATGCCAGTGGCAACTGTGATCTCAGTGTTTTACACTTCTGAGAAGCCTTGTCCTGTGGTGTTAACTCTCCTTGCATGAGGTGCTGTTTTTGACACAAGCAGTTAGAAAAATCTGAAGCCTTTCAAGAATGTTGATAGCCTTGACAATCCCTGATTCTAAAAGCAGGTATCTGCTGATGGAACAGTGTTTTTCCCACAGGTGTACCTGGACTCAGCACCTATGCAAAGCAGTAGGATGTTTTGCAAGCAAATCTTGATATACTTTTGTAGACTGGAGGAGGTTTTTGTCATGCCCTTCAGACAGGCTGGGAATAATCCTGCCCTGTGATCCTCCTTTGCCCTTTTGCTCTCTTAACATGTGAGTATTGGCCCCAAGCCAACACATGGAGGACTGAAATGAAGTCCCATTTCTGAATTATTGACGAGGAAATGAGAGTTAATTGCTGAAAAAAAAAAAAGGCAAAAGTTATGGAGAAACAGGTAAGTGTTTCAGAAATGCAGGAACTTGGTGTTAGTACCAGGCTGTGCAGGTGCATTGACTTTGGATCTCTCCCTGGCTGTGTGTAGTTTGGGCCTGACTTCATGGGACTATGGATGACTGCGGGTGAACTGAAAGCCACAATTGGTAATGGGTTGTACAACCATAAGCTAGTGCTTAAAGACATGCTTGGGTGATAGTTAATGTACCAATGCATGGAACTGGCTTGAGGAAGTGAAAGAAACTTCAATTGCACTGAAATATCCACTTGCAGTCAGGGTTGTCATGTGACCAAGGCTGGTTTGCTTTGTGCTTCTGCATTGCCCTGTGTTGTGCAAAGACTGAGTGAGGTAAGGCTTCACACAGGTGTTGGGCAGGGTTAGAAGTAATTCCCCTGCTGTCTTCTTAGGAGAGACTTGTGGAACCAGGAGAGTTTTACATGCTAGATATAATAAATGTCATAAATTTATTCTACCAGTATTAAAGCAATGTGGCTCAGCAATGCATCTTCATGTGCTTTTGTATTTTATATGTGAAAAATTGATGAATTTGAGGGTTGTAGCTTCATTTAGATGCAGCATGCACCTGTACTCACTAAAGCTTTAATTTTTCTGTTAAACATGTAGAACTGATTGAAGAGAGAGGCCTTGCATTGTCCAGGCAGAGACTTGCTGAGCTTAAGTTGTTAATAGTACTGAAATGAGAATTTAGACTTGCAACTAAGCTTTGTGTGAATACTTACAGCAGGTAGCTGTAGGAACTGCAATTTTTTTTTCCTAGAAGTTTTGAAGACGCAGCACAGCAGAGCTGAATAGCTGCTCTCTAATCTCCCTGGGCACTCCTTTGCTTGCCATGAATTTTGTGGTTGCTGGCTGGCTGTTCAGAATATCTCACTATTGACCTCCAGTTTTCTTAGTAAAATGTCTCAGCATAAACTTGGGAAATAAGGAGTTTTGCTTTGTAACAAAGTATTCAACATATCACAGTCTTGCAGATGTGAAGAAGTGACCATGAGCCAAAGCCACAGCCTCAGGTTAGAACACTCTGGGTTTCAGGGGAAGGAAGAGGAACCTACTTAGACTTTGTCAACGTGGTATGTTGACAGATAAAGTTCACATCAGGACTCTGGCCAGAAACTGCACATCCCACTTCTGAAATAGCGTAGTTGGCTGGGAAATACCATTGCTAACTGTGTGTCATCATACTGAACTTCTAAAGATAATTTTACTTGCTTGTTTTCTCTGGGAAAAATCCTATTCTGTCTTCTCAGTTGTCTTTGACCTTGCTCCCATCTAAAGTAGGAGGCAATGAGTGTGGATGCAGAACTGTCTGAATGCCAAGCTGCTTTTGGTGCTGTGTGCAGGATTTGCTTACTGCTAATCTGATCTGAAGATAGTTAATAAGTATAAATTTGAGAGAAAAGAGCATATGTGGCTTGTGAGATGCAGGAACCTCCCAAGCATATTTCTGTAGTCTGTCGCATTATACTCCCTATTCTGTCTCCTATCATTGTAGAAGATGAACAGAATATGGCAGTTAGCCTAAATTTAAACCTATAGTATAGTTCTTAGACCAAAATCAAAGAAGTTTCAAATGTTGGACCAAATCAGCCTTCCTGCATCTAGGCACACAGAGTTCCTGCCAGTATATTACTGGTAAGGGAAGTACTTAAGTCTTGTTGAGACTGAAATAGTTTTTCTCCTGACATCATGTATGCTCTTCTTTATTTCACAGGGTTTAAGTCCTTAGCACAGATATTGACAGATATTGCAGAGGCTGATTCTGGACCAGTAGCTACCACTCACTTTGAAGTGCTTTGGACCTTTTCTGGCCACATCTGGTGGAATTAGCTGGAGATGAGGTCAGCAAGGTGCTGCCCAATATGACATACTGGTGAAGGCAGACACCATATGAGCTCTTATGGAAAGATAGTTTCTTATCTTGTGTAGCTTTTGTAGTCATAGGAAGAACAACCACCCCCAGTCCATGCCAGTAATCCACATCCTGGCCTGAATGCTGCTTAGGGAGATAGATACTGTGTCACTGAGCAGTTGTGCAGCCCTCCAGCTTGGTTAGGAAATCACCCAGAATATTCATGTTCAGCTGAACAGACTTAGTGAAGTGCTTATCATCGTTTTGCCTCCATTAGAAATTACTTCTCTTTCCTATTACAGTAGAACAGCATGTGAAAACCATCACTCTGATCACCTTAGATGGAAAAACTGGCTTCCAGGCTAAAATGTTGTCTTGGTTTGAAAGACAGGTGTCTGCCAAGGAAGGCAGGAGCCTCCCTTGGAATGGAAAATGTAACCCCCTTCCCTCTAAATCATTATAATTTTGGAATTTAGGGGCTTTCAGGCAAAGATATGAGGAATAGGAATAACAGTTCTTTACTTTTATTTTTA